>JAYESA010000009.1:140924993-141502493 GCA_036927795.1 Iris macrosiphon | reverse complement strand
ATTTAATCCATCTCCTTAACAATGGGCTTTCTAAATGGGCTAAGTCTAACTAATTAATTTATGTTGGTCCATGGGTCTAAACTAAACTAGTTAGGTCCACTAACACAAGTCCAAATTAAATAAATAATATCTAACAACAATTAAATAATAACACAAATAATTATTTATCAAGCACAATAATTAATTAAATAGAAAATTTCTAAAATACCCTTTCCTAGAAAATATGGTAGTGACAAGTCTACCCTCCTTAAAATAATTTCGTCCTCAAAATTCAAAGATGAAAACTACCCCCAAAAAATAATAGAACAGAACCAAAGAATCATAACTAACTATGAAAGAACATAACAATGAACAAAACATAACTAGGAAAAACATACCTCAAGGCACAAACAAATATGGATAACGCTCTCGCATTTCATCCTTTCTCTCCAAGGTAGACTCTCTCGGAGAGTGATGCCTCCATGCGGCGCGCACCAAAGGAATAGTCTGGTTCCTCAGCACCTTCTCTCTCTGATCCAGAATCTTAACTAGCTGCTCTGGATAGCTAAGAGTAGGGCCTACCTCTATCTCCGAGTGATCCAATACATGACTAGGATCTGCCACGTATTATCTCAACTGCGATACGTAAAACACGTTGTGCACTCCCTCTAATGCAGGTGGCAAGTCTAGTCTATAAGCAACTACACCGACCCTCTCTAGAATAGTGAAAGGTTCGATGAATCACGGACTAAGCTTTCCGCCTCCACCGAAGCGAATCGTGCCTCGTGTCTGAGAAATCCTCAGAAATACCAAACCACCCACCTAGAATAAAATACCACCTTAAGAACTTAATCTTTAACAAACAACCAAGAACAAGCACAAAACAAAAATCTAAACTATACCTCAAACTCCAAAGGTCTCCGATGGCTATCAGCCCAATGTCGCTGTCTGTCTTTCGCCACTCGAAGTCTATTTCTGATCAACTAAACCTTCTCTGCTGCATCCACAACCATCTCTGGCCCAAGCAAAACTCTCTCTCCAACATCGTCCCAAGACAAAGGAGTACGACACTTGCGCCCATACAGAGCTTCAAAAGGTGACATCTCTATACTGGCCTGGTAACTGTTGTTGCAAGCAAACTCTACCAAATAGAGATGGTCTTCCAAAGAACCCCCGAGATCTATTACACAAGTGTGCAACGTATCCTCGAGAGTCTGAATAGTCCTCTCTGAGTGCCCATCTGTCTGGGGATGATATGCAGTACTGAATTTGAGCTGAGTGCCCAAACTCTCCTGCAAACTCCTCCAGAAATGAGAAGTAAAACGACTATCCCGATCCGAGACTATGTTGACGGGAACTCCATGTATCCTAACGATCTGCCTCACATACATCTCTGCCAGCTTCTCCGTAGACAAACCCACCTTGAAAGGCAAGAAGTGGGCTGACTTGGTCAACCTATCAACGATGACCCAAATTACGTCTTTCCCTCCTAAAGATCGTGGAAGTCCGAATATAGAATCTATAGTAATATGTTCCCACTTCCACTCTGAAATGGGTAATGGCTGAAGTAAACCTCCTGGCCTCTACCTCTCAGCTTTCACCTGCCGGCACACTAAGCATCTGGATACAAACTATGCCACTTCCCTCTTCATGCCATACCACCATACACTCTCTCGCATATCCCGATACATCTTGTTAGCACCTGGATGCATGGAATACTGAGAGCGATGCGCTTCCTGTAATACCTCCTCATGCAGCTCCCCACTAGGCACACACAACCTAACTCCATGCCTCAAAGATCCATCCTCTGTAATAGTGAAATCATCCTCCAATCCTGGTCTCACCTGAGCTCTGATACTCCTCAGAGATATATCCTCATACAGTGCTGCCTTGATCCTGTCCATCAAATCTAAATGTATCTGCAATCCCTACATCTGCATAGCACCACCAGGAACAATCACCTCAATGCCCAAGCTCTCCAAGTCCTCCAACAAATATCGATCATGCGTCAAGAACATAGCTACCGGATACCTGCTCAAAGTATCGACAACTACATTGGCTTTTCCAGGATGATATTGCAAAGAGATATCAAAATCCTTCATCAGTTCCAACCACCGACGCTGCCTCATGTTCAACTCCTTTTGCGTGAAAACGTACTTTAAGATTTTATGGTCTGTGAAGATCTCCACACGCTCTCCGTAAAAATAGTATTTCCACAACTTCAGAGCGAATATGACTGCTGCTAACTCCAAATCATGGGTAGGATAGTTCTTTTCATGAGGACGCAATTGCTTGGATGCCTAGTTGACCCTATGTTAAGTAGAATCTCATGCCGTGGTCACATGAACATTCCTTCTTGGATGTCATACTTTAAGGACGAACACTCTTGATAAAAATCTATATTGTTACTCGAGAGTTTAATCTGGATTCACCCAAGTATGATGCAACAATTAATACTATCTAACTACAGGTAAGGTCACTGTCCAACTACTAAATCCGTGTATGGAAAATATTTATTATATCATGTATCAGGAGTGTGGCATGATGGATTACTAAATTTATCAAGTAGTACTCTCGGTGCATCAATGTATATCATCACAAATATAATAGTTAGGGAAGGGACAAGTTCTAGTATCAAGCATCATGGATAAGTTATTCAAGGCAGGATAATTGAGTACTTTGCATATGTTCAAGTATTCTAGTCAAGTAATCTATGAATTTGTCACATCATTATATCGTTAGATGAAAATAAGGGTAGTATGAGGACCCCTCGAGATCAGACCCATAATCCTTAAACCAAAAAAGGACCGGGATTTCAGGTCTTCTTCCGAGTTGAACTACGCCACTTATTCTATCTAGCGTATAATAAGGTGATCAAGGGAACATGTAATCTAATCATTTAGTTCAAATGCCACCTATCGAGTTTAGGCTAAAATATGTAAGAGGGACATACATCAATCCCTAACAATCATCAATAAAAAGCTCAAGGCAAGGAAACATTAAATCACACAAAGTGGCGCATTAAATACGCTCAAGGGCCAAAGAGAACTTGGCATACAAAGCCAAGAAAATAGGTTTGGCGTACAACAACCAAGCATGGAACAGTTTTGGCATATAACTTCCAATCAGAGGAACTTGGCGTACTCTTGACAAGTACGCGAGCTCAAGGGGGGAGGGGTGGCATATAACAGCCAAAAAAATGGGTTTGGCATACTCCAAGGGAAGTGCGCTGCTAAGAATACTTGGCGTACTCGAGAGAAGTACGCTAGCCGAGTGAAGATGGGCCAGGAAAACTTGTCATACTTTAACCAAAGTACGCATGCTAGGGCCTTAGCGTAAAATGCCAAAGAAAATAACTCAGTGTACTGCCAGAGTACGCGAGCAAGAAGACAAGGACTACAAGACAAAACACATATCCCAAGGTGGCATGACAGTCGATGGCACGACAGTCGAGAACACAAAAATGGTTAAATTAAAGTTAATTGCTTATCGTCTAAAGAAATAAGAAACATACAAAAGTACGCCGTATGGGGGGGGAGTGTGCTCGACCACACAAGAGTACGCCATCGGCCAAGGAAAGTTTGGCGTATTCTCGTGGGTTTCTAAGGGAACTCAAATGAATGCACCCCTATAGTACGCCAGCAGAAGGTTCCTTCAAGAGTACGCCAATACTTAGGAGAGCCTTGGCATATTCATGTAAGGAGTTGGAATGCTTATGCAAAGGCATGCATTAGAGAGAGTGGGTCAACACACAGTGGGCCCAAGGTGTGGTGCATACGAATATGCGAAGGGTGCTCTCATGCATATATTTGCAGAGTCTTCTTCTTTGGCTAATGACTTTTGTCGGTATGGTCATTAGAGATTTGCAGCACTGAACTCCGGCCAACTCTAAATCCTATAATACCAAGAAGCAAGGTTATTTAATATATGATGCTCATCACTATGAGCCCAGTAGTTTTACAAAATACTAACTTTTGGGAGATCATTCTCTCAAAAATATAAAGTGAACCCATAGATCAAGAACTTAGATCTACAAGATTACAACTACAGAAATATAAAACAACAAGTGCTAAATGTGTAGGGGAACTCATTCCCAACAATCGAAGACAATAAAATCAAAGAATGAAAACTAAAATTTAACATGCAATATACATGTTTCTTCACTCCTAAGCAAGATGTACTTACCTGTGAAGAAAAGGACGAGAGAGAATAACAAGGAAGAGAAAGAAAGAGGGAAGTATATAGTGCTAGGGTTTGATATGAACTGTTGGATCATAAAGGTGAATCCAAGACACGGTTAGCCCAAATCCTATCCATCAATATATGCCAATAACAAGAAAACAATAGAATGCGCCAAAACTCGATTTTAACTAAAAGTATACCAGAATGCAAGGAAAAGAATATACGTACAAACATAAATACATGTACTTATATAAGATACCCATATAATACTAAGTACGTCAGGAAATGGGGCTGACAGGAGTAGTAGAAGGAGGAGTAGACACTTTTCGAAAGCTCTCTTCTTTTTTCTCTGAAGATCGGCACCATACTCTCCATCGCCTTCTTTGATTTAAACCAAATCTTAATCTGATCCTATCTAGAATTCTACTTGAATCAATCCTAATTTATTTAGGAATTTAAATATGGAAATCCTTATATGATGTTGTATATACCTAGAATTAGTGCTATGTTATTCGAGAATTATATTCGAAAGATCACCAAAGTCGTTGAGATCAAACTCTTCAAATCCAGAAGCCCTAAACCATATTTGGCACTTCCTATTCAATTTTGAGCCCGGTTGACATCAAAAATATTTTCTCAACCATTCTCTGCCTCATTGTCGATGACAGTCGTATATCGCATCGTTGCCTAAAACCGGTGTCGATCGACTCCTCTATCAACCACGACCTCTAGAGAACTAGTTATCGGCCACCCCGATGACCAAAGGCGCCACAAAGCTCTACTAACAAATTGAAGTCACTGTGCTGAGACAGTTCTCTGAAGAGACAGTAAACTAGTAGATTTTGGTAAGTTTAGACTAGAAGATCTCCGCACTCGTACAAGCAATTTAGGGATCAATTTCACAGGAACAATCCTCTTTAACTCGACTATGTGCCTGGGAAATTTTGTAGTTGTTACGACCTGCACCCGGAAAATGGGGCATGAGTCGTAGGTACGTCCAGCCTACGCCGCAACATGTAGCAGCAACAGCGGCATTTGCAATGTTGCAGCAACAGCAGCATGCTGCAGTAGCCGTGCAACTGCAGCAGCATGGTACAAGGACATGGGTTGAACCATCATGCCACAATAGCCCACTTCCCTAGCTATAAACAAATTAGTTAACTCGGCCAAGCATAAACCTCGGCTTAATATTATGATCTCTGGGTTATCCCAGTAATAAAATATATAAGTATCCTCAGATTATGACATAATTAAACAGGTCTAGTAGAACCAATCATATACGAGCGAGAATATATATATGTTGCACGAGTCCCTTGCAACGGCACCGAGCTAGTTATAATGAGTAACAGTTCCAAACGCCTTATAGGGGAGACTGGCTCGATCTTATAATTAAATCAGATACCGCACTCTACTAGTGCGAATGATTTATAGTATCCGTGGTGGCCATCCTTTACTCTAAGTTAATTTATGGTGGTTCGACATTCATGATCTCGAGATACCGTTCACTCCCAATGCTCTACAATTTGAGCTGCCTAGTTGACCCAATGTTAATTAGAATCTCATGCCGTGGTCACATGAACATTCCTTCTTGGATGTCATACTTTAAGTACGAGCACTCTTGATAAAAATCCATATTGTTAATCGAGAGTTTAATCTGGATTCACCCAAGTATGATGCAACAATCAATACTATCTAGCTACAGGTAAGGTCACTGTCCAACTACTAAATCCGTGCATGGAAAATATTTATTATATCATGTATCAGGAGTGTGGCATGATGGCTTACTAAACATATCAAGTAGTACTCTCGGTGCATCAATGTATATCAGCACAAATACAATAGTTAGGGAAGGGACAAGTTCTAGTATCAAGCATCATGGATAAGTTATTCAGGGCAGGATAATTGAGTACTTTGCATATGTTCAAGTATTCTAGTCAAGTAATATATGAATTTGTCACATCATTATATCGTTAGATGAAAATAAGGGTAGTGCGAGGACCCCTCGAGATCAGACCCATAATCCTTAAACCAAAAAAGGACCGGGATTGCAGGTCTTCTTCTGAGTTGAACTACGCCACTTATTCTATCCAGCGTATAATAAGGTGATCAAGGGAATATGTAATCTAATCATTTAGTTCAAATGCCACCTATCGAGGTTAGGCTAAAATATATAAGAGGGACATACATCAATCCCTAACAATCATCGATAAAAAGCTCAAGGCAAGGAAATATTAAATCACACAAAAGTGGCACACTAAATATGATCAAGGGCCAAAGAGAACTTGGCATACAAAGCCAAGAAAATAGGTTTGGCGTACAATAACCAAGCATGGAACAGTTTTGGCGTATAACTTCCAATCAGAGGAACTTGGAGTACTCTAGACAAGTACGCGAGCTCAAGGGGGTAGGGGTGGCATATAACAGCCAAAAAAATAGGTTTGGCATACTCCAAGGGAAGTACGCTGCTAAGAATACTTGGCATACTCGAGAGAAGTACGCTAGCCGAGTGAAGACGGGTCAGGAAAACTTGGCATACTTTAACCAAAGTATGCATGCTAGGGCCTTAGAGTAAAATGCCAAAGAAAATGACTCAGTGTACTGCCAGAGTACGCGAGCAAGAAGACAAGGACTACAAGACAAAACACATATCCCAAGGTGGCATGACAGTTGATGGCACAACTGTCGAGAACAAAAAAATGGTTAAATCAAAGTTAATTGCTTATCGTCTAAAGAAATAAGAAACATACAAAAGTACGCCGTATGGGGGGGAGTGTGCTCGACCACACAAGAGTACGCCATTGGCCAAGGAAAGTTTGGCATACTCTCGTGGGTTTCTTAGGGAACTCAAATGAATGCACCCCTATAGTACGCCAGCAGAAGGTTCCTTCAAGAGTACGCCAATACTTAGGAGAGCCTTGGCGTATTCATGTAAGGAGTTAGAATGCTTATGCAAAGGCATGCATTAGGGAGAGTGGGTCAACACACAGTGAGCCCAAGGTATGGTGCATACGAATATGCGAAGGGTGCTCTCATGCATATGTTTGCAGAGTCTTCTTCTCCGGCTAATAACTTTTGTCGGTATGGTCATTGGAGCTTTGCAGCACTGAACTCCGGCCAACTCCAAATCCGAAAATACCAAGAAGAAAGGTTATTTAATATATGATGCTCATCACTATGAGCCCAGTATTTTTACAAAATACTAACTTTTGGGAGATCATTCTCTCAAAAATATAAAGTGAACCCATAGATCAAGAACTTAGATCTACAAGATTCCAACCACAGAAATATAAAACAACAAGTGCTAAATGTGTAGGGGAAATCATTCCCAACAACCTAAGACAATAAAATCAAAGAATGAATGAAAACTAAAATTTAACATGCAATATACATGTTTCTTCACTCCTAAGCAAGATGTACTTACCTGTGGAGAAAAGGACGAGAGAGAATAACAAGGAAGAGAAAGAAAGAGGGAAGTATATAGTGCTAGGGTTTGATATGAACCGTTGGATCATAAAGGTGAATCCAAGACACAGTTAATCCAAATCCTATCCATCAATATATGCCAATAACAAGAAATCAATAGAATGTGCCAAAACTCGATTTTAACTAAAAGTATGCCAGAATGCAAGAAAAAGAATATGCGTACAAATATAAATACACGTACTTATATAAGATACGCATATAATACTAAGTACGTTGAGAAATGGGGCTAACAGGAGTAGTAGAAGGAGGAGTAGACATCCTCTCCAAAATCTCTCTTCTTTTTTCTCTGAAGATCGGCACCATACTCTCCATCGCCTTCTTTGATTTAAACCAAATCTTAATCCGATCCTATCTAGAATTCTACTTGAATCAATCCTAATTTATTTAGGAATTCAAATATGGAAATCCTTATATGATGTTGTATATACCTAGAATTAGTGTTATGTTATTCGAGAATTATATTCGAAAGATCACCAAAGTCGTTGAGATCAAACTCTTCAAATCCAGAAGCCCTAAACCATATTTGGCCCTTTCTATTCAATTTTGAGCCCTATTGACATCAAAAATTTTGTCTCAACCATTCTCTGCCTCACTGTCGATGACAGTCGTATACCACATCGTTGCTTGAAACCGGTGTTGATCGACTCGTCTATCAACCACGACCTCTAGAGAACTATTTGTCAGCCACCCCGATGACCAAAGGCGCCACAAAGCTCTGCTAACAAATTGAAGTCACTGTGCTGAGACAGTTCTCTTAAGAGACAGTAAACTTGTAGATTTTAGAAAGTTTAGACTAGAAGATCTCCGCACTCGTACAAGCAATTTAGGGATCAATTTCACAGGAACAATCCTCTTTAACTCGACTATATGCTTGGAAAATTTTGTAGTTGTCACGACCCGCACCCAAAAAATTGGGCATGAGTCGTGGGTACGTCCAGCCTACGCTGCATAATCTGCGGTAGAATGCTGTCTTGGTCCGTTCTAGGTCACAACAATATATCTCACAAAACCTGTCAAGATAACCTCTCCAAAAGGAGGGCAACCACACAATATATATAAATACTCAATCACAATAACTAGGGGAAGAGTAAAAGCACGATAAGATATCATAAAGAAACAAGAACCAAAGAGAGCAAGTACAATATCCAATATACAATCCAAGTTTAAGGTCTACAACAGCTAACAGAAGCAAAATAATAATAATACAACAATACAGTCATCCAAAATAGCAACTGGGAACAACCCAAGCAAACCCACCTAGATAACTAGGGTGCTAAAGGTGTCTCATCGACGTGCTCCTCCTCAATCTCCGGTCACAACACTCCTCGATGCCTGGCCCATAGAAGGTCCGGCAAAAATCCTCAAGATCCTCTGGAAAAAATATGCCCAGTCAGGACTGGAGTAAAGTACATAACTCTGAAAGTAACTCCAAATACATGGTAAGGTGTATATGACTAGCAATAGAAAAGTATACAAGAAGCACAGGAAAATAAATACATGGTAGAGCAGATAAAGTAGCTGCAATATAAAACTGGAGAATAATACAAGTAGTAGAGAAGTAACTGCATGTGAGAAAATATGAATACTAGCTAAGTACCTTGAGCACAAGTTCGTTATGTGATCGGCTTAGGTTGCACATGAATAATCTACGATAACTCCGTTATACGTGAGTTGCATAACCGACATACACATGAATACTGTTTAGCTTTGATCACATAACCAACTCCTACTCTCCTCCCCCACTAATACTCTTGGATCCAACCATGACACGCTACGTACATGATAAATATCTCGCGCACATGAAGGCGAGAGCACACGAAGCAGATGATAGCATATGAGAATCAATACCCGAAGCAAATAATGAAATACACGTGATAGAGTACCCCCTGAACACGGTAAGGGGGATAACATCTCATGACGGGATCCAACTAGTACCAGCTTGTGAAACAATATATCAGAATCAAGTATTACAGTTCTAGAACAGGTGATATATACGTTATCATGAAATAAAAATGATCAGAGGTAGGTACTCACCTGACGTCCTGAGCAACTAATGAGGATCGTGATCCGAACTGGCATCGCAAGAACCTATTATGAAAAGCAAGGTTAAACAGGGTTCTAAAGAATTAAACTAATCTAAAATAACTAAAAATAAGCTTCTAGGGTTATTCTACGTCGAACGGGTCAAATTGGTAAACATTGGGTCAAAATATTAGCCCGGGGTCCAAGAAGTCAACTATGGGTCAAAACTAGGTCAAATGTTGACTTTTACAGTCAACGGGGGCAATTATGGTCAACGTTAGGTCAAACTAGTGTGCCCCTAAAATTCTAGGTCAAAACTAGCTCATTAAGCTAGTAAACCCTCAAACTCGCCTCCTTGAGATACTGGGATACCCTCGGTATCCGATACCTCGACCTAAGCTACACACCCCGCCTATACCCACTAACACCTATGCTAACGCGCGTAACTATATACACCAATATATATAAAAGCAACTCTAAACTCAAACCTAGGCAAACACTAAAAAACCTCACCTCGATACTCAATACCTTGGGTATCTCTTTTTATTTAGACGATAACTCTTTTTATTGATAATTTATATTTGATACATACCTGAGTAAAGGGTATCGTATGGACTTACAACTTGAACAACAAAATAAGATACATCATTTTATACATCACATCCTTTTACTATAAACCAAACAATATAAATACCTTAGGCAGGATATTTAGACTGTAACTTGGAAACTTTAAAAGAAATATGCACATGCTTTGGTTGATGGACGAGACGGACCTTTATCTCCTCGCTACGCCTTCTTAGTTCGTAGCACCAGTGTGACGTGGGTCAACACATTTGAAATTAACTTAAGAGGGCGAATTAACCTCAACAACCAAAATCAACATAGTAATCATGTGAAGCGAACATAATTATGGTGATCTTTCTATCTTTACTTAGTTCAATTTTAATTTATTTGACATGAATATAACAACATAATACGCATCACTAAATACTGATTCTTACCTACCGACGATAGACCCTTACTTACAACAGAATATACCATGTTCTTCCTTGTGAATAAGATGTTATTAGCTAAGTAGTTGAATATAGTAGGCTAATAATAACCCATTCGGTAAAGGCGATCCTACAACTTAGGATTGGGCTAGTGCGCACCACAAGTACCATCGTGAGCTTCACAGAGTGCTTGCTTTTCTTTTACGTCTGATAAACATAGTAGCAGAAGTCCATCATTCGAGCGGTGATACAAAATTTAGTTGTCGTATGATAAAAAAAATGAAGAGAATGTCTTTTAACTTAAGTTGCTTGCTTCGAATCATCTAAAAGAATTTCGTAGATAGCGTAGTCTGTGAACAGGAATCTTCAATCCTTGGCTTCAATATTTGTCTTTGTTGCTAGCTTTAATGAACATGTAAATTATTCTTAGCATAAAATAGCTCCTGACCAATCACTATGATCGAAAGCTACATCTTGACCAGAATAGCTAGGAAAGCCGCAAGACTGGCTAATATATTTGCTTCGGTACTCTACAATTGAGGTACATGATCAATGGAGAAATCAAAAAAGGTTGAGATAGATCAAGCGTAGCCTTATAGTATGATATGAGATCTACATACTGTATCTCGTACTATTCTCGGACTTGACTGGCTATCAGCTAAAAATTACTATAAGCCTTTAGGTAATCTACCCCAACTGTTTAGCTAAGCGGAGTCCGACAAGAAGAGCATTTTATTATGCAATATTATTGGAACACGGTTCCATAAAATAATATGCATGATAGATAACAATATTATCATGGGAAATAAGCACTACCCCCACTCCTGCAATAATAATGCCCTCGGGGCCCGTTCTTGAAGCACAGTCGAAAAATATTCTCCAGATCAAATCTTTTATTGTTGTATTTGACTCTAACACTTCATCCGGAATATCTTGGTAGAGTTTTAAGCTTTCTGGTACCGGATGAGCTGCTAAGAAATTGGCCAATACTTGACCTTTAACTGCCTTTTGAGGAATTAAAAACTATATCGTACAACGACAACAACATCACACATGTATCTAGTCAAGAGTTAAGTGCACCTGTCTTAGTCATGAGTACACAAAGAGGATTAACTCTGGAGATGACATGAATCTTCTGATCATTCACGTAGTAGCACATCTTCTGGATTACAAACACCAGAGTAAGACATTCCTTTTCCATAGTGTTTTACCTGTGCTTGGCCCAAACCATCATTCGGCTGAAATAGTAGATGACTTGTACACAGCCTTCATCGTTCTTCTGGGCTAACAACGTACTAAGGGAATAATCTATTGTGTCAATGTAGAGCAAGAAGGTTTTTTCTATAACTGGAGCCACCAACACTTGAGGGTTCATGAGATACTTCTTGATATCATCAAATGCATATTGGCATTCTTAAGTCCAGGCGAAAGAGGATCCTTTCTAATTTAACTGAGTGAAGGGTTGGCATCGCCCGAATAGGTTTGATATAAACTTTTTGATATATGTGTCTTTCTTGAAGCCTGCACAGCTCAAGATTTTTTGGAGGACGCATTTCAAGGATAGCCTTGACTTTCTCAGGGTCGATATGAATTACTTTCGAGGTTATAACGAACCCAAGGAACTTGTCGTCGGAGACTCCCAGGAAGAACTTTGTTGGATTCATCTTGATTTTGTTTGCATGCATCAGTTCAAACACCATTCTAAAGTCTTAGAGGTAGTCGCCCTTGAGACAAATTTTGACGACTATGTCGTCCACATAACATTCTACCATTTTTTCTGAATTTTTGCAAACAATTATGCTCATTTCTCGCTGGTATGTCACACTTGTATTTTTTCAAATAGAAGGGCATCACCGTATAGCAGTATACCCCTAAAGGTATTCAAAATAATGTATGTTTTTTATTATTTAGGAATATCTTGATTTGATTATAGCCTATAAACCCATCCATGAAGGATATTCACTCGAAAGCACAAGTATTGTCAATCATTACATCGATGATTATGAGAGGGAACTAGTCTTTCGGATAATCTAAGTTCAGATAATGGTAGTCTACGCAGAGTCGGAGCTTCCCATTCTTCTTAATGACTGGAACAATATTTGCTACCTAGTTAGGATGTTGCTCCTCACAGATGAAGTCGCTTGCTATTAGCTTTTTTACTTTGGTTTCAATAGCTTCCATAACGTCTGGACGAAATCGTTACTCGCTTAGCATTTGGGAGAATATTGAGCCAGTACATTATGATATGAGAATCTAGACCTGGCATGTCTTCATAACTCCAAGCAAAGATATGGATGTACTCTCTGATCAGTTGTATAAGAAACTCTCTATCTTCTTCAAAAAAGATGGTTTATGGATGGAGTGGCGATGGAATCCCTTTAACTCAATTAATATCAATAATATATCGTGACCATGACGGTTTGGTTAGACTCTTGCTGATGAATATTGGTTTGAAAGATGACTTACGTCATGTCCCGGCACCATCGGGCCAAAATTCCTCGTATGAGCATGATGCCGCACAAGCCTAAGTTGCACTTGCGTAAGGCAAGCACCAAAATATCGATGAAATAATAAGCCATAGAATCCCACAACACAAGTTTGAAATGAAACAAATATCTTTATTAATATTGAACAATGTTACAATGGCCCTAGGACAAATATTATAATCGTTCAAGCTCTCTCTCTCTCTCTCTCAAAATAATAAAATATGCCAAGCGGCTTACAACTTTGGGAATGATACAATAGGCGATGTTCCAATATATTATGACTTGTATATATCCTTTATATCCGACCGCAACATTCCAAGGTGCCAGAATGAACTTTACGTCTTAGCGCGCATGAAGCAAACTCTACACCAAATGAGATGCTCTCGCACCATACACGTAGTCTAGTGGGCCATTAGTACATTGAATGCACTGGTAGGGAGGCTTCTCACTAGCTCAACAATACCAAACACGTTCATTTAGTTATGTGCACCAACTATTTTATTGTCTTTCTAGTCTTGTCTTATGATCAGTTTCATGGCATGTGATACATAGCCTAACGCGTGTTGTAGATAAGAAATGTCACACAATTACGAGTAAATATGGTGTAACTTACCAACTTATCAACCGTCCTTTCCTGCCTAAAGATGAATCAAGTTAACTGTAGAAGCATGGAAAATCTCTGCCATGCGCCACAGTGATCTAGTCCTATGCGTTGCAATAATCTAGGGCCATGCACTAATCCCATGTGCCAAAGTAATCCAGAGCCATGCGTCGACCATTAATTCTTCCGTGTTCCCATGTGCCAGCAGTGCCATGTGCCACTACTTCTCCAGTGTTTCCATGCGCCAACAGTGCCATGCTCCACTACTCCCTAAGTAATTTCTATACACCAAGCGGCAGTGTTCCCAAGGTACAATCACAGCAATCAAAAATAGGATATGACATGTGTCACGAGTATTATGGGCATCAACAACTCCAGATCTCGATTGGCAATGTGGCAGCCTTAACACAGCATGCACTTGCAGGAGAATATGCACCGACATATAATTTGTGCACGTATACTCATACACAAAGCATTCTTAAGGCTATAAATAGTAGGAATTTCCGATATTTAAAAGGAGGACCATAGAAAAATTGAGAAGAGAGAGAGAGAGGAGAAGAAGACAGCAGAGCCGTAAGGGACTCAAGTGTCACGTCCCATTTCTCGCAAGCGGCCGATCATCCTCGCTTAGCGCCTTTCGAAACCGATCATCCTAGCATTGGCGTGATGTCGTAAAATCCTGATTTTCGATTGCACAAGACCAAAGCTTTGAACAAGGTCAAGTAAGCTATTCAAGACGGAAGCAGCGACACAATATGCAGAAAAGTAAAGAACACAATAGCATATGAAAATAAGCTCATTATTGATAATCAAGATATGTTACAAGTGGCACTTGGATAAGGTTACAATTCGCTCAAGCTTTCTTTCTCTCGATTACAATGACATCATTCCATATATTACATCCTTTTATACAAAAGTAGCTCAAAATAACTCAATACGGTTCAAGGCATCGACTCCAGATTTTTGGGTCCTGGAAAAGAGGCTCAGCTATCACTTCTACAAACGATCCAGTACATGCGAACAAGCAAACAGGTAGGGTGTCAGCACTTTGGGAAAGTACTGGTGAGTATAAGCAACGAACAAAAGCAACACTCTCTAAAACCAACACTAAATAAGCATGTGGAAAAATATTACTTTACTAGTGATCTTGCTACTTTTACCTAAGTTTATTTCATGCAGCCCAAGATTAGATACCGATTTCTTCTTTCAAAAATATATCTTTGAAACAGTTTGCATATACGATACAATCAAACATACAGTAGGGGCAATATTCTATCATGCAGTGCGCAGCATTTATCGTGCACCATATATACTAACTCTTTAGGAAGATATCTCTAGTGGACTTATTCATTCTATACAAAGGGGCAGCAACTTAATCAAGTACAACATGCAATTCTGGGGGTAGTACATAATTCAAGCATACCATAAATCCATACATCACTTATTTAGTGATTCTTACCCTTCGCCGAACGGTTATCCCTATATCAGATATACAAGTTAGCAATAATTTGCATATACATAAAGGTTCTATTCCCTGTCCGTCTTTGTATCACACAATTAGGTACGCAAGAAGGCTAACCTAGCATATGCCCTAACTATATGATGGTCCATGGGTTGCCCCATTATTAGCAATGGTGACTCAAGGTTCAGCTCTGCACTAGCACGCGCGTATGTCGGCAGCTGTGACTCAAGGTTCAGATCTTCACCAACACACACAAATACTAGCAACCGTGACATCATGGTTTCGATCTTCACTGATAGACAAAATATTCCACTAGATCACAAGGACCGTATACCTCAGGGTGCAACAAAATATCTTTCGGACCGACCGATTCCCAGTATCATAGGAACTGTCACATCCATTCCTAGATTTGGTATTTCTTAAATTTGTGATATTTAAAATTTTCCATGTAGATGTATTCATACTGTTTTTATATGCAGTTTCCTGTTAATTATGTTATATTTATTTAATTATATTTCTTTTTATTATGGGAGACTACCTGAGACCTGTAGTGAACATCTTGACAATTACCATGGACCCGTGCTAGAACCCGTATATAGGATGGATACCAGACCCGGTTCACTCTTGAAACCACTAAACCTATTTTAGATGGTTGAGATTGGTTGGAGAGTGCCATGACTTAATCCTAGGGCTAACCTTATTTCTCCACTTGGTATATATATGTGGTTTTCTCTCTCCTCTCTCATTCTTTCTCATTTCCACTTCATTTCTTCTTTCTTCTTCCTCCATCCCTCAAGAGCTCCCCTTGGCCGAAGCCCAAGTCCTATCCCTAAACTTGGTTCTAGAAAGAGGTTTGTTAGTCCACCAAGGCATGTACATCTTGCTCAAAGTGGTGAAGCCATAGATTTTTAGATTTTTATATATATGTTATTTCAAAAATGTAGTTGATGGAAGATGTTCTCCTTGAGTTTCTGATTATATTTAGTTACTGGAGTTTTGAATTTTGATGTGTAAATTTTTGTAGATCTGAGTTTCAAGATTTGGATTTTTATGTTTTCTATAAGTTTCCCTTGGTTTTGATCTACTAAAACTTAGTATTTTCGAAAACTAGTTGTTCCTTATGTTAGAGAATTTTATTTTGAGAATTTTGGCTTTTATTTTACTTGATTTTTACTCAAAATAAAGTTTTATGAAGAAAATATTTTTTGAGTTTTTGGAACTTTTTCCGCCATAGTTGAAATTGCTATTTGGAGAAGGCAAAATTCTCATGCGGCCAACGTAATATGTGATCGAGACATCCATAGGGCATGATCCTTATGCGGCTGGACTCTTTGCCGCATAGCCAACCAGCATGCGTACATCTTATTGGACGCATGACTGTTGATCTACGTAAGTGTCCTTGAACATTTTGTGCATTCACTCGCTGAATGATTGAGAAATTCGTTAAGTCCAAAAGGCACTCCATGTGGCATCGAACTCCATGTGATATCGAACTTATGATACAAGCAGAGCATGCGGCTACTTTCCCTTGGACGCATGACTCTGAACTTTGGCATATCATTGGCACATTCTTGGCGCGTCTTTCTTTGGTTTTGTCTTTTCTTTCTGACACACTTTATGTCACATCACTCTTTCTGTCACTTCACTGACACATATTTAATGCACGTCACTTCGATACTTGTTCCAAGGAGTGGACTTTGCCTTGACGCTATGCGACACCGACCCCTATGCGGCACCTGCCTTATGAGGTAAGCAGTCCATGCGGCTTAGAGACCTATGCGGCTAGCTCATCCATATGGCCAGTGCTCATGCGCTTGATCAGTGCTTACGGCCTGATCCATGCGGTAATTTATTCTTGTACTTCTCATGCACACATGTGATCTTATGCGACCCTAGTAATCTATGTACACATTACATAATTTTTTGAGTTTAATTATTTTGTTAGAAATATTTCTTTGCTCTATGTGGTTTGTCTTGACAATTGCATGATATTGATCCTAAGGAATAAATGGGCTTAGTAACCAGACTGTGCTAGACCTAGTAATGTGCTAGAACTGACTATGTGCATAATATGATTATAAGCTGTAGTAGGCCATATGACAATCCAAAGTGAACGCAGATTAGTAGATTATCTTATCCTTTGTTCATCGGATAGAGAGAGGGGCATAGTTCTGCTCGAAAGATGATCTGCAATCCCAGTCCTGGTTTGGTTTAAGGATTATGGATTTGCTCCAGAGTGGTTCACACTTTTTACCTTATTCATATTCGGTGGCAAAGTCATTGATCGATAGTCCGTTTACCTAATTTGAGGAGATTATATTTTGACCAAGTGTCCTCATGTGATAAGACTTATAGGACTAAGTGTAAGTTTGGTGATTCAACCCAATTTCTTGTATCTGTGTCGATAAAATTACTATGTGCTACGTATATATGTATTATAAATGTGCACTGAAGTATGACATAACTTGCTATATGCTATGAGATTACATGTTTCGGGTTGTGCATCGAGAATGCTTCATATACTACGCGATATGTATTATTATTATATTAATTTCCCAGCACGGACATGCTATGTGGGTCAACTACAAAAGCGTGGCTAGGACTTGATTGATTATTGCATCACGCTAGAGTGAATCTAAATTAAACTACCAAGTGACAAAGTGGATTCGTATCTAGCGTGGACCGTATTATGGTATGACATATAAGGTGAGTAACATCTAACCACGCCATATGATTCTAACTAACAATAGTGTTAACTAGACAACTAAAACTTATAGAGCATGGAGAGGGAATAGAATCTTGAGATCGTGCCTAACTAGCCACCTCTAGTCATCTAAATTGGGGTGTGCATGATAGTCCCCATGGACATTGTTTAAATCCTCATTAGTGGATGGCAATATCTGACTATTATATGATACTATGTATTTTATACGATCTTAGCACGGTGGCCTTACGAGGGACCGGTGCATACTACTATGTGCTATACGATAATTTGTGGCTCGGTTAACCCTGCTAGTACCTGGTTTGATCTGAGGATTCCTATATGCATAATACCTCTTGGATAACCCAGACTCCACGTATCAAGCCATAGGATTGATTTGCCAATTAAATGAGTATATGCTGGTAGTCTAGGGACTTGAAGTATTGTGGTACGATGGTTCAACCCTTGTCCTTGTTTGGTTGTAGGGTTGCACCAATGTGTCATAATAGGTAATATATCGAAGCTTCATATGATACCTATATCTTAGCTTGTATTATGACATATATGTCCTAGATTATATTGATGTGTTGTACCTTCGTCGTATTCATAATTTATTAGTCGTACCCTATATCTCATCTTATCGCTTGTATTATGACATGTATGTCATAGTAGTGCGACATCTCTTATACTTGTTTAGTTGTAGGGGTGTCCTACTACTCCGAAGAAAGGTCATACGCTTGTAGTTATGGCATAAATTATCATATTTTATGTGCTTTATTGGTTTTGCTTCATTCACTTGTACTCCTTTATGGTACTTGCTATCGGGGCCTGACCCCGCTGGTTTTGTTTGGCCAGGTTTAGTAGTAGAGCCCGAGGATCCTGTCCTGTATCTGTCCGTTGGCGCACACTAGGAGAATGTTCATCGAGGAACTTGAGTGGGTTTTTTCTTTCCCACCATGAGTATTATTTTGTTTTACCTTTTGGCGTTTACCCGACGGTACTTATTATCCGGTTTATTTGGACATTAGTTTCTCTACATGATTGTATATTATTCAGACCATGGTTGACTTATAATCATGTACCCTTGATAATGTACTAGTGTACCATATTTTATAACTAGTTTTATAATCATTCTGATAAAGCATCAGGGACGCTTAACTGCTTTATCTTATATGTTCATTCTTATTATTTTTTGGTTGATGATTGAGACATAGATATTCTTGAATCTAGGTGACTTGATTGTAGCATGCACCCCCTTGTCTCTTGACAACCTTAACATATTGTGACTTACTTTGGTATTCTGCAAGGTGTAGTTGGCTGAGTCACTCCTCTGCTCTCCAGTATTCTGGTTTTGGGCGTGATAAGGTTTTAATGGTAACCCATTAAGGTCTGTCTTTTGAGACTTATGGGGTGTCTTATTCTAGGAGTGTCAATCAAAACTTTTTCTTTTGATATCCTAAATTTGTCTTCTTCAATATTGAGCTTGAATTATCAACAATTTATTTTCTTGTTCTCTCTTGTCCCGTCATTTAATATCTTGGTATCCTTTTCCTTCAGGGGCACCTCTTTTCCGCTTGTTAGAGCAGCAGATATGGTAGAACAACTAGCAGAACAAGATCCCATTGAATGCCAGTATGAGGCAGTACTTTCTCAAGATCAGATTCGAGTAGAGCCAATGCGTGGGCAATATGTACCAGAGATCCCGGTACCCCCGACAATTCCAATAACACCAGCAGCACTTGATACACCAATTATATTAGAAATTATCAGAGGTATGATGGCTACACAACAGTATCAGATAGTAGTGCAGCAGCACCACCAGCTTCGACAATAGGAGCAGAATGTCATGTTAAACCAATGAGTGCAAACGACTCTGGAGGAGAGTAAAGAAGAAGACTATAGGGCGGCATACATATTCTGTCGACTCAACCCGAGCTATTTCGATGGCACGGAGGATGCTATTATGGCGGATACTTGGCTTCAAGATTTTGAGATGA
Organism: Iris macrosiphon; assembly: GCA_036927795.1. Taxonomy (NCBI): domain Eukaryota; kingdom Viridiplantae; phylum Streptophyta; class Magnoliopsida; order Asparagales; family Iridaceae; genus Iris; species Iris macrosiphon. Next base: position 141,482,588 of record JAYESA010000009.1, on the reverse strand, counting down.
TCATGGTGACAGCTAAAAATTCTAGCAGAGGAGCAAGTCAATCTAGTCCAATTATAATTATAAGATCTTGCTCGTGATTGGTAGGCAACGGAGAAAGTTGGCTTGAGGCATCCTATCTCTTGGGACAACTTTAGAACCAGGTTCAGAGCCAAGTATTTCAAAGTAGTGGTGCAGTACGAGCTGCAATAGAGATTTATTGATCTCAAGCAATCCGACAGAATAGTGGATGGATATGCAATAGAGTTCTGCAGGCTGAGCAGGTTTGCTCCAGCTATGGTAATGATGGAGCAAGAAAGGGCTATGAGATTCCAACAAGGGCTTCATCTCGAGATTCTGTAACTAGTTGAAGGACATGACTACCAGACATTCGATGTTGAATTGATAGCAGCCAGGAGGCATGAGCTTACCATCCAGAAATTAGCTTCGAGGACTGGAGGGCATAAGAGGTCTCATAACCATAACAAAGGTAGAGGACCAACACCTGATATTCGTATTCGTGATTTGGCACAATGGAGGCCAGTGGCATTAGATGCTACAATGACAACCTGGCAACAACAACCGAGACAACATCAACAATGCCCGATAAATCCAGTAGGATATACCTATTGTGGCAAAAGGGGTCACACTCAGGATGTATATAGGATAATAAATGGATCATGCTTGAGATATGGGGGTTCCAACCACATGATAGCTACTTGCTCACAAATACAAAGGCAGGAAGGATCGTATCAACAATTCCCAGCGTTGCCAGCTCCAGGAGCAGTTTCGTATCAAGAACCGATTTTAACAGTGTGGCCGTTTGCCCAACGTCCGATGTTGATGCAAGCATATGTGTTTCAACCAAGGCAATGTCAGTTGGGTCAACAGAGACATCCTCATGACAGAGTTCTAGCAGCCCCGAGACGTGAGCAAGCTGAGTTTGGCATGCTAGAACAGATATTAGCAGAAGGTGGTCAAATCGATGGTGAGATTTGAGTTATTCCAGTTTTATCTATCTTTTGGGTTCCGTATATTCGGCAAGTGGAGATAATCTTTTGTCTCACTCATCTATCTTTGTATCTCGTGATACATGATGTATGTCATATGTCCCGACTATGAAGGTACGTCCTGGGTAGAGTCATGTTGTTCACTAAGTCGTTGGTACCGATTTATCTCGAGACTTGATCCATGTCCATTTTGGGAGTCAGCATAGGCCAGCGAGGACGGGTTCCTATTTTGACTGACTCAGGAGACATATGTATCTGTATGCCTCATGCTCTTTTTCTTTTCTTTTGATTGTGTGGATTGCTTGCCCTTTAATTACATTGTTGTTGCTTTTATTTCCTGCCTATTTCGTTATGCTTGGTATTCAGTTAGCTGTAGTTCATGAGATTCGGTAGTTCATGAGATTTTCTGGATCATGAGTTTCCAGATTGAATTATGATTTTTCTTGCTTGGTGATCAGCTCGACTAGCCTGGCGAATCCTGTGGACAGAATTTTTCTAAGGTGGGTAGAGATATCACCCCCGTTCCCAGATTTAGTATTTCTTGAATTTGTGATATTTAAAATTTTTCCTGTAGATGTATTCATACTGTATTTACATGTTGGTTCCTGTTAATTTTGTTGTATTTATTTAATTGTATTCATATTTATTATGGGAGACTACCCGAGACCAATAGTGAACATCTTGTCAATTACTATGGACCCGTGCTAGCACCCGTATATAGGATGGATACCAGACCCGGTTCACTCTTAGAACCACTGAGCCTATTTTGGATGGTTGAGATTGGTTGGAGAGTGTCATGACTTAATCCTAGGGATAACCTTATTTCTTCACTTGGTATATATATGTAGTTTTCTCTCTCCTCTCTCATTCTTTCTCATTTCCATTTTCTTTCTTCTTCCTCCTTCTCTCAAGAGCTCCCCTTGGCCAAAGCCCTAGCCCTAACCCTAGACTTGGTTCTAGGAAGAGTGTAAACCCTCTCACCCAAAATTAGGCCTACTTGGCTTAGATAGAGAGACTAGGGCTAGTTGAATCCAATTAGAAATAGAATACGACATTTTATTTATTTATATAATATTTATATCACTTAGTGCACCTTACTGTTGCTTCAATAATTGGAGCACTACACCAGCTTTTACCTTTCAACAAATTTCACAACCTTGTCTTAGATGTGCCAGCCTACCATTCTGATCTTTGTCTAACTTATAAGTATGCTCTCTTGTGCTATATTTTAGTCGCACAATATTTGTTTGGACGTTTATATTTAATTCTATATAAATACGACTTGGTATCCTTGTGCGTTCCAATCGAAATTAGAGGCACAATCTGGACCCGTTTTGTGTAACCCAAATTATGATAATATTCTACTCTGAGTCTTCTTCATTCATGACACTTGTGTCCCACCTAATTTTAATCCCATGTACTTCTAATTAATTCAAGAACACCTAGCACATTAATTTTAATTAATTTAATCTTATTTCCATCTTTGTGCAATTTTTTAGTTGATGGGCGCTTTTATGCAAAATGCATTAATTTGTCCACCCCGTTGGATACAACACGTTAATAAACCCATTTCTCCTTCGTGTAAAATTTTCCATAATTTTTGGGAGTGCGTAATTCAACATCAACCTCCTTAAACCTTGGCCCTCCAAACTTTGAACCCAATGCATCATAGCCATTCATTTTGAATCCATTTGAATCCTAACCCTTAAAATATCTCCATGTCAAGCCCTTTTCCCAAGGATTTGACCAAACCCTAATTCTAGGTCAACCCAATACACTATACACCTATATAAATAATTATTTTCCTTTTCTCTTTTTCCTAAAACTAAGCCATATACTCAGCCGAGCGCCTCAACTCCTATTCATTTTCTTCTTCCTTCTTCCCGCAGCAATAGCCCCGCCAGACCGAACCCCTCGGCCGTGAATCTCGCCATCCCTCCACTTGGACCGCCGTGCCCCCACCTGACTCCTCCACCACTGAACCGAACTGCCTCCGACTTCTTCCCTGTTCCTCGACCTCTCCTTCTTTTCTTCTCTCCCTGCCTGCACCTTTCCCTCGACCGGAGACCCGCCGGATCCTCAACCTGACCGTGCACAGAGCCGACGTCGAGTCTTCTCGACCACAACCGCTCCATCACCGCTGCGACAACCCCGCAGAACTTTACCACCTTGCCACCCTCGCCTGAGCGGACCCCGATCCGCTGCACTGTACCCGCCATTCTCCATATTCTCCTCCTCTTGCCTGAGCTCCTTCGGCAGCCTCACCTTCACCATCATCTCCACCATGATCATCACCATTATCTTCACCATTATCATCACCATCATCATCATCATCGTAGTCGTAATCATCATCCTTGTCATCACCAACATCCCAATTGTCACGCCCCAGTCCCAAAATATTATGGAACTAGGCCACGTGGCATTGGCCAGCTGACACGTCTTCGAGGATATCCTAATTTAATGGATCCTGGCGAAGCGTGCTACGCTGTCCTAAATCTAACAAGTCTAATATATCAACAGGCCGTGTCTAATCTCATCCACAGAACACAATATCAAAAAGACTGAAATAAAATGCTGGAAAATAAAATACAAGAGTCTGAATATCCATAATACATCTGAGATAGTCTGAATGGGGACAAACCCACTAAAATACAGAAATGGAAATAACAGTGCAGAAAGAGTAAGATAACTAGTCTAGGTATCAACTAACTAGATATGAAAAACTCTAGACCGATGTAGCTGTGTACTCAGATCATAGGAACTCTCCTGAAAATGCCTCGTAGTCCTCAATCAGGAATCCTGTCTTTACTCCTGCTCCATAGATGGTAGGGTAGAAGTGCTCGTCCGAATCTGGAAGAGAACCAGGTCCTCAGAGGGACGTAACAAGTATACAGAAATGCATGCCATAAAGTAAATACTGTATAAACTCAAGGGGTAATCTAACCAGCTAAGTGAAATACACTTTGAAGACTATCCTGGTACGTATGGGTAGGTGAAAGGTATAAAGCATAGCGTCGAGCCAGAGGCTAAGTACCTGGCATTAGCTGTAAACTGGATGCCAGGAATATATGCTGACTACATCACCGATCATGAAAGCGTGCAGCTAGTAACCACTGCTGGATGTATCGACAAGCATATATGCCCATGACAGGGAACCTGAGCCCATAACCGGGTAACACATGGCCCATAACTGGGTAACACCGAGGCTCACGGCCCCGCAGTTTTCTCTGAAACTACGGCGACCAATGTCTGTCCCATACGCCTACTAATTGTCTTCCCCGCCCAATGTAAATGTACAAGTCGCGAATGCGACATGAACACCTCATACTATGGAACAAGTCGCTACAAAAATAAACAACTAAGCTAAATGCCGTCACACTTGTTGCTCATGCTGATGGCCAGTCGATCATGAAGCACGCGTCCCTACATGAACTCACTCTGTGACGTATTTAAGATACGTGTCAAGTACTGGGAAGTCATACTGATAACTCCTCAACTTTAGGTGGTCCACTAGACACTAAGTCAGACACAAGTCCTAACGTCAACGCCTTCGTTGACTGCACCCGAGTCTTCTCGGACGCGCACAGTTTAATATTGAAATACTGAAATATGCAACTAATTAATATTTGAATTTAGACAGCATCAACAAGGCAAGGTATACTTGCCTGGAACTCTGGTGTGCACAAACAATGCTCCTGAACCAGCAGTCAAGGTAGCACCGTCTCGGTTGCCTACGAACAGATAACAATAAATATAAATCACTAATTTACACCATGCTTAATTAGCTATGTTAACATAGAGCAGGTTTACTTACACATCACCTATGCATGTATCTACCTTAAATAACATATAGTATAGTATATATTATACTTAAATATAGATATATATAAAAGACATTATTATATATAGTTAATATATAATTTGTATATGTAATACATATTTAAAACATATACTATATAGCATTTATATACTTAATTTAATATTTACATAAACATAAATATATAATTAAATGCAAGGAAAATAAAGTATATATGTTATAAATATGGCTTATATACTTAGTAATATTTATATTTATATATATCACAACATACATATTTATAATGATTGCATATATATATATAGAAATATATATATATATATATATATATATATATACATATATAGTTTAGGTAATAATAATATATGTCTAGTACATAATGTATATATTCATATATATATATATACATACATATATACATTTATATATGCTCAAAATATAAATACATATATATATATATATATATATATATATATATATATATATATAATATATATATATAAATCTGAGTATAATAATATATTTACATATACATAATATTATACATATAAATAATATGCATATATAGCTTATGTAATAATAATATATGTATAGTACATAACATATATATACATATATATACATACATATATACATTTATATATAAGCTAAAAAAATATAAATACATATATATAAATTTTATATATATGTAATCTGAATATAATATATATATACATTTAAATAATATATTTACATATATATAATATAATACACATAAAACATATACATATGTATAAATATGTGTACATATATATAAATAAAATAAAATACATATATATACACATAATATACATAATAGTATACTATATATATACTGAATAATTATATATAAATTACCATATAATTATATAATATATATATAATTATATATATTACTATATACATAAATAAATATGTATATGCATAGTTATATATATATACATTATAAAAATTGTAAAAATACATGTATAAATACATATTAATAATATATCATATAATATTATATATATACATACTGTATATATAATGTATAATATAATATAATAATATAATAATATTTATATAACCTAAATATGTATATATATAATTCATTATGTATCAATATATATGTATAAATATACATAGATATATATATATATACATGTATGTACATAAATATATATATTTATATTAAATATATGGTAGTATATTATATATATATACTGTATACAGTAAATAATATATATAATTAAATACTTATAATAATGTATATATTAATATAAATATAAATATATATATATATATATATATATATATATATACATACATATATACATATATATATATACATATATACATAGATATAATAATTTATACATATATACGCGTATTTAGGGGGAGTAGGTATACCTGACAGGTGGGGGACCCACGGGGCTCGTCGCCGGCGGGAGGACGGCGGCGGAGCTGGCGGTGGCTGGCCAGAACGGCAGTCACAGCAACAAGGGCAGTTCACAGCAGCAGTGGCAGCGGTGGCTTGCGGGGGCTGCAGCGGCGCAGGCGGCGGTGTAGGCGGACTAGTCGGCGGAGGGGAGGGTGGCGAACAGTCCGGTGGCGGTCTCGGGGGTCAGAGGCGGCGGTGGTGGTGGCTGGAGGCGGTCGGAGTAGTGGGGGTATTACTGGTGCGGGTGAGGGTCGAGGGTGGTGCGGGGGAGATGGCGGCCGGGGTGGTTGTCGTGGGGCGGAGGGTGGTGGTTTTTCGGTAGAGGAGGTCGGGGCGGAGCGGTTGAGGGTGGTGGCCGTGGACCACGGTGGCCGGGGGGTGACGCTGGGGGAGGTCGGGGGTGCTGGTGGTGGTTTGGTGCGGGTGTGGTTGCTGGAGTTGCAGCGGCTGCCGACGGCTGATGCGGCGGCCGGAGTGGCTAAGGGTTGGCTGGAAGGGAGGTGGGGGTTAGGCGAACCGGTCGGCGGAGTTTGGTCGGAGGGGGTGGCCGAACGGAGGCTGCGGGTGATGGGCAGGGGTAATGGCTGGTGGTGAGGGTTTAGGAATTAGGGTTTTTTTTTTTGCATTGGGTTTTTGTGTGCATTTAATGAGGTGAAATGATTCCCTATATGTAGGAGAGAGAGAGTGGGGGCTGCCTAGGGATTAGGGCCAGCTGTGTGTAATTTTTGGGGAGTTGGGGAGGCTCCATCATGATGAGAGGAGGGCTAGGAATGAGTGGTTCAAATTGTAGGGTGTAGATACAACCAAATAAAGTTGTGTAGGTACATAAAAATGGGGGAAAATATGATGGGCTGGTCAAATAAATGGTGATCTCATTCTTCATGGGGTTGGACCAATGAGAGGGGGGGGCACCTCATTGCAATTTTGCATAAAGGCCCCTGAACAATTAGGAAATTGCACTTTAGCTAAATTTGAGGATTTGATGTAAACAAAACACCATGTTTGGTATTTTGTATTGGTCTAGAATAGTGTATGATGTTTTGTATGAGGCTTGTGGGTGTGTGGGTGGGTTTGGGTTGGAGTTGGGTCTATTTCCATTGAGGTTGGGTCCTATATTAATTTAATTAAAATTTGTGCGCTAGGTGTTATTTAATTAATTAAAAATAACCGGGGATCTAAATTAGGTTGGACAAGGGTCATTAGTGTGGTAGGCTCAGGGTACAATATTGTCATGATCTGGGTTGGTCAAAACGGGTTGAGGTTGGGTCTCAATTTCGATTGGAACGGATAACGAACGTAATTACGTAATTAATTGAATTTACGTACGGACGTTTGTAACGACTTTTGTGTGACTAAAATTAGGCACAAAAATCAGCATCCTGGGTTTGCTCAAGGTTTATTTTGATAGGTTAGCTGGTCTAGGCCAAGTGTATGTAATTTGTTTTAGGGTAACAACTAGTGTAGTGTCCTAAATATCGGGACAACGGTAAGGCGTCCTAAGTAATAAAAATTACTGCACAATTATTTAATACTATGTAATAAATTTAAATTAGGACCAAAATTATCCTAATCTCTTTATCTAAATTAATAAAAATAAATTTTGGTCGAGGGGGTTTACAATCTACCCAACTTATAAGAATTTCGTCCTCGAAATTAGAATAACACATAATAAGCTATAAATCATCAAGTAATGCTACGGACATACCTAGAGTTAGTGTTTGTACTATCTCCCGGGCTCTATCGCTATACTGGGAATACTCCTGAGCTTGATGTTGGGTTGAGCCGCACCTCAAGCATTGTCCTAGTCTTTTTCTGCAATCCTTCTGGACATGTCCCTTCTTTCTGCAAAAGTGACACGTCGGTGGCTCTCTCTGCTGATACGGCACAATCTTCTGTTGCGTCTGCGCTCCTGGATGACGAATCGGTCCTCCTGCTCTGGGCTGAGCTCTGGCTGGTGCATTCGTGCTGGAATGCCTCGATCCTCTGCTAATAGCCTCCTGGATCCTTGCCTCTGATAGGACTTCCTCGTATGAGATCCTTGCCTGAGTAGTAGTGTACCTCTGCAGCTCGAAAGAGAGGCCATGGTAGAATCTCTTGGCCTTCTCCAGGTCGTTGGGGATCAGGACGGCACCAAATCGGCTAAGCCTACTAAACTCCGCGTCGTAGGCGTCTAGGAACAGATTTCCTTGCTCCAGGTGCAGGAATTGGGAGTAGAGGGCATTCCGGACCGTAGCCGGGAAATACTTCGCATTGAAGTACTCCAGAAATTCCTTCCAAGTCTGCTGCCGGCCAATGCTGTGCTCTATATAGTCCCACCAGTGATGGGCGTTGCCTGTGAGTTGGGCCCTCACCGCGGTCATCCAGAGATCGGGGTGTAGCTGCAAACCCTCTAATAGCATCTCAGTGTTAGAGACCTAGTCTGAGATCTCTTCTGCAGTCTCCTTGCCTGAGAAGGTATCCGGGCCCATCTGTCTGAAGCCTCGTACCGTGCCCGCTTGTTGGACAGGTGCTGGTGCTGGTGCTGCTGCTTGGGCAGGTGCTCTCTCCAGTACTGCCATCAGACCCTGTCTCAAGGTCTCCGTTTGCTGCCACTGGGCCTGCATCATCATCTGGAAGAACTGTATCATCTGGGGTTGTCCCTCCGCTGGGGGCATCTGGAGTGGAAATGGTGGAGGAGGTGGTAGGGGCTCCTCTGGCTGTCTTTTTGGTGTCTCCTTGGGTGTTGGCCTCTCGAATTGTGGTGTCGGTGTCGCCCTCGAGGTCTGTCCCTCGAAGTACTGCCTCGGGATCGTCTGCGATGTCTAGCCCTCTGGCTGCTGCATCCCTTCATCGGGAGAGACCTGATGCCAGTCGATCATCGGGGCCTGGGGGATCACCTGTGCCTCTGGCTGAGGCTGCTCTCTGGGTGGTCCCTGAGTCGTGTCCTCCCTCGGTGCTGCAGGTGGCACTATGGCACCAAGTATCTCACGACGGCTCCGAAGGTTCATCTCGCTGTAAGAGATAGAACTTCATTAAAAGAGAACAGAATAACAAGCAGGATGCAGATATTTAATTTAATCAAATGCGAAGGAGGTTCAAAGACGGAATGTGGATGAGACCTATTAATTTCTATCCTATTGCAGGCTCGCTGGGCATGTTACCATACCACTAGCGATTATCATGACCTGCATGGGCCACCACTAAAACCATGTCACGCCCTAGTCCTAAAATATTTTGGAACTAGGCCACGTGGCATTGGCCAGCTGACACGTCTTCGAGGATATCCCAATTTAATGGATCCTGGCAAAGTGTGCTACGCTGTCCTAAATCTAACAAGTCTAATTTATCAACAGGTCGTGTCTAATCTCATCCACAGAACACAATATCAAAAAAACTGAAATAAAATGCTGGAAAATAAAATACAAGAGTCTGAATATCCATAATACATCTGAGATAGTCTGAAAGGGGACAAACCCACTAAAATACAGAAATGGAAATAACAGTGCAGAAAGAGTAAGATAACTAGTCTAGAGTATCAACTAGCTAGATATGAAAAACTCTAGACCGATGTAGCTGTGTACTCAGATCATGGGAAATCTCCTGGAAATGCCTCATAGTCCTCAATCAGGAATCCTGTCTCTACTCCTGCTCCGTAGATGGTAGGGTACAAGTGCTCGTCCGGATCTGGAAGAGAACCAGGTCCTCAGAGGGACGTAACAAGTATACAGAAATGCATGCCATAAAGTAAATACTGTGTAAACTCAAGGGGTAATCTAACCAGCTAAGTGAAATGCACTTTGAAGACTATCCTGGTACGTATGGGTAGGTGAAAGGTATAAAGCATAGCATTGAGCCAGAGGCTAAGTACCTGGCATTAGCTGTAAACTGGACGCCAGGAATATATGCTGACTACATCACCGATCATGATAGCGTGCAGCTAGTAACCACTGCTGGATGTATCGACAAGCATATATGCCCATGACAGGGAACCTGAGCCCATAACCGGGTAACACATGGCCCATAACCGGGTAACACTGAGGCTCACGGCCCTGCAGTTTTCTCTGAAACTACGACGACCAATGTCTGTCCCATACGCCTACTAATTGTCTTCCCCGCCCAATATAAATGTACAAGTCGCGAATACGACGTGAACACCTCATACTATGGTACAAGTCACTACAAAAATAAATAACTAAGCTAAATGCCGTCACACGTGTTGCTCATGCTGATGGCCAGTCGATCATGAAGCACGCGTCCCTACATAAACTCACTCTGTGACGTGTTTAAGATACGTGTCAAGGCCTGGGAAGTTATACTGATAACTCCTCAACTTTAGGTGGTCCACTAGACACTAAGTCAGACACAAGTCCTAACGTCAACGCCTTCGTTGACTGCACCCGAGTCTTCTCGGACGCGCACAGTTTAATATCGAAATACTGAAATATGCAACTAATTAATATTTGAATTTAGACAGCATCAACAAGGCAAGGTATACTTGCCTGGAACTCTGGTGTGCACAAACAATACTCCTGAACCAGCAGTCAAGGTAGCACCGTCTCGGTTGCCTACGAACAGATAACAATAAATATAAATCACTAATTTACACCATGCTTAATTAGCTATGTTAACATAGAGCAGGTTTACTTACACATCACCTATGCATGTATCTACCTTAAATAACATATAGTATAGTATATATTATACTTAAATATAGATATATATAAAAGACATTATTATATATAGTTAATATATAATTTGTATATGTAATACATATTTAAAACATATACTATATAGCATTTATATACTTAATTTAATATTTACATAAACATAAATATATAATTAAATGCAAGGAAAATAAAGTATATATGTTATACATATGGCTTATATACTTAGTAATATTTATATTTATATATATCACAACATACATATTTATAATGATTGCATATATATATATATATATATATATATATATATATATATATATATATATATATATATATATACATATATAGTTTAGGTAATAATAATATATGTCTAGTACATAATGTATATATTCATATATATATATACAAACATATATACATTTATATATGCTCAAAATATAAATACATATATATATATATAATATATATATATATAAATCTGAGTATAATAATATATTTACATATACATAATATTATACATATAAATAATATGCATATATAGCTTATGTAATAATAATATATGTATAGTACATAACATATATATACATATATATACATACATATATACATTTATATATAAGCTAAAAAAATATAAATACATATATATAAATTTTATATATATGTAATCTGATTATAATATATATATACATTTAAATAATATATTTACATATATATAATATAATACACATAAAACATATACATATGTATAAATATGTGTACATATATATAAATAAAATAAAATACATATATATACACATAATATACATAATAGTATACTATATATATACTGAATAATTATATGTAAATTACCAGATAATTATATAATATATATATAATTATATATATTACTATATACATAAATAAATATGTATATGCATAGTTATATATATATACATTATAAAAATTATAAAAATACATGTATAAATACATATTAATAATATATCATATAATATTATATATATATACATACTGTATATATATAATGTATAATATAATAGAATAATATAATAATATTTATATAACCTAAATATGTATATATATAATTCATTATATATCAATATATATGTATAAATATACATAGATATATATATATATACATGTATATACATAAATATATATATTTATATTAAATATATGGTAGTATATTATATATACTGTATACAGTAAATAATATATATAATTAATTACTTATAATAATGTATATATTAATATATATAAATATACATATATATATACATATATATATATATATATATACATATATACATATATATATATACATATATACATAGATATATTAATTTGTACGTATATATGCGTATTTAGGGGGAGTAGGTATACCTGACAGGTGGGGGACCCACGGGGCTCGTCGCCGGCGGGAGGACGGCGGCGGAGCTGGCGATGGCTGGCCGGAACGGCAGTCACAGCAGCAAGGGCAGTTCACAGCAACAGCGGCGGCGGTGGCTTGCGGGGGCTGCAGCGGCGCAGGCGGCGGCGGAGGCGGTGGTGCAGGTGGACTAGTCGGCGGAGGGGAGGGTGGCGAACAGTCCGGTGGTGGTCTCGGGGGTCAGAGGCGGCGGTGGTGGTGGCTGGAGGCGGTCGGAGTAGTGGGGGTGTTACTGGTGCGGGTGAGGGTCGAGGGTGGTGCGGGGGAGATGGCGGCCGGGGTGGTTGTCATGGGGCGGAGGGGTGGTGGTTTTCCGGTAGAGGAGGTCGAGGTGAAGCGGTTGAGGGTGGTGGCGGTGGACCACGGTGGCCGGGGGTGACGCTGGGGGAGGTCGGGGGTGCTGGTGGTGGTTTGGTGTGGGTGTGGTTGCTGGAGTTGCAGCGGCTGCCGGCGGCTGATGCGGCGGCCGGAGGGGCTGAGGGTTGGCCGGAAGGGAGGTGGGGGTTAGGCGAACCGGTCGGCGAAGTTTGGTCGGAGGGGGTGGCCGGACGGAGGCTGCGGGTGATGGGCAGGGGTAATGGCTGGTGGTGAGGGTTTAGGAATTAGGGTTTTTGTTTGTGGTTTGGGTTTTTGTGTGCATTTAATGAGGTGAAATAATTCCCTATATGTAGGAGAGAGAGAGTGGGGGCTGCCTAGGGATTAGGGCCGGCTGTGTGTAATGTTTGGGGAGTTGGGGAGGCTCCATCATGATGAGGGGAGGGCTAGGAATGAGTGGTTCAAATTATAGGGTGTAGATACAATCAAATAAAGTTGTATAGGTACATAAAAATGGAGGGAAATATGATGGGCTGGTCAAATAAATGGTGATCTCATTCTTCATGGGGTTGGACCAATGAGAGGGGGGCACCTCATTACAATTTTGCATAAAGGCCCCTGAACAATTAGGAAATTGCACTTTAGCTAAATTTGAGGATTTGATGTAAACAGAACACCATGTTTGGTATTTTGCATTGGTCTAGAATGGTGTATGGTATTTTGTATGAGGCTTGTGGGTGTGTGGGTGGGTTTGGGTTGGAGTTGGGTCTATTTCCATTGAGGTTGGGTCACTATATTAATTTAATTAAAATTTGTGCGCTAGGTGTTATTTAATTAATTAAAAATAACCGGGGATCTAAATTGGGTTGGACAAGGGTCATTAGTATGGTAGGCCCAGGGTACAATATTGTCATGATCTGGGTTGGTCAAAACGGGTTGAGGTTGGGTCTCAATTTCGATTGGAACGGATAACGAACGTAATTACGTAATTAATTGAATTTACGTACGGACGTTTGTAACAACTTTTGTGCGACTAAAATTAGGCACAAAAATCAGCATTCGGAGTTTGCTCAAGGTTCATTATGATAGGTTAGCTGGTCTAGGCCAAGTGTATGTAATTTGTTTCAGGGTAACAGCTAGTGTAGTGTCCTAAATATTGGGACAACGGTAAGGCATCCTAAGTAATAAAAATTACTGCACAATTATTTAATACTATATAATAAATTTAAATTAGGACCAAAATTACCCTAATCTCTTTATCTAAATTAATAAAAATAAATTTTTGGTCGAGGGGGTTTACACCAATCATCGTCCTTATCATCACCATCATCCTAATCATCATCCACCTCATCGCCATAATCGTAGCCATCGTCATCGTCGTCATCATCAATCCCGTACATGTCTGCCAAGGTTCGTACCTGTCCCCTCCTCCGTAATTTTATGTATGTATGTATATAGGTATTCAAATAGGTATATGTATGTACTTAGTGTATGTATTAGTATAGGTATTTCGTATATGTTAGTATGTATAATTGGTATATATACGTATAGTATATGTATTCCCTAGTATATGTTTAATATAAATATATAGTATAAATTAAATTAGTGTACACACACACACACACACACACACACATACACACACACACACACACACACACACACACATATATATATATATATATATTGTATATGTATTTAATTGGTGTACATATATATTATAAGTATTAATGATATATGCTAGATAATAAAATATAAATTTATATATGAACTAGGTGACCCGAGTGTAAATACGGATACCCCGTAGTTGCATTGACCTGGGACCATGTGAAGTGTTAGAAGACTGCCATTATGTACATAGACGTACTGGCGAGCCTGTATCATTTTGACTGTTTGTTTTGTACAACAATTTCAGACGTGACACCCGTGCCACTAGACGCACACTTGACCCTAGTTGACCAATGTCATACCTAGCTATGCCCCGAGTTCAATGTATTTATGGTTGTGTATGTGTTAGTATAATGTCTAATATTGTATTGTATTATATTTTATGTATATAGGACCTATTGGATCGTTCTGTGCGACTTCAGGAGCAGGTTATTGGTACTACGCAGCTTTCTTGCCAAGCAAGTATACCTTGCCTTGTTATACTGTTTAAATTCAGTTATTATTTTAGTTGCATGTTTATTGTTTTAGATTATATAATGTCCAAGAATGACTCGGGTGCAGTCAACGAAGGCGTTAACGTTAGGACTTGTATCTTACCTAGTATCTAGTAGACCCACATAAAGTTGTGGAGTTATCGGTATGACTCTCCTGGCCTTGACACGTATCATTGCACGTCATAGAGTAAGTTTATGTAGGGACTGTAGAAGCATAAAAAATACGCTGGAGAATTATACGCGTACAACCCCCAAACATACATAAAGTACGCGTAAAACAGAGCTTCAGCGTTGTGTGGCATAAAACATGACTTCAGAGTTGCCCGCGTAAAGTAGCGCTTCAAGGCTGTTTTGGCATAAAAGGTTGCTACACCTCCCTACGACGTAAAATATGTCTGCTTTTAATGCAGTGTGAAGTTGTACGAGGAACTCTTTGTATTCCTCAAATGAACCTGTCAGACAGAACAGTGAACCTAACTCCTGACAAAGAGTACTGCACGATGATCGAGAGGACAGCTATAATGATGATTCCGCACAGAAGTCCATGTTGTCGTTTAGTGACATATCCTTGATACACGTCATTTTTATGCACTCAAGGAATACGCTGCCTATTTTGCACAGGAGAAATGAGCCTTTACGCTCAAGATGAGATGAGATCAGATGCCACGTCAAAAGTTGTTCTTCGTACAGAACTCGATGCATATCTCTGCAGTTAATGCACGAGATGGGGGCAGATCTCTCCATTTAATGCACAAGATTTTGTTCTATTTTCAATGACTGGGAGAGCTAAAACTAGGGTTAATACGCTCACATCACTATCCCTGCATGTTATGCCAACTAGGCTATTTTTAACTATAGGAGTACACCATATGCTATCTCTTCGAATTACGACAACTCAGGCTATATTTGCAAGGTACGTGATAAGGCTATTTGGCCCAAAATAAGCTCAAAACCTCAGTCAGGAAGGATAATTGGCTAGTTTACGCTGGTTACCCATTATTTATGCAACATCAAGCTTTACGCAGAATTTGGCTTTTATGCCACCAAGACATCTACTTGGCTTTTATGCCAACAAGACAGCTATTGGGCTTTTACGCCAACAAGACAACTATTGGGCTTTTATGCCAACAAGACAGCTATTGGATCTTTATGCCAATACGATAGCTATTGGGCTTCTACGCCGACAAGACAACTACTTGGCTTTTACGCCAACAAGATAGCTACTCGGCTTTTACGCCAACGAGATAGTTATTTGACTTTTATGCCAACCATCTCTACGCGATGGGTAGTTACCAACATGGCTTGCATGCCATGGTCTTCGAGAAGCAGTTATACGCGTTACCTCATAATGGGATACGCGTCACATGCGGATTCAGGAGATCATTCAGACGTGGGTAGCAGTTATTATAACCGCCGCGTAAAAGGTGCAACTCTCTCCACTAATTGGCTTCTACACCGACTGGTCAGTTACTGTGACTGATCTCTATAAATAGAGACTTTCGGTCACAAAAAAAAGGTCAGAAAAAAGGTCGAAAAAAGGTCGAAAGAGGGAAGATCAGAGAGAGAGCACATACAGAGAGTGTTGATTGACAACTTTGGCAACGGGAGTTCAATTCCCCTCGCAATCTTTTAAAGTTTCTTGGTCTTCTACAACACTTCTTTGTCATCGTGTGGTCCAAGGGATAAAGTGATCGACCACAGATCAGACTCCTATAGCAATATTTCCCCAGAATAATTTTTTTTGTACTTAACATCCTCGTATATGATTAATTTTACTTCTTTTTCTTGTTTGTAAACAAAGAAAAGGTTTCGTATAAACCTTGTTTTATTCTTTTGTTTATTATCAAACACAAGATGGCGGCTCTGCTGGGGACTACTTTCTCATCTGACGAGAAAGCCATTGCTCAACATGATGCTGTATCCGTCAGATCAACGAAGAAGACTTTGGTCGTCCAATTCGACCAATCCGCTTATGAAGACATGCTTCGAGCAGGGGGTAGCTCTCATTCCCTTTCTGTCCAGGACAATAGGAAGCTGCGTAAAGTATGGATGCCACGAACATCCTCTACCCTTCCTGCGAACTCTCTCTCTCCGATCAACAAGGTTGTGACATCACGACCTATACGCTCTGAATGTAAAAAACTGTCTTCCGTCTGTGACGTGGCAGACAAAGCTTCTGGCAATGCCCTAGTGCCAATTCAGAAGTCTAAAATATGCACTGTGCGTAAAACTTTATCTCCCGTATGTGACGTGGCAGACAAAATTTCTGACAAGGCCTCAGTGCCAATTCAGAAATTTAAACGCGGGCGCGCGTAAAACTTTGTCTCCCGTCTGTGACGAGGCAAACAAAATTTTTGACAAGGCCTCCGCGCCAATTCAGAAATTTCAAACGCGCCTTGCACGTAAAAATGTATCTCCCATCTACAAGGAAGCAGATGGACCCTTGGATCACATCAAGGGAAAACGAGTGGCGAATCTTCCGATCGCTAGAGTTGTACGCCACAAAGAGAAAAAGATTACGCGTGATGCTGGAGGCTGTTTGAGGACTCCCCCTGTTTTATGCGAATCTGTGCGAAGCTCCAGATTACGCCAGGATAAGCCCATCCCCATAAAGAAGACCTGCTTCATGGAGAAATATGCTCCTCAGACGGATGATGGATCGTATGCTACTCACATGGGCGAACTGCTGTATATTTATGGCAGAGAGAGGGTCATGGTTCCCAATATCCACGCTCCTACTGATGTAAAAAGGCAGAATAAGCCTTCTTTTTCTTCTTCTATTAATCCCCCCGATTTGCATGATTTCTTGATCCAGAAGCGCAAACAGGGATCTTCTAACATGTCTATTATACCCCCTAGGGAGCATTGTTATAATAGTCATAAAGTTTTAGTTAACTACTGCTGTTCTAAGGCAAAACGGTCAATTTTTGACCGGTTGAACTACTCTTTGTCTTTACAGGAAGAAGAGCCGACATTTGCATCAGTAAACATGGCTTCACACATTCCTAGAGGAAGGTAAAATTCAAAATGTCATCCCTCTAAAACTCTAAGCCAAAGGAGATTCGACAGACTCCTTGAGAAAATTGAGGCAGGTATTTTTTGAAACACCCGCTCGAGGTCACGACAACAGGCTTTATATTCTTCTGATTCTGACACTGGGGGTCGCCAGTTTCCCGAATCTGATGCTGAAAGTATAGAATCGATCTCTACAGAGATCTATACTAATCCCTCAGTAACATCCAGAGAAATGGGAGTTTATGCCATTGGAGATCAATATGAAGAGGCTTCCCCATCAGGAAGTACTGAGCAACGCATCGCTGTATTGGAAGCATCGCTTAAAGATATGCATTCCATGATGGAGAGTATGCGTCAGATAATGGTGACTCAACATGCAACTGCAATAGCTCAAACATCGGTTCCTCTGACTCAACTACGTGTGGGGGTGGACCTACCACAATCCAACGTAAACCAGGAGCCTGTTCTAAATCAAGAGTCAGCGGCTCCTCAACTTCTTAACTCGGAGAATGTATTGCCTCCTGTTGGAGTTATAATACAACCTACCTCTCAACACTCGGCGGTCCCTTTCCCAGCTGAAGATCCGATGCAGGCAGTTCAGGAATTAAAAGCCAATTTAATGCATTAAAGCATAAGGATCAGCTCAATAAGTTGGGAATCAACCAGCCATACCCAGCTATCTGGGACGAGATCCCTTTCCCACCTAAATACAAACCAAAGGCTATGGTTTTGTTTGAGGGAAAAACATCACCAAGCCAGTACATGAACTACTTTAGTATGATGACAGTATTGTTGCAGGGGAATGACGCCCTTCTCACTCGAGTGTTTAAAGGCTGTCTGTTTGGAGTGGCCTATCAATAGTACCGTAGTCTTGCGGACAACTACATTACTTCTTTTGAAGATTTCAAGACTCTGTTCTTCGCTCGATTCTACGAAGGAGGAATGGACATGTCTATGTCATCACTTATCGAAGTAAAACAGAAGGAGAAAAAGAACGTTTGTACTTTTATCGAATATTTTTGTCAGGCTACCTTGCAGATGCCTCCTGGAGTTCCGAATTCTGCCTTGGTGGACATTTGCAGGAAGAACCTTCTCCCACTGATCTCAGTGTTCACAGGACCATATCAGTTTCATGATTGGCCCTCATTTATCATATCAGCGGTAGCCGCTGAAGATAACAGTCGGAAGGCTCATGACAATGGAATCATGATCTCTACCTCTGATAGAGGGAAGCGGTCATCCTCCAATAACGATCATACTCGTAGTTCCAAAGGAAAAGAAGCTCTGGCGATCAACACGTCTAGGCAACATACTCCAGTGACTACGCAGACCAATCCTGGGACTTCCAGGCCTAAAGAAGAGTATTCTTTTGACGACGACGATATCCCGAGCATATTCGATTGTCTAGTCAAAAGTGGCAAGCTTACTCTCCCTGAGGTAAAGAGGCCTAATGAAGTCGGCAGTACCAATAACCCTAAGTACTGCATTTTCCACAGATACATACATCACCCCACAAAGATATGTTATGTACTAAAAAGGAAAATCCAGGAGTTGACTGAAGCCAAGGCCATCACTCTGCGTAATAGCGAGAAGACGGTCACTGCCAACATGATCTCACTCCAATTTGGCAATATGCCCCCTCAGAAAATCTCGGATGGTGTAGTACCTAATCCACGAGCGATGATGAACATTGTTAATCTTCCTCCGACCAATGGTCAAAATCATAACCTGGTACCCCTAACTTCCAAGAGTGGAGAGATCATGTGGGTCCACCCTGATCTGGTGTCAGAAATTGAGGGAGAGACTCAAGCTGCTAAAGCTAAGTCTAAAAAGAACTCAAGATGCAAACCATGCCATATGGTTGCAATATCCCCGACATCAGAAGAAGAGACTTTGGCAACCGGAATCCAGTCAGGCAAGGCCTATCTCAAGGACTATGGAGGAAATCAGGAAGAAGCGACGGCAGATACTTCAGCTGCCAAACTTCCAGAGCCTGAACCTGTTATACCAGAGGCAGGTCCTTCTAGACCAACTTCGGTGGATAAGGGCAAGCAAAAAGAAGTTCGTTTTGATAAACCTTTGTAGAGTATTCAAAACAAAGGTTTAGAGAAACCATATAACTTTGATCTCTTGGCCCAGTTGGCTAATACACAAGCTAGATTGTCCATTTTTGAGCTACTTAGGCTATCTAAAGACACTCGTCAAGCCTTGAGTGAAGCATTAATACAGGAAGATGTATGCTTGACTCAGCTCAAATTCCCTGATAAAGAGCCTGTGGCATGTCCTCAATGCCATAGTGTGATGGAAGTGGTCCCTAATATCACTTTCACTCAAGAGGACATGTTATTAAAACATAACAAGCATGATATGCCTCTTTATTACACCGGATATGTTGGCTCCATGGAGGTAGACCGGATTCACATAGATCCGGGATCGTCAATCAGCATTATCCCTCATAGTCTGCTAAGACCATTGAGAATTTCTACAAGCGAACTGGCGTACACTACTACTACTACAATCGTGGGCTTCAATGCCAAAAAAAGCAAACCGTTGGGGAAGATTCATCTGAGGATCCAGATTGGTGACCTTAGATCAGTAGCTACATGCTACATCATTGATTCAGAGGTATCTTACAATATTTTGTTGGGCAGACCTTGGATCCATGATCACAATATTGTTCCTTCAATTCTACACCAATGCTTCAAATAAGTAGACGCCCATGGGACAGTGAAGACAGAGTTTGCTGATCTCAATCATTTCAAAGGAGTTAAAACCTACTATTATGATGCCATGTTATACACCCAAGACTACATGAAGGAGGTATCAGGCAAGACGGAGGAGGAATCCTACCAGGAGCCAGGAGAACCATCTACTGAGCAACCTTTGTCAATCCAGGTAAAAGGGCGCACTACCCGTCCGAAAGTCATGGAACCCATGGCTATCCACTTGGAAAAAACCAAATTGGGAGGAGAAAGTGATCCTCTAGTGATTACTCTGAACCAGAAGCCTCCACCTTTGGTCATCAACCTTAGGCGCAACAAGCAGCCGACTGATATAAATACAACCGAGAATGTGGTTTCTGACGATAATAAAGATTCTCTCTTCCAGTATACTGACGCTCAATTTCCTAATCAGAAATCCTTCCCCCATGACGATATAGAGCCTATAGCACAAAAATTCTTGGAAGCTATAGACTCCTATCATCCGTATGTGTGGGAAGTAGCGTCAACATCTAATATCATCACGATATTTGGGACACATGAAGATTCTATCTTTATTGTTTCACCTACTCGCAATGATCAGCATCCAATAGTCTTCGGTCACATGCGAAATAAACCAATTGTACAAGAAGACTCTCACGAGTCTGATGCTGGGAAAATGTAAGTTCACAGATATAGCCCACAAGTTTTGAAGATTATGCAAAGCATGGGTTATGACTTGAAGTTGGAGCCAGGCCTCAACTATGGGAAAGGCGGACGAATGCCGTTGCATGGTGATCCCTACTATCAACGAACTTATTTTGGGTTAGGGTATACCACACATCTTGCAAATTCCAACGACTTTGAGTCATGTGAGGAGACTATTTTCTCTTTTCAAGATGATTTGTCATCCTCCGATTCAGATGGTGAACTCAAACATGCATTATCAGTAAATATGGTGTTGAAAGATTCTTTCGAAACAAAGGAACAAGAATCTGAACTATTTGAAGATGAATCCTGGGCTCAGCAAATGGATACACAATGGGAACTCCGGTTCGAGCAAAGAGAACCACCCACTGAAGATAAATTTATTCAAGTTGATGTTGGGGATGAATTTTCACCAAAGCCGATATTTATCAGTAACAATCTTTCCGAAGAAGAAAGGGAAGAAATGATCCAGCTGATAAAAGAATATATCGATGTCTTTGCGTAGAATTATGACGATATGCCAGGTCTTGATCCTAAAGTGGCTACCCATAAACTCAACATACGGCCCAATTCAAAGCTTGTAAAGCAACATCTAGGCCTGCTCCGCCCCGATATGATGGATGCTATCGAAGCTTAAATTAAGAAGCTAATAGCTTGTGGGTTCATCCGGGAAGAACAATATCCTGATTGGGTCGCGAATGTTGTCCCGGTCATGAAGAAAAATGAAAAAGTGCGTGTTTGCATCGATTTCCGAGATCTAAATGCGGCCTGCCCTAAAGATGAGTTCCCTCTTCCCATTACAGAAGTCATGATCGATAATACATGCGGTTTCGAGCGTATGTCTTTCATGGATGGATTTTCAGGATAAAATCAGATTAAGATGAATCATGAAGATGAGAAGCATATTGCCTTTCATACACCATTGGGGGTATATTGCTATATGGTTATGCCTTTCGGAATGAAGAATATCGGGGCTACATATTAGTGAGCAATGAGTAACATATTCCATGAGCATCTATACAAAACAGTGGAATGTTACGTAGATGATATCGCTGTTAAAAGCTGCCTCAAGGCTACTCACATCCAAGACTTGAAGACAGTGTTCGAGTTGATGTGCCAACATCAACTCAAAATGAACCCTACAAAGTTTTTTCTCGGTGTGTCCAGTGGCAAATTTTTGGGATTTGTCATTACCCTAAAGGCATTCAAGTTGACCCTGATAAAGTAAAGGCTATCCTAGAAATACGACCGCCCCGTAATCTGAGGAAATTCAGAAGATTTCAAGGTCGTCTGGCTTATATCAGGAGATTCATATCCAACCTCTCTGGGAGATGTCAAACTTTTTCTCGCCTGATGAAAAAATGTGTGTCATTTGTATGGGATAAAGCCTATCAGCAAGCGTTTAATGACATCAAATGCTATCTTACTAATCCTCCAGTTCTGGTGCCTCCCGTCATAGGAAGACCATTTTTGCTGTATGTTTGAGCAATGGATCATTCTTTAGGGGATCTTCTCGCACAGAAGAACAATGAGGGTCATGAACAGGCTATCTACTATCTAAGCAGGATGATGGTCCGAGCTGAACACCGGTACAATCCAGTAGAAAAAGAATGCTTGGCCCTAATATTTGCCATTCAGAAGATGCGACATTATGTGACGGGCCAAACTATTCATATCATCTCCAGAATCAATCCTCTTCTGGTATTGATGAACAAGCCAAGTGTTCTTAATTCCAGACTTGTGACTTGGGCGATGTTATTAACACCATATGATATGGTGTACGTCCCTCAGAAGTCCATAAAAGGTCAAGCCTTGGATGACTTCTTAGCTGCTCATCCAATTCCGGAAACCTCCAAATTATATGAGGATATTTTCGTCGAAGTTACAGAATATAATTCGACAATGGAAGGTGATACATGGCAGCTATTCTTCGATGGTGCCTCCAGGACTGGTCCCAGGGGAAACGTGGTTTCAGGAGTGGGAATTATTCTGGTAACTCCTGATAAACTCGTCATCTATCGAGCATATTCTCTTAGCGAACCCTGCTATAATAATGTGGCAGAGTATAACGCTCTACTAATCGGGCTTTAAGTCGCTAAAGAATTAGATGTTGAATACCTGGAAGCTTTTGGTAATTCTCAGTTGATCGTCAATCAGGTTAGAGGAATATATGAAGTCCGCAATCCAGACCTCATTCCTTATCACCAAACAACGATCGAGATAGCCATGTCTTTTAAAGGATTCTTCCTAGAGCACGTGCCTCGATCTCAAAATTTGGAAGCTGATGCTCTGGCCAGCCTAGCTGCAGATCTAGCTATTCCTACAAGAAGGCAGAATTCGGTGATCCTTCTTAACAAAAATTTATTCTATGTGAAAAATAATTTTCACATAGAACGCAGCTATACTATAAACACGGCTCCTCATAAGAGAGACTGGAGAAGTCCCTTTATAGACTTCGTGTCATTCAAAATCTTACCAGAGGATCCTAAAGAAGCAGTATCTATCAAAAGATGATCATTATGCTTCTATTTTGATGCTTCTTCACAAAGTCTATATCGCCGAACATACGATGGACTGCTATTACGGTATCTCTCTGACGATGATACAAAACGGGTTATCCGTGAAGCTCATGACGGTGTATGTGGAGCACATCAACCCGATCCTAAGTTACAGGATCGTATCAGGAGGATGGGCTACTACTGGCCTACCATGATTGCAGATGGCGTAAAATATGCAAGACAATGCGAAGCCTGTCAAGTTCATACGGATTTCATATATCAGCCTTCTGAGTATTTACATCCTACGATTGCATCATGGCCCTTTGAAGCATGGGGTATGGATATCATTAGTCCTATTCACCCGTCATCTTCTAGAGGACATCGGTTCATATTGGCTATCATAGATTATTTCTGCAAATGGGCAGAGACGATCCCTCTTGCTGAGGTAAAGACATCCAATGCGATCAGCTTTATCAAACACCATATAATTTATCACTTTGGGATACCCCGAAGGATAATTCATGATAACGGGCCTCAATTCATCAGCCAAGCATTTTACCAATTTTGCGATAAGAATCGGATACAGAATATAACCTCGACGGCTTATAATCCTGCTGCTAATTGTTTGGCGAAAGCCTTCAACAAAACCATCATCAAACTCTTGAAGAAGTTCGTCTCTTCGAACAAAAGAGATTGGAATAAGAAGCTGGAGGAATGTCTTTGGGTATACCGCACAACGGTACGAACACCTATGGGTTATACCCTATTTTCATTAGTTTATGGGTGTAAAGCAGTTCTTCCCATAGAAGTTCAAATTCCATCACTCAGAATAGCAGTAGCTAATGAGTGGACTCAGGAAAATAATGATCAATTAAGGCTTCAAGAGCTAGAAGGATTAGACGAGAAACGCCTTCAAGCTCAACAGCGCATTATGTTCTACCATGCACGTATTTCTAGAGATTTTAATCAAAAAGTGAAGGAAAGAGTGTTCAAAGTTGGCGAGCTAGTTCTAGCCGTGAAGAGGCCAATAATCATTACACACAAAAATAAGGGCAAGTTCCAGCCCAAATGGGAGGGCCCTTATGTGATTGAAACCATATTTTCAAATGGCGCTTACAGATTAGCCAAGCCTAATAGAGACTTAATAATGGCTCCTATCAACGGCAAATTCCTGAAGAAGTACTATGCTTGATCTCCTTTGATCAAAGGGGTATGGTGAAAATTTCATTCTGATGACATTACATACAAAGATTAGTTGGATCATATGCTATCATGTTCTTATGACCTCTGAATAAATATATTTGACTAATTTAAAACTTTAAAACCTATCACGTCCATATTACCTCTGATAGTATTTTGTATACAAATTTAGTTGGAGCATATTCTATCATGTCCATATAACCACTGAATAGATATATCCAATTGAAACTTACCGAAAGTATATCACATCCATATTACCTCTGATATCACTTTCATCTTAGCCTATCATTTATAATCAAAAGTGATAGGTCCACAAAATCAGAAAAAGTATCTTTATTTTCTTTGGGAATAGCAAAATTACAGAAGAAATAAAAAAATACATCATTAGGGAGGAGCCGTTAAATCGCGGATCTGTTGCGCTAAAGCAGCCATTCTCTCATTCCTGGAGTTCAAAATACTGTTGCGAGCCCGTGCCAGCCTTGCCTCGTCAGCACTCAAGCGAGATAGTTCAGAACAAGAATTAACAAAATTTGCGTGGATGACACCCGCATGTGTCAAGTTCTGTTTAGCTGTATCCACTTGGCCCTTAACACATTGTGGACTGCCGATGTCTTGAGAAGTCTCTCCCTTGCCTGAGCAAGTTCAGATTCCAATTCTCGAACCCGCGCTTTATTTCCTTCAAATTTGGCCTGGCACTCATCTATCTGAGGAATAAACTCCACCAAGACAGCCTGCTCTTTATCCATCTCTTGCTGTTGTTCCTGGATGGATTTGTTTAAAGATTCTATTTGCTCAGCAAGTTCTGCAGTCAAGGAGTCATACTCAGCTTGAACCAGATCGTCGATGCTGCCTCGAGATAGTTGTAAATACTCGTTAATGGGTTGTTATAAACCATTAACTATTTGCTCTAGCGCATCAGCTCTTTCAGCGTCACTAAAATTTATAATCTGCGCTATAAGGAGATTGGAGGACATCTTCAGAGCATCGAAACCTAGGTTTTTCTCTAACACCATCGATATCAACTCTTTCAAAGTGAGGTAGAATATGCTAGTGTATTGATCCACTAGCATAGCAAAGCTCGAATGAATGCTGGGAGTGGCCGCAATATCGGTAAGTCTCCTTTCTGGAATGACTGCAGAGGAGGTCGCCACAGTCATTGCTTCAATAGATGGTGCGACAAAAGAAGAGATACCAACAACAGTTGAAGTTGTTGGTATACTCGACAAAGGAGGCACGGACAAGATGGTGGGTTCATCCTCCTCTGATGTTATTTGAACTGCCACTGGCGGGATGACACCCGAGAATGTTGCGGATGAAAGATCGGCAGTTTTAAAGCATGCTTCTTCGACGTCGATCATCGCTGTTTCATTAAATAGATCCGCAACAAAGTCAAAAGTTGTGTCAACTCTGCCCTCCCCAGAGACGTCTTCACCTGAAAAGAAGACAAGAAAAAGTTAATATCAATTTGATGTTAATTTTCATGAAGAAAATGTGAAGACAATATTTACCCATGGTCGATGGCATGTATGTTTCGTCTGCAGCCTGTATAGCTAAATCATTTCTTAATGATGCTAAACAAGTTGTCATACCTGGAGAAGAGGGTGCACCAACTGACGTTTGAGGAAAGTCATCCCAGTCATCTCCCAGATCCACTCGAGGTTCATCGGATGGAATCTCGCTGTAAATAATTACAGACGAAGGAGGGGTTAATCCCATTATTGGTCTGGATAAAGGTATATTGATTCTGAATATGCTCGGTCTCGAAGGCGACCTCGAAGCACTACCAGTAGCGGTAGTAGCGGTAGCAATCGTGGGCAAAGAATCTCCAGCACTGTCAGCTGGAACTGTGGAGGTTCCCTCTCTAAAAGGCGAAGGACTTCTGATCAAAGAATCATCCCCAATAGGGGAAACAACAGGCTCACTCCAAGAGGCCCTTATGGTGGAAGCCCTTTTAGGACCTCTGACCGTTTTCTTCTTGTGGGGGGGAGGCTCTTTCAGAGTGGAAGCCTTCCGTTTATTGGAGATAACGAGAGGCTCTACTGGCGGAGCTATTACGCCTCTTGGTATTATCAATAAGAACTCGTCTGCACCAGTAGGGTCTTCACCTTCATCAGATGAAACAGACGATATCTTCTTCCTTCTAGTGGACCTATGGGTGGGCATCCTGAAACTTTCATACACATCAAAATCACGATTGAAGGTGTTGATGGATGCAAAAAACCACGCGTACGAATAAAGAATGAGCAACTCCATAGAGAGAGAAGTCGCGGGCACAGAAAAAATTATACCAGTACAACCCGTGATAAAATACTGCCATCCACTGGCTCCATCAATAGTCCACCTTTAGACTTGAAGCTGGTGATGGGATTCCCCACATGCAACTGGTCGTACCCAAATTGCCTGGCGAACCTGCTGGGCAGATAAGGCTCCATGTAGCAATGGTCCTCACTTCTGTATAGCAGGTGGGAAGGTCTAATATAGACCAACCAGTAAAAGGCTTCAGGAGAAAGAATAGTCCTCCCTTGACCTGCATCTTTAAGTTTTATCCCCTGTTGATTGATATGTACGGGGGGAGGGGGAGGACGGTACAAAAAAGCTTCTAGCCATGGGCAAAATTTAATGCTCGCCGGCAATCTATGACGCTCACCACATTCCAAAAGGAATTCTTGTAATTCAACAAGAAGTTATTTTTCGAAACGCTGGCAGAGCCGGGAGACATCACCCTGGTGTTGTGAAGGATTAACCATCCCATCAGGTATAAGAATGGTAATTCCACTCGGGAAAATCCTTCACACTGCGTATCATCAGCTAGCAGTCCATCAGTAATGGCCCTCAGGCCAGCTTGTATTCTGCATACCATGGCGGGGAACAGGCCCAACCTCGCTCCGAACACCAAAAGCACTACGGGCCATAAGGTGTTGCGATGAATGCGATCCGCAGACGCGATGCCAGGCACTACCCATCGGCGTAGCCAGACAGAGAGGAAGCCAGCCAGTTGAGCTTTCCTCGATAGAGGCTTGCGACAATGCCTCATATAAATGAAGGCTTTAGTGCCTGCAGGATAACCCCCTATCTCCTCATCCAGAATATAATATGAAGCCCCTGCATCTTTAATGAGGTCATCGACCATGTTGGCGTTAAGCATGCTCAGGAGGTTCAAAGGCTTATCTCTACTATCTACAACCTTGTCCGGCTTAGTATTTCTGGCTTGGTGGAAGAAGAGGTAGGATGCCCATTTGTTGATATGAGCCAAATCAGAGGGCTATTTGTAGAAGGTGGTGCATGCAAGATAGTGGCTCATCAGCTCCTGGTACACTGCCACTGCCCGAGGGTTTGTATCCCTCAGCTCCATGTTTGTGGGAACGTACTCTTCATAAGGAGTGTCCCCCATTGGCAGCTTTGAAATCTCTGCCATCTCATGAAGGGCTAAGCCTAACTCCCCTAGTGGAGTGGCGAAAGTCCCAGTGGGCGAATTATATCGCTCCATCAAAGATAAGAATAAGTTAGGGTTGACAGGCAGCCCAACACTAGTGGCGCTCACAGCAGCAAATAAACCAATACTCTTCAGCTCCATCTGGAAGTGCTTCAGGGCCCAGGCAGATAAACTGGTCCATCGAAGATTCTCAGGGCTAAGCCATCCACTGGTCCGAGGGTTGACCTTAGGGTACACTCCTCCCTGCCCCATAAAGTCTTTACAGAAAGTCGATATTTGAACCGGCTGGAATAGTGAAGTGTCCTCACTCGGGACACTACCCGGCAGTAATCTCCTAAAAGGCATAACAGGGCCTGAAGGACTACTCACAAAGGCTCCTTGATTCAATCCTTTGTTGTATAAAATCTTTCCCGGCCAGCCATGAAGATCGGGAGTCAGAGTCCACATCATCTTCCTAGGATGTGTGGCATGGAAGAATGCCGAGATAGTGTAATCTCAGGGCATCCTGGGCAGATACATGACCGTGCCCTCAGCAGTAAACACCCAATCTTCTTTCTTGGGCTTAGTCTGGGACTGTTTGTCGATAACATCCCCGAATAAGAAACCCGATTTCTTATATTCAGTCCCATCTATGTATGTTAGGGGCTCCCCACTGATCATACTCAGCAGCATTCGTTCTCCTTGGGACGAGATCATAGTTCCTCTTTCTTGAGGATACTCGGTTCCAGAAATCTGGAATGTCACATGGGACAAATGAGGGATCTGCAAGTCTACTGCAAAATGCAAGAAAATAAGTCAGTTTTTACGCTAGACACTACACTCTTGCAGGATATGCCAAAGACTAACAGTCTGAGCTTTTACGCCGGACTGCAAAAACTTGAGTCTTACGCGGGAATCTATTTTCAGTGCGTAAAACTCAAGGTTGGCAGTATACGCCAAAATCTAACAGTCTGAGTCTTTACGCCAGACTGCCAAAATTTAAGTTTTTACGGTAGAATTTACATTCATCGCGTAAAACTCAAAGTTTGTAGTATACGCCAAATTTCGACAACCTGAGCTTTTATGCCAGACTGCAAAAATATGGAGTTTTTACGCTAACACATTAGGAATATGGGGATAATAATAAAACATCTCTGTGCATCATCTTTCTCGAAGAGGCTCTTAGCATAAAAGATGACCTTGCACGTACACGTACAACATGTGCGAAGGGTTTCATTCCTATCAAAGTCTTTACCGGTGATGCCTGGAGCGCAGCTCGACGGTGGAGCACTTCGTTCAGATCGGGGCTCACTCAGCCTAATGGGAGTTTCTCGTGCTTGAGCCGAGGAGCGAGATGAGGAAGAAGTTTTCTTTTCCTTAGCAGTAGAAGCCTGTTTCGGTGCCATGGTGAAGCTCAAAGTTCTCAGAAAAGAGACGAAGAGTTCTCAAAGAGACAGAGGGTTTTTGCAAAGACAGATGAAGGGTTTTTCTCTCAAGACCTTGGGCTATTTATAGAGTTCGGATAACTCTTCGAATCCCTAACCATTTTCGATTTTTGATAGTCGGTTATGATTTGGGACCACGTCAGCCTATCATTTGAAAAAAAAAGACGGACAGTCATGCTGCGCAGTGGATCCAGATTTTACGTCCAGAAGCTTTTACGCTCAAAGGCTACAAATCTATGGTTTTACGCTCAGAGGCTATAAATCTACGGTTTTATGCTCAGAGGCTACAAATTTACGGTTTTACGCTCAAAGGCTACAAATCTACGGTTTTACGCTCAGAGGCTATAAAACTATGGTTTTTACGCTCAGAAGCTTTTTATGCTAAGAGGCTACAAATCTACGGTTTTACGCTCAGAGGTTACAGATCTATAATTTTACGCTCAGAAGCTACAGATGGCCGATTACAAGGGTTTACGCAAAAAATGCTCCTTTTTTGGCTACAAAATATTCCAAGTGCCTGAAACACACAGATGTCGGCATTGAAGATGACTCTTCTTCTTGGGCCATTGGAAGTTCATTCGAAGTCTAGCCAGAATCCTTAACATCTAAGTTCAAGTATGGCCTGTTCGACGGACATTTCTTGCCCTATTTCGAAGAATTTTCGGGGAAACCATTCTTGAAGATGATGGTCTAAGCAGAAATTCTTCGTATAAAAGAAGTGACAGTTCAGAATTCTATGCGACTCCTCGTCCAAAAAACAACATGACAGTTGGATCTTTAAGACAACTTAAATGCTAGAGAGCTTTTTATGCATTTTCCGTTATACGTAAAAGTCGGGACGTGACCGGATAATCATTTATCAGAGTCAGCGTATAATTATTCAGACATATCGAAGCTGCATATTATCAGACTTCCTCACAGCAAATATGGCAAATCAACAATGCGTAAAAGAAGACAAGTCTATTAATCTTGATTACATATGATGAAAATCCAAATTATAAAGGATTTTTCATTTTCATGATTATATATGATGGAAATCCTTTTTCTACGAAGGATTTCTTATTTTTATTTAAGATTATGCCGAGAATCTGTTGTGCCAGGTTCTCATATTGGTAGAGATCTTTTTCTTCTTCTACGGCACTTCATCGGCTTCTGCGGCCGATGAACAAGAAAATGATTAATGGCGTGAGGATACAAAATTGGGCATGTTTTATTCAAGCCCACCCTCCATACGCCATGGCATCTACGTCCTAGAATTGTGTTAGAGATTCAGACCCAACACAATACTCGAAGACAGGACCAAACTGCCTACCTACGTCCAACTTCATAATAGGAAAAAATATAGCTAGCAAGCTGTGTAGTCTGATGAGACCCTTCCTCTCTCTTGGACGAATCGCCATATAAAATTGCTGATTATCCCGAGCAAAGGAAGCTATGATATCCTTCCATGATCCATCATTGCAGAGGATATTTGCTCGAAGATGCCTCCTTTTACGGCTCCTTACATGTTGGAAGAGCATAATCTTATTCTTCCTCAAGCCAGCCCGATGAATCTCAGCGGCCATCTTTTTTGGTGAAGGAAGTATGGAAAAACAGGTTCACTCACTCGCCTTTATATAGGCAGAAGAGAACATATCAAATCCCAACAGCTTCCTAAAATTCGCTGAGAAATCACCCTCGCAGAATGAGTCAAATTTGACCGTTTCATGCTTCATTCAAAGTATTTCAAATTACGAGGAATTTGAAAACTTTGAAGGGGGTCTTGTAGAAGCATAAAAAATATGCTGGGAAATTATACGCGTACAACCCCCAAACATACATGAAGTACGCGTAAAACAGAGCTTCAGCGCTGTGTGGCGTAAAATATGACTTCAGAGTTGCCTGCGTAAAGTAGCGCTTCAAGGCTGTTTTGGCATAAAAGGTTGCTACACCTCCCTATGGCATAAAATATATCTGCTTTTAATGCAGCGTGAAGTTGTACGAGGAACTCTTCGTATTCTTCGAATGAACCTGTCAGACAGAACAGTGAACCTAACTCCTGACAAAGAGTACTGCATGACGATCGAGAGGACGGCTATAATGATGATTTCGCACAGAAGCCCAGGTTGTCGTTTAGTGACATATCCTTGATACAAGTCATTTTTATGCACTCAAGGAATACGCTGCCTATTTTACACAGGCAGAAATGAGCCTTTACGCTCAAGATGAGACGAAATCAGATGCCACGTCAAAAGCTGTTCTTCGTATAGAACTCGAGGCATATCTCTGCAGTTAATGCGCGAGAAGGGGGCAGATCTTTGCATTTAATGCACAAGATTTTGTTTTATTTTCAATGAATGGGATAGCTAAAACTAGGGTTAATACGCTCACATCACTATCCCTGCATGTTATGCCAACCAGGCTATTTTCAACTATAGGAGTACGCCGTATGCTATCTCCTCAAAATACGCCAACTCAGGCTATATTTGTAATATACGTGATAAGGCTATTTGGCCCAGAATATGCTTAAAATCTCAGTCAGGAAGGATAATTGGCTAGTTTACGCTGGTTACCCATTATTTATGCAGCATCAAGCTTTACGCAGAATTTGGCTTTTATGCCACCAAGACAGCTACTTGGCTTTTATGCCAACAAGACAGCTATTGGGTTTTTATGCCAACAAGACAGCTATTGGGTTTTTATGCCAACACGACAGCTATTGGGCTTTTACACCGATAAGACAACTACTTGGCTTTTACGCCAATAAGATAGCTACTCGGCTTTTACGCCAACGAGATAGTTATTTGGCTTTTATGCCAACCATCTCTACGCGAGGGACAGTTACCTACGTGGCTTGCATGCCGTGGTCTTCAAGAAGCAGTTATACGCATTACCTCATAATGTGACACGCATCACACGCGGATTCAGGAGATCATTCAGACGTAGGTAGTGGTTATTATAACCGCCGCTTAAAAGGTGCAACTCTCTCCACTAATTAGCTTCTACGCCGAATGGTCAGTTACTGTGACTGATCTCTATAAATAGAGACTTCCGGTCACAAAAAAAAAGGTCGAAAAAAGGCCAAAAAAAGGTCGAAAGAGGGGAGATCAGAGAGAGAGAGAGAGCACATACAGAGAGTGTTGATTGACAACTTTGGCAACGAGAGTTCAATCCCCCTCAAAAATATTTAAAGCTTCTTCGTCTTCTACAACACTTTTTCGTCATCGTGTGGTCCAAGGGACAAAGTGATCAACCGCAGATCAGACTCCTATAGCAATATTTCTCCAGAATTATTATTTTTGTAATAACATCCTCGTATAGGATTAATTGTACTTCTTTTTCTTGTTTGTAAACAAAGAAAGGGTTTCGTATAAACCTAGTTTCATTCTTTTGTTTAACATCAAACAGGGATGCGTGCTTCATACTCGACTGGCCATCGGTGTGAGCAGCACATGTGACGGTATTTAGCTCAGTTGTTTATTTCTTTAGAGACTTGCATAATAGTACGAGATGTCCACGTCATATTTGTGACTTGTACATTTGCATTGGGCTGGGAGGACAACTAGTATGCGTATGGGATACACACATTGGACTCCGTAATATCCGAAGGAGCCATGGATCCAATAACTTCCTTTATTCAGATATCGCGTTCTTCGGAGCGATACAGATTTATATATATTATAGATACCTCATTCTTCCAAATGATAGACGTTATATATACAGATATCACGCTCTTCGGAGTGATGGACATTATGCTTACACCTACTCATATGTACCAATGTTATCCTCAAATTGCATTACTTAGATGGTTAGCACTCCCCTTTATTTATTCAATATTTACTTTATGGCATGCTTCTATGTATCTTGTTATGTCCCTCTGAGGACCTGGTCCCTTTTCAGGTGTAGATGTTCATGAGTATTCGCAGGAGCGCAGATCCGGACTGGCTACTTATATTTCGAGGAGGTCATCTCTTCTAGCCTCGTGATACTTAGATGATGTACTTATATTGTGGTTGTTTTTATATTCTAGTTGGTAGTGGATTTGTTTCCATCCAACTATCATCTTTTGATACTTTATATTAAGATCTAGTTTCATGGATATTTGTTATTTATTTCTAATTATTTTGTGGATGAGATTTAGATTATACCCTGTGACTTGTGATAGTTTTTACCACTTGTGAATTATGGTTCATAATACAGCGTACGCATGTGTTATGGTTTCCATATATTGTAGTTGCCATATACATGCGGCTGGCATGCTTACATGTCCTAGTCCTACGTATTTTGGGACTAGGGCATGACAAAGAGGTTTGTTAGTCCACCAAGGCAAGTATATCTTGTTCAAAGTGGTAAAGCCATAGATTTTTAAATTTTTATATATATGTTATTTTAAAAATATGGTTAATGGAAATGTTCTCCTTGAGTTCCTGATTATATTTAGTTCTTTGAGTTTTGAATTTTGATGTGTAGATTTTTGTAGATCTGAGTTTCATGATTTAGATTTTTATGTGCTCTATAAGTTTTTCTTAGTTTTGATCTATTAAAACTTAGTATTTTCGAAAACTAGTTGTTCCTTATGTTAGAGCATTTTATTTCAAGCATTTTGGCTTTTATTTTACTGGATTCAGACTAAAAATAAAGTTTTATGAAGAAAATATTTTTTGGGTTTTTGAATTTTTTTGCCATGGCTGAACTTGCTGTCTGGAGAAGACGAAGTTCTCATGCGGCCATCGCAATATGCGATCAAAAATTCCATGCGGCATGATCCTTTTGCGGCTAGACTCTTTGCCGCATATACAACCAGCATGCGTCCATCTCGTTGGACGCATTACTGCTGATCTACACAAGTGTCCTTGAACACTTTGTGCATTCACTCGCTGAACGAATGAGAAATTCGCTAAGTCCAAAAGGCATTCCATGCGGCATCAAACTCCATGCGATATCGAACTTATGCGGAAAGCAGAGCATGCCGCCACCTTCCCTTGGACGCATGACTCTGAACTTTTGGCGCATCCTTGGCTCATCTTTCTATGGTTTTGTCTTTTCTTTATGACACACTTTATGTCACATCATACTTTATGTCACATCACTCTTTATGTCACTTCACTTACACGCATTTAATGTATGTCACTTTGGCACTTGTTCCAGGAAATGGACTTTGCCTTGACGCTATGCAGCATCGACCCCTATGCAGCACCTGCCTTATGCGACAAGCGGCCTAAAGACTTATGCGGCCAGCTCGTCCATGTGGCCAATGCTCATGCGCCTGATCAGTGAATGCGGCCTGAGCCATGCAGCAATTCATGCGTGCACTTCTCATGCGCGCATGTGATCTTATGCGACCTTAGTAATCTATGTACACGTTCCATAATTTCTTGAGTTTAATTATTTTATTTAAAATATTTCTTTGCTCTATGTGGTTGGTCTTGAAAATTGCTTGTTATTGACCCTAAGAAAGAAATAGACTTAGTAACCAGACTGTGCTAGACCTGGCTATGTGCTAGAACTGACTATGTACATAGTATGATTATATGTTGTAGTAGGCTATGTGGCAACCCAAATTGAATATAGATTAGTAGATTAACTTATCCTTTGTTCGTCGGATAGAGTGAGGGATGTAGTTTTGCTCGGGAGACGATATGCAATCCCGGTCCTTATTTGGTTTAAGGATTGTGGATCTGCTCTAGAGAGGTTCGCACTTTTTTTTTACTCTCGTTCGACGGCAAAGTCTTTGATCGATAGTCGGTGTGCCTGATTTGAGGAGATTATATTTTGACCAAGTGTCCTCATGTGATAAGACTCATATGACCAACTGTAAGTTTGGTGATTCGACCCGATTTTTTTATCCGTGCCGATATAATTACTACGTGCTACGTGTACATATATTATAAATATGCACTGAAGTACAACATAACTTGGTACGTGCTATGAGATTACATGTTTTGGATTGTGCATCGAGAAAGCCTCATATACTATATGATATATGATATTATTATATTAATTTCCCAGCACAGGATTGGTATATGGGTCAACTACCAAAGCGTGGCTAGGACTTGATTGATTGTTGCATCACGCTAGAGTAAATCTAAATTGAAGAGCATGGGGAGGGAATGGAGTCTCGAGATTATGCCGAACTAACCACCTCCTGTCATCTGAATTGGGGTGTGCAGGCTAGTCCCTATGAATATTATTTAAATCCTTATTAGTGGATGGCAATATCCGACTATTATATGATACTATGTGTTTTATGCGATTTTAGCACAGTATCCTTACGAGGGACCGATGCATACTACTCTGTGTTATATGACAATTTGTG
Source organism: Iris macrosiphon (assembly GCA_036927795.1). Taxonomy (NCBI): domain Eukaryota; kingdom Viridiplantae; phylum Streptophyta; class Magnoliopsida; order Asparagales; family Iridaceae; genus Iris; species Iris macrosiphon. The sequence continues at coordinate 141,446,529 of JAYESA010000009.1, read as the reverse complement.
GCTCGGCTAACCCTGGTAATACCTGGTTCAATTTGAGGATTCCTATATGCATAATACCTCTGAGATAACCCAGACTCCACGTATCAAGCCGTTGGATTGATTGGGCGATTAAATGAGTATGTGCCGGTAGTCTAGGAACATGAATTATTATGGTGCGACGATTCAACCCTTGTCCTTGTTTGGTTGTAGGGTTGCGCCAATGTGTCATAATAGGACATATACCGAAGCTGCATCTTATACCTATATCTTAGCTTGTATTATGGCATGTGTGTCCTAAATTATATTGATGTATTATATCTTTGTCGTATTCATAATTGGTTAGTCGTACCCTGTCTCGGAGTAGTGCGACACCTATTATCCTTGTTTGGTTGTAGGGTTGTCCTACTGCTCTGAAGAAAGGTCATACGCTTAAAGTTATGGCACGGATTATCCTATTTTATGTACTTTATTGGTTTTTGCTTCATTCACTTGTGCTCCTTTGTGGTACTTGCTATCGGGGCCTGACTCTGCTGGTTTTGTTTGGCCAGGTTTAGTAGTAGAGCCTGAGGATCCTGTCCTGTATCTGTCCAATAGCGCACACCAGGAGTATATCCGCCAAGTAACTTTGGTGGATTTCTTCTTCCCCATTATGAGTATCATTCTATTTTACCTTTTGGCGTTTAGCTGACAGCACTTATTAGCCAGTTTATCTGGACATTAATTTCTCTAGATTATTGTATATTATTCAGACCGCGACTGACTTACAGTCATGTACTCTTGATAATGTACTAGTGTACCATCTTGTATAACTAGTTTCATGATCATTATGATAGAGCGTCAGGGACACCTAACTGCTTTATCTTACATGTTCATTCTTATTGTTTCTTGGTTGATGATTGAGATATAGATATTCTTGACCCTAGGTGACTTGATTGTAGCATGCACTCCCTTGTCTCTTGACTACCTTAGCACATTATGGCTTACTTCAGTATTCTGCAAGGTGTGGTTGGCTGAGTTAATCTCCTGCTCTCTAGTATTCTGGTTCTGGGGCGTGACATGAGCCATTCGAGAAATGAACCTTGTGCAGAAGTTGTCTGAGACCAATGCATAACATGAAACATCTATTAGATAATTCTATAATGCATGCAAGCAATGATCAAGCAAACTTATATCTCTTCTTCTTTTCAAAATGAGCGATAGATTCTATCTTCTTATAGAAAACTAATAGCATTCCCCACTAGATCACACGGACCGTACCTCAGGGCGCACTATTAGTCTCTTCTCATTCGAATCAATCATCTTTAGCATCAATAACAAGCAATTATATATAAACGATGACAAGCAAACATATGAATGATCTTTAATTTAGCAAGTATGGCACAGTTCTTCTATCTCTTCTAGTTAAGTATGCAGTTCTACTCTTATTTGACATACGACATAGAGACTTATTTAAGCAATTCTTTTTTACTCTTCTTATTAGCATAGAAAGGGTTCGTTCGATAGCGGTGCCAGTTGTAGAAGAATGAAAAATACGCTGGATGGCTATACGCAGCATATTGATGTAGAGCAGCATAAAAATAGGCCTTCAGAGCCATCAAGCGTGCAACAGAGCTTTCTCCGCCAAACATAGCATGAAATATAAGCTCAACATGAGGCAGTACGTCCAAACCGCTTCAGCGTAAACATGGTGCTTCATCGACTCCTGGGCGTGAAACTCATCCTCTTGCAATGCAGCATTGAAGTGTACGAGAGACGCTTCGTATTCCCCGAAGTGAACCTGTCAGATCCTGCAATAAACCTGACGTCTGGACTTCTGACAAAGGGATACTGCTCGACTACCCAGGGATACTGCTTGACTACCCAGACGATGGCTATAATGATGGCACGGCACTGCGACCCAGGCTATCATTTACCGCCATCTCCTTTGCGTAAACTGCTTTTACATACACGAAGGGATACGCTGCCTTGTTTTACACAGGCAGACATGAGCTATTTACGCTCTGCAGTAGACAAATCGCTTGCCACATCAAAAGCTATACTCCGTACGGGGCTCGAGGCACGTCTCTATGACCAATGCACAGAGCGATGACAGTTGCTCGAGGCACGTCTCTACGTCTAATGTACAGAGCGATGACAGTTGCTCGAGGCACGTTCCTACGTCAAGAGCACAAAGCGGTGACAGTTTCTGAAGACACGTCTCTGCGACTGATGCGCAGAAGGGCTGCAGACCTTCAAAAAAACACACCTCCACATTTAATGCACAGGATGGTGGCAAATCTCTGCATTTAATGCAAGAGATTTGATTATATCTTCAAAAACCGTAATTCCGGCTAAGACGTCCACATCAGCACTCTGGCACGGTGCGCAGCGGCTTCTACGCCCATTCAACTCCTGTGCTCACTTGGCTTCTACGCCCACTCGGCCTCTACGACCATGTGGCTTCTACGCCCATTCGGCCTCTATGACCACTCGGCTTCTACGCCCACTCGGTCTCTATGACCACTCGGCTTCTACGCCTATTTTCGGCTCCTATGCCTACTTAGCTCCTACGCCATGGTGACAGACATTGGCTTCTACGCCCACCTCTTCTACACGAGGGATACCTACCTACGTGGCTTCTACGCCGTGATCTTCGTAGCGATTATACGCGTTTTGTCCCTTAGTTGGACCCGCGTCACACGCTCATTCAAAGGATCATCTATCAATGAGGAACAAGGTCGAAAAATTGGTCAAGAAAACCAATATCATATCCAAGGTTGAACTTCCAAGAAAGATCAAACCAGAGGTCAAGAGAGAGAGAGAGAGAGAGAGAGAGAGAGAGAATCCAGAGCTCAGGCAAAGAGTAGGGATCGACGACTTTGGCATCGTACATCCACCCTCTTTTGTAACCTTCGAAGCTGCTTCTTGTCTTCTATGGTACTTCTTCATCATCGTGTGGTCCAAGGGCTAAAGTGATCGACTGCAGATTAGACACCTATAGCAATATTTATCCAGATTAAATAAATTGTACTCCCACATCCTCGTATAGGATCAAATTGTACAAGTTTGTTTGTAAACCAAAGAAGGCGGGTTTCGTGTAAACCCCATCTTGAATACATCTTTATTCTTTCGTTTTCTACCACAAACAAGATGGCGACTCTGCTGGGGACGTCTTTCTCTTCTGATGAGGAAGTAATTGCTTAACATGATACGGTATCTGTAGGAATCATGAAGAAGACACTGGTCGTCCAATTCGACCAGTCTGCCTACGAAAACATACTTCGAACCGGGGGTAGCTCTCACCCTCTCTCCGTCCAAGACAACAGGAAGCTGCACAAGGTCTGGATGCCCAAGACATCCTCTACCATTCCTGTGGACTCTCCGATCTCTCCGACCAATGAGGTTGTAGCATTGCTCCCTCCGTGCCCTGCACGTAAAATTTGGTCTCCCGCTACACGCGGTACAGACGAAACTTCGGGCAAAGCCTCAGCGCTAACCCAGAAGTATCCACTACGCTCTATGCGTAGAAACCAGTCTCCCACTATGCACAGTACAGACAAAACTTCGGGCAAAGCCTCAGTACTAACCCAGAAGTATCAACTACGCTCTACGCATAGAAACCAGTCTCCCGCTACGCGTGGTACAGACAAAACTTTTGATGATGCCTCAGCGCCAAATTGGAAGTACAAATCACGCTCTGTGAGCAAGACAACATCTGACCTCTATGAGGAACCAGTTGAGCGCTGTGATCTCCACAAGGGAAAGCAAGTGGCAGAGTACTCAACTTCTCGGCCTTTATGCCCGCGAGGGAGCAATCTGTCTATCCTCCGGATTACGCGAGAAGCCGATGGCCGACTGAGGACCTCTTCAGCTTTACGCCAGTCTGAGCAAATCTCCAAATTACGCCAGGCAAAGTCTCACGGCGTAAAGCAAGCTCAAGTTGCGGAAAGACACCCTCCCCGGGGATTATCCGCCACCCAAGTAGCCAACCTGTTGTACACAGGTGGCACAGGAAAAACCATGGTGCCCAATCTTCGCATGTCCACTGATGGGAACAGAAGGAACAAGCCATCGTCTTCTTCTTCTACTCCTCCTGAATTGCGTAAATATCTAATCCAGAAGGGTAAGGAAAGGGGACCTTCCAACATGTCTATTACGCCCCCTGGCGAGCAATGTTGTAATAGTCATAAGATTGTGATTGACTGTTGCTGTTCTAAAGCAAAACGGTCGGTTTTCGACCGGTTGAGCTACTCTCTGTCTTTCCAGGAAGAAGAGCCCACGCATGCATCCATGAACATGGCTTCGCATATACCTGGAGGAAGCTCAGGCTCAAGACGTCCGTCCTCTAGAACTCCGAGCCGAAGGAGATCCAACATGCTCCTCAGAGACACTGAAGATGGGGTGTTCCAGAACACTCGTTCAAGGTCACAACAACTGACTTTGTACTCCTCTGATTCCGACGCTGGGAGTCGCCATTCTCCCGAATCAAATACTGAGATTATAGAATCGACTTCTCCAGCAACCTATACGCATCCTTCGATGATGCCTAGGGAAATAGGAGTTTATGTCGTTGAAGATGAACGCGAGGAAGCTTCGCCGTCAGGAAACGCGGAACAACGCATCACTATACTGGAGACATCTCTGAAACAAATACAATCCATAATGGAGAACATGCACCAGATGATGCTAACTCAGCACGCGACTGCCATGGCTCAAGCATCGGTCCAGCCAACTCAGATACGTATGGGGGTGGACTTACCACCATCCAACCAGAGCCAAGAACCTGCTCTAGATCAAGAGTCAGCAGTTCCTCCGCTTTCTCACTCGGAGAATGCATTACCTCCCGTTGGAGTTATGATACAATCAACTCCGAACTACACCGTAGTCCCGCTTCCGACTGAAAATCCGATGCAGGCAGTACGGGAGTTGAAAGCCCAGTTTGACGCCTTGAAGTACAAAGATCAGCTCAAGAAACTGTAAATCAACCAGCCTTACCCAGCTATCTGGGAAGAGGTCTCTTTCCCTCCGAGGTACAAACCTCAGACTATGGCTTTGTTCGAGGGGAAATTATCACCAAGTCAGTACATAAACTATTTCAGTATGATGACGGTGTTGCTACAAGGGAACGACGCCCTCCTCACTCGGGTGTTCAAAGGCTGCCTCTCAGAAGTAGCCTATCAGTGGTACCGTAGCTTGGCGGACAACTGCATTACTTCCTTCGAAGGCTTCAAAGCTTTATTCTTCACACGATTCTATGAGGGAGGAATGGACATGTCTATGTCCTCTCTCATCAAAGTCAAGTAGAGGAAAAAAGAAGACGTTCGCACCTTCGTCGAACGTTTTCGTCAGGCCACCTTACAGATGCCTCCAGGAGTTCCAGACTTTGCGTTAGTAGAAATTTGCAGGAATAACCTCCTTCCCGTAGTCTCAGTATTTACAGGACCATATCAGTTCCATGATTGGCTCTCGTTCATCATCTCGGCAGTAGCCGCCGAAGACAACAGTCGCAAGGCGCGCGATAATGGGATCATGATCTCCGCCTCTGACAGAGGTAAAAGGTCATCTCCCAGCAGCGACCATCCTCGCAGCTCCAAAGGAAAAGAAGATCTGGCGATCAATATGGCCAGACAAAAGACTGCGGCAACCGCACAAGCGAGACCCGGGACCTCCTGGCCCGTCGAAGTCTACTCTTTCGACGACGACGATATCCCAAGTATATTCGAGTGTCTCGTCAAAAGTGGCAAGATCACCCTTCCGGAGCTAAGACGGCCCCAAGAAGTCGGCAGTACAAACGACCCCAAGTACTGCATCTTCCACAGATACGTGCACCACCCGACAAAGGCATGTTACATACTGAAAAGGAAGATCCAGGGTCTGATCGATGCTAAAGCCATCACCCTGCACAACACCGAGAAGACGGTCACGGCCAACATGATCTCTCTGCGGTTTGGCAATCTGCCTTCCCAAGAAGTCTCGAACGATGTCACACCCATTTCCTGGACCACGATAAACATCGTCAATCTCCCTCCAGCTAGGGGTCAAAATCATGACCTGGTACCCCTAACCACCCGGCAGGGCGAGATTATGTGGGTTCATCCGGATTTGGTGTCAGAGCTGGAGGAGGAGACTAAAGCTACTAAGGCTACGTCTAGAAAGAGCTCCAAATGCAAACCATGCCATATGGTCGCAACTTTTTCGCCATCAGACGAAGACGAGGTATTTGCTGCAACCCGTTCAGGGAAAGCCTACCTCAACGACTACGGAGCCTGTCAGGTTCATGCAGACTTCATACATCAACCGTCTGAATATCTACATCCTAGTGTTGCATCCTGGCCTTTCGAAGCATGGGGTATGGATATCATTGGTCCTATTCACCCATCTTCTTCCAGAGGTCACCGGTTTATACTGGCCATCACGGATTACTTCTCCAAATGGGCAGAGGCAATCCCTCTTGCTGAGGTAAAGGCGTCTAATGTAATCAGCTTCATCAAGCATCACATCATTTATCGCTTTAGGATTCCCCGAAGGATAATCCATGACAATGGGCCTCAGTTCATCAGCCAAGCGTTTCATCGATTTTACGATAAAAATCAAATACATAATATTGCCTCTACGACGTATTATCCAGCTGCTAATGGTTTGGCGGAAGCTTTTAACAAAACCATTATCAAACTCTTGAAAAAAATTGTCTCTTCAAACAAAAGAGACTGGAATAAGAAGCTGGGCGAATGCCTCTGGGCATACCGCACAATGGTACGAACACCGACAGGTTATACCCTATTTTCACTGGTCTATGAGAGCGAAGCAGTTCTCCCAACTGAAATTCAGATCCCGTCGCTCAGGATAGCCGTGACTAATGAGCTGACTCAAGAAAAGAATGACCTGTTAAGGCTTCAAGAGCTAGAAGGATTAGACGAGAAACGCCTCCAAGCTCAACAGCGCATCGCGCTCTACCAAGCACGCATTTCCAAAGCTTTCAATCATAGAGTAAAGGAAAGAGTGTTCAAAGTCGGCGAGCTAGTTTTAGCCGTAAGAAGGCCGATGATCCTTACTCGCAGGAGTAAAGGCAAATTCTGGCCCAAGTGGGAAGGCCCTTATGTGATCGAGACAACGTTCTCAAACGACGCTTACCGGTTAGCCCAGCCTAATGGAGACCTGTTAATGGCTCCTATCAACGATAAATTCCTGAAAAGGTACTACGCTTAACCTACTATGCTCAAGTGGAATATAGCGAGAATCTCAATTCTGACAAAACTACTTCCAAAACGAAACTAGTTGGGTCATATTCTATCATGTCCGTATGACCTCTAAATAGATATGTCCTACTAAAAGGTTATCAAGAGTCTATCACGTTCATACTACCTCTGATATCACTCTCGCCCAAACTTGTCATTTACATTCCGAAATAATGGGTCCACAAAGTCAGAAAAGAGTCGCTTTTATTTATTCCCAAAAAGAGTAGAATTACATTTGGGAAGCAAAAAGAAGAAAGGGTACATCATTGTGGGGGAGCGGTCAGATCGCGAATCAGCTGTACCAGTGCAGCTATTCTCTCATCCCTGGAAACCAAGGCATCAGTACGGGCCCGCTCCAGCCGTGCCTCGTGATTGTTCATAAAGGACAGCTCGGCCCTAGCCCGAAGAGAGCCAGCACGGGCAGCTTCTGCGCGCTCTATATCCCGTCGTGCCGTGCTCAGTCAACCAGTCGCTGCATCTAGACTTGCCAACGACTGAGAAGCCCACTCCTCTGCCAAAGCGAGTTTTTCCTTCAACTTGCGGGCCCTCGCTACATTCCCTTCATGTTCGGATTGGTACTTCGTCTGAAGAGCAAGAGCCTCCTCCATGACTGCTTTTCTTTCATCCATCTCCAGCTTATGTGCTTTGATGGAGTCATCTAGGCTTTTCAGCTGTTTAGTAAGCCACACAGTCATGAGGTCATATCTGGCCTGGACCTCAGCTTCAAGGCTGCCCCAAGCCAGCTGCAAGTATTCGTTAATAGGTTGCTCCAAACCATTAACCATCGCCTCCAGGGCGTCAGCTATCCCAGAATCGCCGAACTCCCTGACCGCCCTGATCGAAAACTGAGAAGCCTTCTTCAGACGCTCGAAGTCTAGGTTCTTCGCCAACACTATTGATATCAGCATTTTTAAACTGGTGTAAAAGAGACTAGTGTATTGATCGGTCAACGCGACTAGATCCGATTGGACGCCAGGAGTGGCAGCGATATTGGCGAGTCCCCCTCCAGGAATGATTGCAAACGAGGTGGCCACAGCCGCCGCCTCGACGGGTGGTGCGACCGAAGGAGGTGCGACAACGACAGTCGAAGTCATCGGCATCCTCGCGAGAGGCGAGGTCACGACAACGGGTTCGTCCTCCTCTTGAGGTGACGAAACCACTCCGGGCGAGCTGGCCCCCGAAGATATTTCCTCCTCGAAGTCGGGCACCTCTGTGTCATCGCCAAGAGCCCGAGCAGAGCCAGAAGGCGCTTCAACGCTATACTCCCCGTGGACGCCGTCCCCTGAGAAGAGGGCAAGAAAGTTGATATCAATATGATGGTAATCTTTCTAAGAGGCGACATAAAGATGACATTTACCCGTAGCCAACGGTATATATGTCTCATCTGCAGTCCACGTAGCTAAATTATGCCTTAATGACGCAATACGAACTGTCATACCTGGAGAAGGGGGTGGGCCCACCGACACCGCCAGGTGCTCTACCGAGCCTTCACCAAGACGTAGTCGAGGCTCGTCAGCCGGAATCTCGCTAGCCATGCTCACGGACGCGGCAGGAGTTTCATCCGTGGCTGGTCCAGGGAAAGATTCTCTTATTTTCCTCGGCCACGCAGGCGATTTTGTTCCACTACCGGAGGTGGTGGCAGCAACGGCAGCCTCAGGCAGGATTTCTCCGGCATCGCCAGCCGAAACTAAGGGTCCCTCTCCGAAAGGCGAGGAACCTCCAATCAAAGAGACATCCCCAACAGGGGAGACAGCAGGTTCCTTTCTAGGAGCCTCAATACCAGGAATACAGAGAGAACGAGCAACCGTCTTCTTCTTCCTCTTGCGAGGGGAAGTCTGCTTCGAAGCAGGAGCCCTTCGCTTCCTAGAGACTGCCAAAGCCCCCGCAGGAGGAGTCACTTCACACCTCGGCACCGACACCATTGGCTCATCCGGAGTGACGGACCCCTCACCCTCGTCAGACGAAACCGAGGGGACTTTGACTCTTCCCCCAGACTTGGGAGAAGGCACCTTAAATCTTCCACGCATGTCAAAATTGCGAGGAAGGTGTTGATCGCCACATAAAACTGGGCATACGAAAGGAGGATGCATAGTTCCGTGGAGAATGTGACGACCGGCATGATAAAGATTGCTCCCGTGCAACCCATGATAAAATACTGCCATCCTCTGGCTCCATCAATGAGTCCGCCCCTGGACCTGAAGCTAGTGACGGCATTGCCCACGTGCAGCTGATCGTACCCAAACTGCTTGGCGAACCGACTGGGCAAGTAGGGCTCAAAGAAATAATGATCTTCACTTCTGTACAGCAAATGGGAAGGTCTGATGCAGACCAACCAATTAAAAGCTTCCGGAGAAAGATTGGTCTTCTCTCCACCTAAATGCTCAAGCCTAATCTCCGACTGATTGTGATGTACAGAGGGGACAGTGTAAAGGAGCTTCCAGCAATGACCGAGGCTCAGTGCCAGCCGATAGTCTAAAACTGTATTCACGTTCCAGGGAGAGTCCTTGTAGTTCAGCAAGAAACTACCCCCCGAGCTACTACCTGGGCCGGGAGACATCACCCGGGAGTTGTGGAGAATTAACCATCCCATCAAATACAGGTATGGTAACTCTACCCGGAGAAAGCTATCACACCGAGCTTCATCGACGAGCAGTCCATCAGTCATGGCTCTCAGGCCAGCCTGTATATGGTACACCATGGCAGGGAGCAAGCCCAGTCTTGCCCCGAACACCAGGCGCACGGTAGGCCACAGGATGTTCCAGTGAATGCGGTCCGTGGATGCGATATCGGGCACCACTACTCGATGCAGCCATATGGAGAGAAAGCCAGCCAGCCTGGCTTCCTTAGACAGAGGCCTGCGACAGCGCCTTAAGTAACTGTAGGCCTTAGTGCCTTCAGGGTACTTTTCTACCCCGTCATTGAGAATCTGATCTGGAACTTTAGCATCCTCCATAAGATCCTCGACGACCTGGGCACTGAGCACACCCAAACAGTTCACGGGCTCATTCTTGCCCCCCAAAACTTTCTCCGACTTGACGGCCCTGGCCCGGTGGAAAAAGAGGTAGGACATCCACTTAGTGGTGTGAGCCAAATCAGAAGGCTCATCATAAAAAGTAGTGGACACGAAGTAGTGGCACATCAGCTCCTGATACACCTCCATAACCCGAGGGTCCGAGTCCTCCAACTCCCGGTTGGTGGGAACATACTCTTCATTTGGGGTGTCCCCCATCGGCAGTCTCGAGATCACTGCCATCTCATGGAAGGCCAACCCCAACTCCCCCAGTGGAGTGGCGAAGGTCCCAGTGAGCAAAATATATCGCTCCATCAGTGCCAGAAATAGGTTAGGGTTGGGAGGCAACCCAACACTCGTCGCACTCACAACAACATACAGTCCGATGACCTCCAGCTCTCTCCGAAAATGCTTCAAGGCCCAGTCAACTAGGCAAGCCCATCGGAGGTTTGTCGGGGTGATCCACCCATTGCACCGAGGATTCTCCTTGGGGTATACACCCCCTCGCCCCATGAAGTCGTTGCAGAAAGTCGGCAACTGGACCGGCTGGATCACAGAACTGTCTTCACTCGGGATGCTGCTCGGGCACAGTCCCCTGAACAGCGTCACAACGCCGGAAGGGCGACTGACAAACGACCCCTGGTCAGCTTCTTTCAGATGAAAGATCTTTCCCGGCTTACCGTGAAGATCGGGAGTCAGCGTCCACGACATCCTCCTGGAATGTGTCGCATGGGAGAAAGCCGAGATGGGATAATCTCTCGGCATCGTTGGCAGGTATAAGACCGCACTCTCAGCAGGGAAAACCCAGGGTTCTCTCTTGGACTTCGTCTGGGACTGTTTGTCAATCATGTCCCTAAAGAGAAAAGTCGGCTTGATGTACTGGTCCTCGTCTATGTACGTCAGGGGCTCCCCGTTAATCATGTTCAGCAACGTCCGCTCACCCTGAGCCGATATCAAGATCTCCCTTCCTTCAGGATACTGGGTCCGGAGATAGGAAATGTCACGTGGGACAGATCCTCCAGATAGTTTGAGTGCAGCATCCCGGCAGCGGAACCCATCACCTCGGCCAGAGGAGACTCATGCAAGTTAACTGCAAAAGTGCAAGGTAAACACGTTATTACAAATCTTGCAACATAAAGACCAAGAAACGATAGTCTGTGCTTTACGCCAAGACTGTACAAAATTTAGTCATTTTACGCCGGAGGTCCCATCCACAAGCGTAAAACTAAAATTTTATAGTATACACCAAGTTTTCGGCAGTCAGAGCTTTTACGCTCAAAACTGCAAAAAATATAGAGTTTTTACGCTGGCACATTAGAAATATGGGCGTAAAAGATGAAAACGTCCCCGTGCGTCATCTTCCTCAAAGAGGCTATCAGCACAGAAGATGACCTAGTGCGGTCACGTTCAACGTGTGCGAAGGATTTTTCGTCATTCTTTGTCATCCCAAAGGCTCTACCTCTAAGACCGGGTACACTACTCGTCGACGAAATACTTCGCTCAGAAGAACGTTCACCTTGCCCGACCGAAGACTCTCTCGCTGGGGCAGAAGAACGAGATGAAGAACCTATACTCTTTCCCTTAGCGGTTGTTTCAGCGCCATTTCTGAAAACTCAGAATGCTCGGAGAAAGAACGAGAGAAAAAACTCAAACAGTCGAAGGCTCTCTTTCGCTGAAGACAGATGAAAAGTTTTTCTCTCAAAAGCTTGGGATATATATAGAGTTCGGGTCGACTCCTCGAATCCTTGGACGGACTCCTCGAAACCCGAACCAAATCTCCTAATTAATATTTGGTTATGATTGGGTCCTACCTCAGCCTATTATTCAGAGAAGGCGGATAGTCAGCAAATTCGAAGAGTTTTTCGTGCAAAAACAGGTCAGCGGTTCCTATGCTAAGGAGCTTTCTACGCTCGACAGCAACAGATCTATGATTTTACGCTCGCAAGCTACAAGTCTATGGTTTTATGCCCGTATGCCTTTGTGCTCGGTAGCTTTTATGCTCGAGAGGCTACAAACCTATGACTTTACGCTCAACAGATACCAAATCGATGATCTCACGTTCGGTGGCATTTAGTTTACGCTCGGAGGCAACGGATCCACAACCTTACGCTCGGAAGATTTCTTTTATTCACAAGCTACAAATCTACAGTTCTACGCTAAGGAGCTTTCTACGCTCGACAGCTACAGATCTATGTTTTTACACTCGCAAGCTGTAAGTCTATGGTTTTATGCCCGGATGCCTTTGTGCTCGGTAGCTTTTTTGCTCGAGAGGCTACAAACCTATGACTTTACGCTCAGTAGATACCAAATCGATGATCTCACGCTCGGTGGCTTTCTACGCTCAATAGGCTACGAACTCAGGATTTTCAGCTCATCTACACTACGGATCTCTGACTTTTTGCATATTCGAACAGTTCTCGAGGCGGTCGATTACAGGAGTTCAAACAGAAAATACTCCTTCTTGACCTCAAGATATCCCAAGTACCCGAAACATACAGAGTTCAAACATTGAGAAATTACTCTTCTCGGGTCAATTGGAGGTTCATCCAGACTCCAGTCCAAATATTTCATCTATCAAGATGGCAACTCAGTTTGACAGCCATTCCTCGCCCCTGTTCCAAGGGAATTTCGAGAAGTCATTCTTGAAGATGAAGTCTGAAACAAGAATTCTGTTTACACAGAAGTGAAAATAACAGTTCAGAGCTCTACGCGGTTCCTCAGTCCTAGCAGCAGGACAGTTCTAAATATTCAAAATGCTCAACAGCGCTCTATGGACTATTCGCTATGCGTAAAAAATTAAACCTAGCACTCTTTCTATACAGAGTCGGCATAAAGAATCAGACGTGTCGAAGCTACACATATTTAGACTTTACAGCAACGTATGGCAAAACGATCATATGCGAAGAAAAAGACAATTTTATTAAAGATTAAAGTCATGATTACATATGAGGGAAATCCAGTCTACAGGGATTTTTCTATATTTTTCATGATTACATATGAGGGAAACTCCGTTGACAAAGGATTTCCCCATCGTCGTATGAAGATCGCCCAGAAGCTGTTCTGACAGGTTCTCAATGGGCTTCAATTCTTCATCCATCTTCTCCAGCAGTCAGTCAGTTCCAGCGAACTGACTGATATGGCAATGATCAACGGTGGAAGAATACAGAGTTGGGGCTTGCATAAATTATGCAGATCCCATGCTCCGTGCGCCGTGACCGATTGAGTTGACATATTCCATCCAACTCAATCCTGGACAGCAGCCAGTTTTGCCTGCCCTCGTCCACCGGTAACGGGAGAAGACACCACTTGCAAGCAGCATGGTGAAATATGATTCTTCCTCTCTCCCGAAGAACCACCATACAAAGTTGCTGATTATCCCGAGCAAGGGAGGCTAAGATATCCTTCCATGATCCATCGTTGCAGTGGACACTTGCTCGAAGATGCCGTCTTTTTTGGCTCCTTACACGTTGGAAGAACATGATCTCCTTCTTCCTCAAATCGACCCAACGAACTCTGGCGATCATCTATGCGTGGTGATGGGAATATGGGGAGAACGGGTTAACCCTCCAGCCTTTTTATAGGCGAAAGAGATCACACCGGTCCCCAATAAATCTGCCATAAAGTCAGCATCGACCATTTTAACGCTCCATTCAGAAACGTTTCGAGTTACGAGGAGCGGTTCATGCTTCATTCAAAGTGTTTCAAATTCCGATGAATTTAAAAGCTTTGAAGGGGGTCTTATAGAAGCATAAAAAATATGCTGGATGGCTATACGCAGCATATTGATACAGAGCAGCGTAAACAGAGGCCTTCAGAGCCATCAAGCGTGCAACAGAGCTTTCTCCGCCAAACACAACATGAAATATAAGCTCAACGTAAGGCAGTACGTCCAAACCGCTTCAGCGTAAACAGGGTGCTTCATCGACTCCTGGGCGTGAAACCCATCCTCTTGCAACGCAGCATTGAAGTGTACGAGAGACGCTTCGTATTCTCCGAAGTGAACTTGTCATATCCTGCAATGAACCTAACGTCTGGACTTCTGACAAAGGGATACCGCTCGACTACCCAGGGATACTGCTCGACTACCCAGACGACGGCTATAATGATGGCACGGTACTACAACCCAGGTTGTCATTTACCGCCATCTCCTTTGCGTAAACTGCTTTTACGTACACGAAGGGATACACTGCCTTATTTAACACAGGCAGACATGAGCTGTTTATGCTCTGCAGTAGATAAACCGCCTGCCACATCAAAAGCTGCACTCCGTATGGGGCTCGAGGCACGTCTCTACGACCAATGCACAGAGCGATGACAGTTGCTCGAGGCACGTCTCTACGTCTAATGCACAGAGCGATGATAGTTGCTCGAGGCATGTCCCTACGTCTAGAGCACAGAGCGGTGACAGTTTCTCAAGACACGTCTCTGCGACTGATGCGCAGAAGGCCTGCAGACCTTCAAAAAAACACGCCTCCATATTTAATGCACAGGATGGTGGCAAATCTCTGCATTTAATGCAAGAGATTTGATTATATCTTCAAAAGCCGTAATTCCGGCTAAGACGTCCATATCAGCACTCTGACACGGTGCGCAGCGGCTTCTACGTCCATTCAACTCCTGTGCTCACTTGGCTTCTACGCCCACTTGGCCTCTACGACCATTTGGCTTCTACGTCCATTCGGCCTCTATGACCACTCGGCTTCTACGCCCACTCGGCCTCTATGACCACTCGGCTTCTACGCCTATTTTTGGCTCCTATGCCTACTTGGCTCCTACGCCATGGTGACAGACATTGGCTTCTACGCCCACCTCTTCTACACGAGGGATACCTACCTACGTGGCTTCTACGCCGTAATCTTCGTAGCGATTATACGTGTTTTGTCCCTTAGTTAGACCCGCGTCACATGCTCATTCAAAGGATCATCTATACGCAGGCATTGGTTATTTTAAACGTTGTGTAAAAGGGTGCTGTACTTTTCACTCCTCGGTTTCTACACCGACGGAGTGGTCACTGTCACTAAAACTCTATAAATAGAGACCTCTATCAATGAGGAACAAGGTCAAAAAATTGGTCAAGAAAACCAATATCAGATCCAAGGTTGAACTTCCAAGAAAGATCGAACCAGAGGTCAAGAGAGAGAGAGAGAGAGAGAGAGAGAGAAAGAGAGAGAGAGAATCCGGAGCTCAGGCAAAGAGTAGGGATCGACGACTTTGGCATCGTACATCCACCCTCTTTTGCAACCTTCGAAGCTGCTTCCTGTCTTCTACGACACTTCTTTATCATTGTGTGGTCCAAGGGCTAAAGTGATCGACTGCAGATCAGACACCTATAGCAATATTTACCCAGATTAAATAAATTGTACTCCCACATCCTCGTATAGGATCAAATTGTACAAGTTTGTTTGTAAACTAAAGAAGGCGAGTTTTGTGTAAACCCCATCTTGAATACATCTTCATTCTTTCGTTTTCCACCACAAACACCAGTGTAACTTAGTATGCATCATTCTATTCTTTTTAATTAGCATGGCAAGATTTTTTTCAATGACAAGCAATACAAGTTCTTTAGTTAAGAAAGCAGGTTCTCGTTCTATCATTCTCATGTGATCATTCTCTACTTAGCAAACAAGCATTTTAAAAACTCAGATTCATTATTAATGCGTGCAAGAATCAAAGAATAAAGTTATGCCCACTCACCAACCTCAATTGTCTTATGCTTCGATCGAAGAACTCTTCGAGAAGGTTTTCGCTCGAGCCAACAAAGCTATATCACTTGTACATAGTGTCAACGCGGAGTGGGACACTACACACTTATCCACCGACAAAAAGTTTTGTCCTCAAAACTCGAGGAGAAATATACAAAATCTAGAGCAGCGATAGTCCTCATCCCTAACCATCCTCAATAAAAAACATAAGTAATCAAGAATCACAAATCATATCTCTTAAGCAATAAAATAATCCAAAAAAAATTTGCACGCATCTTTGAGAATATCTATAGACTTTTTTGTATGGAACTCACATTGCAACAATGATACCATTATGTTACGCTACAATTCTCGCAAGAGGCCGATCGTCCTTGCTTAGTGCCTTGCGGAACCGATCGTCCTCGCATGGACGTGATGTCGTGCAAGCCTGAGTTCCGCTTGCATAAGGCCAAAGCTTTGTACAAGGACAAGTAAGATATTTAAGATGGAAGCAACGGCATAATATGCAAAAAAATAAAGAACACAATGACATATGAAAATAAGCTCTTTATTGATAATCAAGATATGTTACAAGCAGCTCTTGGCCGAGGATATAATTTTCTCAAGCTCTCTTTCTCTCAATTACAATAAAATCATTCCATACATTACATCCCTTTATATAAAAGTAGCTCAAAATATCTTGATACGGCTCAAGGTATCGACTCCAGATTTCTGGGTCCTAGAGATGAGGCTTGGCTATCACTTCTACAGACGATCTAGTACCTGCGAACAAGCAAACTGGTAGGGGGTAAGCACTTTGGGGAAGGTACCGGTGAGTATAAGCAATGAACATTAGTAATACTCTCTAGAACCAACATTAAGTAAGCATATAGCAAAATATTATATTACTAGTGATCTTGCTACTTTTACCTAAGTTTATTTCATGCAACACAAGATTAGAGTCAGATTACTTCTTTTAAAAATATATTTTTGAAAATATTTTGCATATACGATACAATCAAGCATACAGTAGAGGCAATGTTCTATCGTGTAGTGCACAACATCTATCGTGCACCACATATACTAACTCTTTAGGAACATAAGTTATCTTTAGTAGACTTATTCATTCTATACAAAGGGGCAGCAGCTTAATCAAGTAAAACATGCAAGCTAGGGATAGTAAATAATTCAAGCATATCATAAATTCATACATCACTTATTTAGTGATTATTATCCTTTGTCGAACAGTTATCTTTGCAGCAGACATACAAGTTAGCAATAATTTGCATATACATAAAGGTTATATTCCATGTCCCTCTCTGTATCAAATAGTTAGGTATGAAAGAAGGCTAACCTAGCATGCGCCCTAACTACATGATGGTACATGGGTTACCCCATGATTAGCAGCGGTGACTCAAGGTGAAGCTCTGCACTAGCACGCGCGTATGTTGGCAGCTGTGACTCAAGGTTTAGCTCTTCACCAACACATATGAATACAAGCAGTTGTGATATCATGGTTCCACTCTTCACTAATAAATAAAATACCCCATTAGATCACAAGGACTGTATACCTTAGGGTGCAACAAAATCTCTTCCGGACCAACCGATTCCAGTGCCCCAAGAACCGTTTGAGAGATGAACCTTATGCATAAGTTGTCTGAGACCAATGCATGACATGAAACATCTATCAGATAATTCTATAATGCAAGCAACAATGATCAAGCAAACTTATATCTCTTCTTCTAATCAAAATGAGCGATAGATTATATCTTCTTATGCAAAACAAATAGCACACCCCACTAGATCACAAGGACCGTACCTCAGGGCGCACTATTAGTCTCTTCTCATTCGAATCAATCATCTTTAGCATCAATGACAAGTAATTATATATAAACAATGACAAGCAAACATATGAACAATCTTTAATTTAGAAAGCATGGCACGGTTCTTCTATCTCTTCTAGTTAAGCATGCAGTTCTACTCTTGTTTAGCATAAGAAATAGAGACTTGTTCAAGAAATTCTTTTACTCTTCTTATTAGCATGGCAATGGTTCGTTCGATAGAGGTGTTAGTGTAATTTAGCATGCATCATTCTATTCTTTTTACTTAACATGGCAAGGTTATTTCCCTATAAAAATAATGTTAAATTATGATGGAACTCATCGACGGAAACTAATCCGTCGCTGACTCGACGACAAAAATGCTACGGAATAACGATAAATTATTTATATAAACCAAATATGTTATATTTCGTCAATATTTTGTCGCTAATCCATCGCTGTTACTTTATCGACGGATTAAGGACAGAAAAATCCGTCGTTGTGGAAACTTAAATTTCCCCAACAAGTTTTATTTTCCTCCATTCTCATTCCCAATCTCTCTCTCTCTCTCTATCTCTCTCTCTCTCTCTCTCTCTCTCTCTCTCTCGATCTAGATACCCCTTGACCCCCTACCCCTCTCCGGTGACCTCCTCCCCCACCGACCCCTTCCCCCTCTCCGGTGACTGCCTCCTCCACTGACCCACTGACCCACTGACCCCTGACCTTCCCCAACGACCCCCTCCCCCTCACTCACCCTCTTCTCCTTCTCATTCTCCTCTACCGACCTCCTCCCCCTCTCCGACGACAAGCAGTCCCTCCCCCTCTCCAGCGAGCCCTCCTCTGCCTTCTCCACCGCCCCCTCCTTCGCGGTGACCCCCTCCCTCTCTCAATCTGTGGAAACCCCGAACCCGACCCCCCTACTCCGATGACCCGCCCCCGCTTCCTTCCTCTCCAATGACTCACCGCAACTGTAACCTCTGTATCCTGAAATTCTAGCTTAAATGTTATTTTTAGGTTATTTTGGGGCTATTGGGTTTTTTCCATAATTTTTAGTTAATTAAAAACTAGTAACCCTAATTTTCTAAGATTTTCAAGAATTTATTTTAGGGTCAAACTTAATTAAAAATATCCCAAACTTTTATTTTAGGTTCTAAATAATCAAATATATTTTCTAGAATTTTTAGAAATTTTTTGATTTTTTTTAGATTTATTTTGAGTTAATTAGGAAAAACTTAATTAAAAACTATTTTCTAACAATAAAAACCCAAAAAGTAATTATTTCTGCCCAGTCAGCCAACAGGGGCCCACCCGTTAGCTTCCCGCAGCCAACTTGGCGGGGCCCGCCTGTCAGCGACCGCGGAGTGGGTGTGGGTGCAGCCGAGCTGACTGCGAGCCGAGCCGAGCCGAGCCGCGTCCTAGTCCGAGTCGGACTGAGCTGAGCCGAGCCGCATCGAACCCTGACCGTTTGATCTGAGTGGGCAGCGTCGGATGGCTGTCATGTGGCACCCTCCGAGCCGCGGCTGCTCTCTCTCTCCTCTCTATATATAATAGTTTAGGTTATTAATTTCTAGGATTTTCTTTGAGCCAAATTTGGGAGAATTGCCATCTAGGGTTCCTTCATTTTTCAGAAGCCATTGCATATAGCTTAAGACTCCAAACGAGGCCTAGTTTCTTGTGTTAGAATGATATTGAGGTTAGTTTTCTGAATATTTAAATTATTTTAAGAAATTATGAGTATTAAATTCTAGAAAATTCGTAGAGCACAGCATGTCCGAAAATAGACGTGTTTCGATATTTTCGCGATTTTGGGAGAACCAGGAATTAGAATCATGAACCGTTTAAAGTTCCGGAAAGCTAATATCGAGATCATTGACATTTGTTTTTGTTAAAATTTAATTCGAAACATTTACATACTGTTAATTTTGTAGAACTTCTAGGTTATAATTTAACCATCGGTGCACAATACGAAATTTGTATGTGCCATACTTCCCAAATGAATTTTTATTCGGACGAGCCGTAAATTCTAGAATGTTTTTAATGCTGAAATCTATATTAAATCATACATGAAATTTGAGTTTGTGTCGGTAGACTTTTTGGTCAATAGATCGCCTCGATTTGCGTGCTATGAGTCTCGAGTTGATAAAATTCAGTTCCTTTGGACAAAATTTAGGAATTAACCTAACAATCAGAATAATAAGATTAAGATAAGATTTTAGATTAATTATTTCAAAATTAAATAAATTAAATAATTTATCTTTTGACATGGTAAGTTTATAATACATAGGCTATTTGGACTGTGACTTGGACTTTGACTCGTACCAGCTAAGGACCACATGCGAGTACATTCTCTGAGAGTTTCCATTAGGTTGATTATCTATATAACTCTTGTTGTATAGCGTACATGATACTGACACTGTTATTTATACGAGTTGGCATCATTGAGACCTGTCACGAGGAGTCGTGATTGGAACCCATCGTGCTAGCTGGGGAAAAACAGGGAAATATTAGTAGGTTATGTGATCATACCCAAATTTACATGTATCATAGCTCACCCATACCTCACGTCGGTGCAGCCTGACCATTATGCCTCGTCGCTGTTACATGTGGTTAGCCTGACTTTACAAGGATGATCGCTAATCATTATAATGAGTCTTAATAGTCCCAAGCCGATCACATGATATGTTGATGTTTCACACACTTAGTTAGATGATTCTTGACATGTATCTCTAGTATATTAATTTAGCATCTCCACATGTTCTAGTTATTATTCTTGTACACACTTATATACCAGTTCATTGTTCTTGCGTGTACTTGTATTTCTATTTCATTTTCTAGATGTATATTGATGATGATGTTCCAGTATTTCTTTATTCCAGCATTCCCTTATTCCAGTATTTTTTATTGCTAGTTTTTATATGTGTCTTGTATTTTTTTACACTATGCTATAGATTTTGTCAATATATGTGGAACTGCTGTTAGAGGTGTATTTTGTTATAATCCTGACTGGATATTTTTTCTAGACTGTGACATAGAGGACTTGTTTCTAGCATACTTGGAGACTGGATGTTATTGACTGCAGTTTAGACTATTTATTATTGTTTAGACTTGTGTCGTATTTTATTGTATGCTTCGATATCTCATCGTGCTTAAGCTTTTATGATTAAGTATATTCCATATTATATTATGATATATGTGTCTCCTTATGGAGTTGGATATTCATGTGAGATTGATTAGATAGTTACATGACCTAGACAGCGTTCTACCGCCGATGCTGCGGCGTAGGCTGGACGTACCCACGCTCTCGTGCCACAATACCGGGTGCGGGTCGTGACACATTTTAGTGGCAGCCCATGCAGGTCAGACTTCGTAAGTTGTGTGATATTGTGGTAGTGCGACGTCTTAATTGTACTACTACGTGCCTGCTATAGGATGTTGGACATAGGATACTAGGATGAGAGAGGCTCAATCATAAAATTTTGAGATATTTCTGGGACGGCCCTTGAGAATCTTATTATAATTTTCTAATTTAAATCTTTTTCCTTGTTTTCGTCTGCTCCCGCTTGTTGTTATTCAACTTGATTCTTATTGATCAGTTATTAAATTAAAATCTTGGTATCATTGTTGAGTTTGATTCTTGTTGACCAGTTGTTAAATTTAATTCTTGGTATCGTTGTTGAGTTGATTTTATATCGAGATAAATTTTATGGGCTAAAATTTATGGTATCATCTGATGACATATATTGATGAGGACAGTGAGAAAGGTAAAACATCTACTTTGGTTATGGAGCCTAGAGTTTATCACAACCACATTAGCTATCGTGCCAGAAACGTAGGAACCTGACTTCGAATGTACATATCTTAGTTATAAAATTTATAGTTTCTCGCAGCCATACCGGTTGACGTGGCGAGGATTCTAGATGACGTGATTATAGAGTTGCATACCTTAGTTATGGAACCTATCGTTTATTGCAGCTATGCTTACTGGCGTGGCGAGAATTCTGAGTATCATAATTTCGGACAGACGTGTATGATTATCAGGTTATATCTTAAATTGGTTCTTAAAGTATCATCTCAAGACTTATCTATTTCTGTTATTCCAGGACTTTGTTCCATCGCTTCTTTTTCTTTACTAGCAGTAGAAATACCTTCAGTCCTTAATCCAGTTCCTTTTCGAGCTTCTCTTCTTTGAGGATTCCTTGTTAGTATGATAATTAGTGACTTGCAATTATGTCTGTGTCTTGTACTAGTATTGACTAAGTGTGACTTGTTAGTTTGTAAGTGTTTCTTAGTTGGACATATGAGCAGTAGGCATTAATCTAGAGATACCCATAGCATAGTACCTTGTAGCAATAGTTCTATGATAGGCGTTATTATAGTTAGTATTGGTACTATAAGTAGAAGGAGAGTATAGAGTATCAGTGATAGTTCCAAGAGTTAGTATCAGAATCAGCATACCAGTCCTGGATAGTCATAAATCTATGTAATTGGATGATCTATATAAACAATTAAGTATTAAGGAATTGTGTTGAAGATTAATGGAGCATGATATTCAATTTAATGGTTGATACTTGGGTGTATCAAGAGTAAAAAAAAATATATGCATAAAGGAAGTTAATGAGTGTGCCATAGTAGGAGGATACTCATAAGTGTATAAGAAGGTGTGAAAGAATAAGAATGCATTATGCTAAGTAGTAAGAATTGTATTACAGATAAAAAAAGGGCCTTGATATGTGATTTGACCTAAGTGTACCGATATATGACTAATGATGGATGTATCACCTGATATTAAGGCAAGTGATGTATTGGAAGCAATAGGTGAAAGAGTGTCTAAAAATTATGTGCAGGATGCACAGTGGGTGATAAGTATCAGAAAATAAAAGTTCATGAAAGTGGAAGCATGAGTATTAGAAAATTCCAATGGTGTGTCATAGGCTGAGAAATATCAAGATTGGTCATGGGAGATATGAAGTATATCACAGACTAGTGTAACAGTCTGTAAAAGATTTAAGAGAAGATACGTATACATAAATCAAGATATGAAACTATATGCCTGCCTTTGAGAGTGAAGTGAGGCATGTATATTATATAAGTTATAAAAAGTGCAAATGATCGTGAGTTCTAATAAGTGTAATGAGGTGATCTAATGATGAAGCTAGTGTTACCATACCAATAGTGCTAGTGATTCTATATCAAGGATTTGTTGAGCAAGGTGCTAATAACAGTAAGTACTTCGTGTGATGATAATTAGATTGGTGTATCAATTAATATAGATAAAAAATTATTGGAGAAAATATGTGTGATGATAACTTTGATTATTGAAAGTAATATTGCAAGTAATCCGGGCAGTGTAAATTTTAGTACACAGTTGAGGGTTGTAGACAATTGGTGTATTTGTGTGCACCTTGAGTATTAGAGACTGTGAGTATTTATATGTATACTTGTGGATTTAAATTTATAATTTGAAGGGTAAAAATGAATTTCAATTTTTAAAAAATTTTGAGGAGTTAAGATTTTTGTTATTAAAATTTTTGAGGATTCAAATTCAATTCAATAAACATAGTCAAAGCTATAAAGATTTTGGAAGTGATTAAAATTTTTTATTTCAATATTGGAATATTTGACTTTTGAGGAAAGTATATGCATTTTATTTTAAATTGTTCAAGAAGTTAAATTTTGATGATTTTATTTTGGGGATTAAATTTATAGTGGGTAAGAAATGTATATTAGAATATGAGTGGTTGATGTGCATATGTAAGAATCTGTTGGCTTGAGCATGCTTGCGATGACACTGCAAACTAACTTGGGTGTCCATCTAGAGTTGTATTAGAATGAGTAGCACTTAGTATGGCGTGTTGCACTTGGCGTGTACTTGAGTGATAAGAACAACTAGTATAAACAATTATAGTTCGTACGAGAGCTAGCCGTGGGTGTGCTAGTAGTACAAACAGTGGTACCAAAGGATAAGGGTATGGAACTTTAGATGCATCATTTGACCGATGATTATGTTAAGAGGTCCTTAGTATCAGATTTTTGTATTAATAGACATATGTGTGTAATATGGATGTATCCATGGATATCTTGTGGACTAGTGATTACTTGATATGGGTAATAGTGTATAGGGACAGGAATTTGTGAATAAATGTGCCAGCGTTAAGTATATGATAGAGGTTGAAGATGTCCCAGTAATGGATTAGAAGACTATGTTCTGTTCTTTCCTTCTGTTCCTTTTTCGTCTATTTGATTGGTTGCTTAATTTTTTAGTACCATAGCTTGTATCAATAATCTTCTTGCTAGAATGTAGTTAGTAGTACACCCTGACAGAGACTATAATACCATGACAAAAGAGACCATAACTATTCATATTTTCTCTAGATTGTATGTTGTATGACTGTAGGTAGAATTTTCTTAGACTTTGATTGCTGGTAGTTTGACCGTAGTGAAGAGTTAATGAAGTGGTCATGACTTGAAAAAGAGAGACAAGGTGCCTTAAATTTTGAGGATAAATATTAATTTAAATAAAGGGTTGAGAACTTAATATGACAGAATTGGCGATTTTGTTAAATTATTGACTTTTATGAAGATTAAGATATGATTGAATTTGTCATTAAAATTCGAGAAAATTAAGGAGATTATCATTATATTTATTTGATTGCAAGATATAAAATTAAAAAATTTATATTTTGAATGTTGTATTTGAAGATTTCGTAAGTACTATATTGTTTGAGTATTGTGTGGAAGAAGAATCAAGGAATAAGATCGTTAGTGGATTAGTGTTTAATTTCAAATTTTTGGGATAAGATTTCAAATTTTATAAATATACATTTATTGGATTTAAAATTAGAGGATTGGATATTAAGTTTTGTATTTCGTTATTAACTTAAAATTTTGGAGGAGATTATGATAAGAATGAAATTTGATTTTATATTTAAAGATTTTTAGGAATATGATATTTATAGAATTTTGAGAAATATTGTGAAATAATAATATGGATTAGTTCATAATTATATGATTTGATGAATTTAATTTTGATGGTAATAAATAAATAAAATAATTAAGGATTTTAAATTTCGAGGACGAAATTTTTTTAAGATGGGTAGACTTGTAACCTCAGTATCCTGAAATTCTAGCTTAAATATTATTTTTAGGTTATTTTGGGGCTATTGGGTTTTTTCCACAATTTTTAGTTAATTAAAAATTAGTAACCCTAATTTTCTAGGACTTTCAAGAATTTATTTTAGGGTTAAATTTAATTAAAATTTTCCCAAACTTTTATTTTATGTTCTAAATAATCAAATATATTTTCTAGAATTTTCTGGGAATTTTTTGATTATTTTTAGCATTTATTTTGAGTTAATTAGGAAAAACTGAATTAAAAACTATTTTCTGAAAGTAAAACCCAAAAAGTAATTATTTCTGCCCAGTAAGCCAACAGGGGCCCACCCGTCAGCCTCCCGCAGCCAACTGGACAGGGTTCGTCTGTCAGCGACCGTGGGGTGGGGGTGGGTGTGGGTGCAGCCGAGCTGACCGCGAGCCGAGCCGAGCCGCGTCCTAGTCCGAGTCGGACTGAGCTGAGCCACATTGAACCATGACCGTTCGATCTGAGTGGACAGCGTCGGATGGCTGACACGTGGCACACTCCGAGCCGAGGCTGCTCTCTCTCTCCTCTATATATATAATAGTTTAGGTTATTAATTTCTAGGGTTTTCTTTGAGCCGAATTTGGGAGAATTACCATCTAGGGTTCCTTTATCTTCCAGAAGCCATTGAGCATAGCTCTGGACTCCAAACGAACCCAGTTTCTTGTATTAGAATGATATTGAGGTTAGTTTTCTGAATATATAAATTGTTTTACGAAATTATGAGTATTAAATTCTGAAAAATTCATAGAGCACAGCATGTCCGAAAATAGATGTATTTTGATATTTTTGTGATTCCGGGAGAACCAGGAATTAGAATCATGAACCGTTTGAAGTTTCGGAAAGCTAACATCGAGATAATTGACATATATTTTTCTCAGAATTTATTTCGAAATATTTATATACTGTTAATTCTGTAGAACTTCTAGGTTATAATTTAACCATCGGTGCACAATACAAAATTTGTATGTGCCATAATTCCCAAACAAATTTGAATTCGGACAAGCCATAAATTCTAACATGTTTTTTATGCTGAAATCTACAGGATATCATACATAAAAGTTAAGTTTGTGTCGGTTGACTTTTTGGTCAATAGATCGCCTCGATTTGCGTGCCATGAGTCTCGAGTTGATAAAATTTAGTTCCTTTGGACAAAATTAGGAATTAATCTAAAAATTAGAATAATAAGATTAAGATAAGATTTTAGGTTAATTATTTCAGAATTAAATAAATTAAAATAATTTATCTTTTGACATGGTATGTTTATAATACATAGGCTATTTGGACTGTGATTTGGACTCTGACTCGTACTAGCTAAGGACCACAGGCGAGTACATTCTCTGACAGTGTCTATTATGTTGATTATCTTTATTACTCTTATTGTATAGCGTATATGACTCTGACACTGTTATTTACACGAGTTGGCATCATTGAGACCTGTCACGAGGAGTCGTGATTGGAACCCATCGTGCTAGCTGAGGAAAAATGAGAAAATATTAGTAGCTTATGTGATCATACCCAACTTTACATGCATCATAGCTCACCCACACCTCACGTCGGTATAGCCTGACCATTACATGCCTCATCGCTGTTACATGTGGTTAGCCTGACTTTACAAGGATGATCGCTAATCAATGTAATAAGTCTTATTAGTCCCAAGCTGATCATATGATATGCTGATGTTTCACACACTTAGTTAGATGATTCTTGACATGTATCTCTAGTATATTGATCTAGCATCCCCATATGTTCTAGTTATTGTTCTTATACACACTTATATACCAGTTCATTGTTCTTGCGTGTACTTGTATTTCTATTTTATTTGCTAGATGTATATTGGTGATGATGTTCTATTATTTCTTTATTCCAGCATTCACTTATTCCAGTATTTCTCATTGCCAATTTTCATATATATCTTGTATTTCTTTACACTGTGCTATAGATTTTGTCAATATATGTGGAACTGTTGTTAGAGGTGTATTTTGTTCCAATCCTGACTGGATATTTTTTCCAGACTGTGACATAGAGGAATTATTTCCAGCATACTTGGAGACTGGATGTTATTGATTGTAGGTTAGTCTATTTATTATTATTTAGACTTGTCTCATATTTTATTGTTTGCTTCGATATCTCATTGTGCTTTAGCTTTTGTGATTGAGTATATTCCATATTATATTGTGATATTTGTGTCTCCTTATGGAGTTGAATATTCATGTGAGATTGATTAGATAGTTACATGACCTAGACAGCATTCTACCGCCGATGCTGCGGCGTAGGCTGGACGTACCCACGCTCTCGTGCCCCAATACCGGGTGCGGGTTATGACAATAAACCTATCCTCTCATCTTCTCCTCCGGCTAAGGTAAACCCTAACCCTCATTTCAATTTTGTTAATTATTGCATTTGAATTTTAGATGCTCCTCATATATAGATATGATACGTTGGACACGGACATGTACAGACACGATACACTAGATACGAACCCAAACTATATCGAGATAAACAAAAAATATTCATATTAGTAAGCTTGGCAAGCAGTAGATCATAGCTCATACTACAAGCAAGGTTCACAATATTGGCATTGGAATTGGTATCGGACCATTTTTATGAGTGTCGGGTTTGGCGGTTTCAGATTGGGGTATCAAAATTTTTTTAATCGAAAAGAAAATAATTATTAATAAATTATTAATATTTTAGAAATTCTTACAACTATATTTCATATCAAACTTCTTTCTTGTAAAGAAGTAGTTCGATTGCATTATTAGTTTGTTGCTTACCATTTTGTTAATTTCTTTCGTGAACATAATCGTTGATTATATTAGCTATGATTACAATCTCACGTGATTATATACGGTGAATAATTATATTTTTACCATAAGAACCAATAGAGTTATTGTCAATATAACTTCAGTAGCAACATATAGGTTGCACAGATACTAATCGTATCCATGTCCATGTACACGAAATAAAACTTCTAGGTGCTTATGTTGGATATGCCTCACGTATGTCTAGGCTCCAAAGAAACTCAAAACATGATTCAAACTTCAAAGTGACTCAGCATTGTCATGATTTTACCGAACATAATTGTAAAATGAGAAAGTAGCATTCTTTGCAATGATTCAAACTTATATATCGCATGTAAATTAATCGACAATGGTGACTACTATTTCATTTATTTTCAAAAATACAAAGAAATAATAGCAAAAATACTCAAAATTATGCATAAATGTATAACATACTGTTTGAATATATATGGTGCATGCAGAATCAATGAGTCAATTCCTAGTTTATCGATCATGGACGTACAATCAGTGACATGAGAGTAGGATTGGTTTGACAGATAATTTTATGGCGGGTGTTGAGGAATTTCTCAAATACGCCAGTAGTCAACCATATTTCATGGATGGGAGACTCATCAAGTGTCCTTGTATCAAATATCATAATATACTATTCAAAGAGGTGGATCTCGTGAGAGAGCATCTCTACAAGAAGGGTTTTGTACCAAACCATAAGGAGTGGACGGCTCAAGGAGAAACTTTGTTTTTGCAATATCATCATTCCTTCTTCTATATAGAGGTAGAAGAGTCCACTCTCGGAGATAACTTTGAATATCGACCGCGAAACCTGTCACATGAGTTGCTATTTGATGAGGCCGGTCCAAGTTTTGATCTGGAGGATCTGAATCCTGATATGAAGGAATTCTATGATATGTTCAAGAATATCGATACTCCGTTATACCCGGGTTATGATTCTTATTCTGTCCTGTCGGTGGTGATGCGGTTGTTGAACCTAAAGTCTGATTTTAACTTGCTGCAGGAATGCTACGACCGGATAATTATGTTTGTTAGAGAGTTGTTGCCAAAAGGATCGAAGTAGTTGACTGAAAACTTCTACAAGTCGAAGATGATGATACGAAAACTTGGATTAGGCTACAAAAGGATAGATTGTTATCAAAACAGTTGCATATTGTACTATAAGGAGAACAATGATAAAGATAGATGCATTTTCTGTCATACGGACTGGTACAAGCCAATTCAGGGTAAAAAAAGTCAACTGTCCGAGCAAGATTGCGTCCTTACAAGTATATACAGTTTTTGCCTATCCAAAAGAGGTTGCAGATGATGTATATGTTCGTAAATATAATATAACACATAATATGGCATAGCAAGGAACGAAAGATGGATGGAGGCAAATTATCTCATCCTTCCGATGGAGAGGCATGGAAGTATTTTGATTTGTGTCATCCTGAATTTGTTGCGGAGCCCAGGAATGTCCGGTTGAATTTATGTTATGATGGATTCACTTCTTTCAGACAGTCGGGATCTCAGTACTCTTGTTAGCTGATAATTTTGAATCCTTACAATCTACCACCGTAGATGTGAATGAAGAATCCTTAAATGTTCTTGACACTTATCATATCGGATCCGAAAAATCCAAAGAAGGACATTGATATCTACTTACAGCCATTGGTGGATGAGTTGAAACAATTATGGTAATTCAGCATTCGGATATATGATATATCGAAGGAGCAGAACTTTCAGATAAGAGTGTTTCTCATGTGGACCATCAACGATTTTTTAGCATATGGGATATTATCGGGGTGGAGTACTCATAGTACTTTGTCTTGTCCGATATGTATGGATAATAGTAAGGCATTTCATCTCTAGAACGGAGAAAAAGCATATTTTTTTATTGTCACCGTCCGGTCCTTCCTACGTCGCATCAGTGGAGTAAGAACAGAGATGCCTTTAGAGATGGTAAACAGGAACTATCTCCTCCCCCGTTCAGACTAACATATGATAAAGTTTGGAAAGAGGTAGATGGATTACCGACTATGATGGAAGATCCGATATTTGGCGACCACTTTGAAGGGTTTGGACGTAGGCATAATTGGATGAAGCAGAGTATCTTTTGGGACTTACCTTATTGGAAGAACAATCTCATAAGGCACAATCTTGATGTCATGCATATCGAAAAAAATATATTTGACAACATCTTCAATACGGTGATGGATATCAAAGGGAAAATGAAAGATAATTTAAAAGCAAGAAAGTACACGGAAATTATTTACAGGCGTTCAGATTTGTACCTAAAATAAAGTGGCAACGACAATTAGGTCAAGCCTCCAGCGCCATTT
This sequence comes from Iris macrosiphon, assembly GCA_036927795.1. Taxonomy (NCBI): domain Eukaryota; kingdom Viridiplantae; phylum Streptophyta; class Magnoliopsida; order Asparagales; family Iridaceae; genus Iris; species Iris macrosiphon. The sequence continues at coordinate 141,416,553 of JAYESA010000009.1, read as the reverse complement.
ATATTGAGTAGGGAGGATAAATTGATAATATGCAACTGAATTTTAAAGTTGATATTTCCTGATGGCTACGTGTCAAATCTGGCAAGATGTGTTGATCTCAACGAATGCAAGCTCACAGGGATGAAGAGCCGTGATTGCCATATATTTATGGAGAGGTTACTACCTATTTCTCTAAGAGAGATGTTGCCTCATCAAGTTTGGACTCCGTTGGCCGAATTATTTATATTCTTTAAAGAATTGTGTTCAAGCAAGTTGACGTTGCAATATATAATAGAACTTGAGGAGAAGATTGTATTGACATTGTGTAAGTTAGAACGGGTATTTCCTCCAGTTTTTTATAGTATGGAGCAATTGTCGATTCATCTTGTATACGAAGCAATCATCGGTGCTCCCGTCCATTTGAGAGGTATAAATTTTTTTATTAATATTTTCTTTATTCAGATAATTCTAAGATTCAATATATTATCTATAGGTATCTACATCACCTGAAGAAAAAGGTTGGCAATAAGGCTCATTTTCGATATGCAAATCATGTATCATTGAGAAGGTTTCAAACTTTTGCTCCATCTACTTTGATACTCATGTCAGAACAAATCACAATAGAGCCCCAAGGAATGATGACGGTGGGGTTAATGCCCCGAATAGTATAATCTACATTATCTTTAATATGGGAGGGAAGCCTATAAGTGCTACTAAAGTATGTTGGTTGAAAGATAATGAGTTTGAAGCCACTCATCGGTATATATTGTTAAATAGTGTTATAAAAGTGATATAAGATATTGAGAAGTGAACGACACATCTTTTCTAGATATTTCAATTTTGTATATACTTGGAAAAGAATTGCTCTAATTGTTTTCCTTATTTTCACAGTACTATTAGAGCTGAGGTAAAATCAGAGAGACCTAATTTTAATGAAGATAATCTTACAAGAGAGGTTGATAGAAAATTTCTATCGTGGTTCCATAATTATGTACAGATCATAAATATTAAGCATTCTAAATTTAGCATTCAGACCAATCTTTGTCTAATATCTATATGATACGTGATATTTTAGGTTTTTCGTCCTGGTACAGACTTACAAAACGAACGACTTCGAGCATTAGCTATCGGACCAAGCAAGAGGGCAAAGTATTGGGATGGATACACCATTAATGGCTTTAAATTTAGAACTACTGATAATTCTATTAATCAATCATTTGTTGATAAGGAGTCTAATTATACAAAGAATTCTGGAGTATATGTGAGGGGTTCAGCCTACGATGTTGAACCAGAATTCAACTATTATGGTGTGCTTAGAGATATCATGTAGCTGGATTACTCTTATGAGACAAAAATTATGCTATTTAAATATGATTAGTTCGACACAACACCTAAGCAAGGATAAAAAATTGATAAAAGTTTGGATTTATTGATATAAAATATGGAAAAAGATATGTAGATTTTGAACCATTTGTGTTGGCTAGTCAAACGGTTAAAGTTTATTATACGAGCAATCCTAGTCGACGACGCAATAATAAAGATTGGTGGGCTATATGCAAAACTAAAGCTAAAACACATATAATATTGGGGATCTAGCATACCAAGAGGATGAGGTGGTCATGCCTCAAATTGCATATATTAGTTTGGTCGATGTTGATGGTATGGAGGTCGATGTTACGGTAGAGGATGATAGAGTTGATGAAGAGATTGACATAGAAGATTTATCTCATATATTAGAGAACTCTGATATGGAGGTATCGAGCGAGGAACAAGAATTGGAATATGAAGGTTATAGTGATAGTAGAAGTAAAAATAAAAATAAAGAAGTAGAAGTTGAAGACGATTCGGAAAATGATTCAGAAGACGGGTTCAATGGATCGGCTGTATCGGCAGGACAGGATGCTTAACGAAATCAGACTCGGTGAGTGGGCTTTGTCCCTTCTCCTCTACTCCTTCATGCCTAATAATATGGAACGCACGTAAAGGCTTGAACACTCGGACTGGGACTTGAAAATTACTATACTGAGGCGTGCATATAGTGTACGTCGTTTGCTTGGATAGATTTGTGGCTTGATTTGGTTTTTGCGTTGGATAGTTGGAGCTAAAGTTGGATTATATTTGGGACAGTTGGAGAAATAGTTAGAATTATACATCTTGGTTGGAACATTCGGATAATACGGGCGAGCGAGCGTGCATCCGTACACGAGTATCACTTGGGCGCTTTGTCATGCAAAGCTTACAGTTGTGATTCAAAACCGGACGACTGCATCAATGAGGGTATTGTGCCACTGTTGGGGCATTGTACCACGGGATTATTTAGAGCGAGGGGTGTTGCACCAATTAGAATACTGTGTCGAGAAGCGGCATAGTGCCTATGGGGATAACTTAAGATTTGTGCCTTAGGCTATATGTTGGAAAAATGGTTATGGATATTGGTTGGATATTGGTTGGATATTTGGTTGGATGAGTCTAGGATCATTTGGTGGGGCAAGAATGTTCGATCCTCTCGTCATACCTACTTGGTATCTGCATGTCACGGATAACCTGTGTTGTACGGGGTTTCGTCTCTTCGAACGGGTTAGCTTCAGAGCACAGGGACCGTTCCGCCATGGAGGAGACAATGGTAACGTACCTTGGGCGCGGTACTGGTAGTTTGATACGACTAGGTGGGCTAGCTATCCGGTCTGGCTCGAGTAGAACTATAATTGATCAGTCCGATCAAAGTCCTTTATGGCTTGGCTAGTGACTTCATATTGATAAGCGTTGGTTTGCTTTACTTTGGTTTGGTTTGTGCTTTTCGCATAGGCGACGACCACCTTCCCTCGGCAAGAGTATGCATATTGAGATTGGATTATAAGATTTGGATTAAGGATGGACATTGAGGCTTGAATGATGGTTCGATAGGTTCTCGTGTTGCTTGGGTTTGAGTAGGATGGTTTGCATGCTAGTTTCCTTCGAGTTGGTTATATATTGCTTGTCTATTGGCTTGAGTTGATTGCTTGCATACTTAACTTGATTTACAGCTTTTCTTAACATGTCATACCTATGCCATGAAACAAATCTAGAATTCAACTAAAAAGATCACCACATAACTGTTTGTATTCACTATTTTACTTAGTGTCGGCTTAGACGAGTCGGTTACCCCACTCACCAGTACGGCTGTGTAATGACCCACATTTGTGGACATTATTTTAGGTATGCAGGTATAGTGGCGCTTCTTGGATATACGGAACATGATGTATGAACGGCAAGTACCTTTGTAGGCTAGAGAAATAGCAAGAGTATTTTATCGCCTTTGTGGTATTTTATTTGGACCCTATCGAGAGCTTCGCTATTTACACTCTGATGTGTTCTTGGTACACAATACTTGACTTTCACTGCAACTTGGTCGTTTCGATGATAACTTTAGTGTTTGACAACATCGCCTTATGCTAGCGCAACTTCAGTTTCGTACGGCATCACATCCCGATGAGAACGATTGGCCTGCGGGAGCGCTGCAACATGGTGATTCACGTTCAGCGGGGACTATTGGGCTTATGGAAGATTGGGGTATGACATATTAGTATCAGAGCCAGGTTCATTTTCTCGGACTTGGTACTTCGCTTCATCACAAACTCTAAATAGCTTTCGCATGTCGTTTAGCTCTTGGCTTTACTCAGTGCTGCATTGGATATTTCATGCAATAAGTCTATATTTTGCTAGTTGTAGCTGCATGTTGTTCTTGGTTGTGTTGCTTTTATTAGTTTTCGGTAGATCGTTTAGCATCGTTAGGCGTTGTTGCATTCGTGCAACAAGTTGGGTGGCATTGTTGCATTTGTGCAACAAGTTGAGAGAGGTGTCGTTGTGTTTATTTGGCTTGTTATTTTGGGGAGTTTATGATTGCATCAGTGGATCAGTTGGTTAGCAGACGAGATTGGTTATGTGGTATATTGTGAGTAGAAGCATCTAATGAGAATAGATCGTTGCACGAGTTGCTCGTATAGCGAATGTGTTGGATAGAAGTTTGATTTTTGGCTGGATATATCACATAGAGTATTGTACGAGTTGCTCGTGTGGCACATTGGTTAAGCAGGTTTAAGTTTGGCTTGGGAATATCAGGAGTGTTGCACGAGTTTCTCGTACAACAAATATGAGAAACAGTTGGGTATTGGGTTGGATTACTTGGAAGAGATCGTTGCACGGGTTGCTCGTATAGCAAAAGTATCAGATTGTTTGAGAAATAGCTGGAAGTATTGAGAATGGAAGATGGCACAAGCTGCATAGCGAGATTGATAAAAGAGTTAGATGGTTCATGCGTTAGCTGAGTTTCATGTCAGAATTGAGTTGGGGATGACAGGATCACGCATAAAGGATGGTTCAAACGGATCTTGTATCAGTGGAAGGAATCGTAATGCGAGTAGTAACTTGATTCGGAGTAGTATATGGTATACCATATAGTGAACTTGGCATTGGAATATGTTGGATAAACCTCAAAGAAATTGCCCCAACGGACACGGGTAACAGGAATATAAGTTGGTTGGTGCACATCAGTTGAGTTGGGAAGAATAAAAAATAGAGCAAGCGAATATTGAGTTGAGCAAGCGAGAACGGACTTGTAAAAGTGAAAGTATCGTTGTACTTAAGAGATGGACGAGATCGGAACAAGCAATGGAAAGAGTATTTGGAAATTTGAACGATTGAGGCAGACAAAGTATTTGAAATAATTGAGATAGTCAGATGGAAAGCTGAATATCAGAGTTTGCTTGCACAATTTGGAAGTTCGGTGGAGCATTCATGAATGCAAAGAGAGAGTTAAGCGTGTGGAACAAATAATTAGGATATGCTTGAACGAGCGATGGGTGAATCGATTAATAGCGAGCACGGACTACGAATTTTGGAAACACATTGGAGCTATTGGTTGAGCAATGAAACACGATATGGTTTAGAGGGGCAATGCGATGGATTCGTACGGGCTTGAAGGATTTTGGATATTGGTGCTTGAGAAGTTTGACTCAGGTTTAGCAAAAGTAAAATTTTGGCAAAATAGGGCAACAATGGTAGACGGATTCTTCGAAAGACATGAACGAGCATAAGGCAAGTCTAGTCGAAGTTAAGTCAGATTGGAAGTTAACACTTGCAGTACTAAGGTAGATTGAGACAACAAGTAAAGGCAATATAGATTTAAGATTTATGTTGGAACTAATGCACGAGACATTGAGAGTGTATGGACTAATCGGAACATAGAGAAAATTAAGATGAGCTAAGGAATGGAACGAGAGCAAGAATTGTGGTGGATGGACTTTTGAAGATAGCTAAACAAAAGAGCAACTTTGGAGCAAATCACTGTGCTGCTTGAGCAAATTGGACAGGTATTATGAAGCTGGCATACGAAAAAGAATTAGAGCAAGTCTTTGGTTTCAAAAATCATTGCAAGTGGTAGTACAAAAATTCTAATATGGGAGTTTAGAAAATTTAATGGATTCAGGGCAGAACGACGAATTGATGGAAGATGGTTTCAACGAGCGCAATTCTCGAATTATGGCTTGAATAGATAGTAAGACTCTAGGTGGCTAAGTGATATTTGGTTAACAGATCATTAGAGGTAGTGCATGAAGTTCTTGGATTCAGAAGTTTGTTCGAATGGAATGGTTGGATTTATGGCTCAGATTTGCAGAGGAGATATAGCATGGTTCGTAGTAACTATCCATCGTGATGACTTATAATTATCGAGCGTAGCTTCGTGACAGCTGACCCTAGCGACTTGATCGCCAAATTGGAGATAAATATTGTAGACCCACAGAACGACCCTTGCGGTGGCACATTTAGGAATGCATCGAGGGCAGATGTGAGTAGTATATGTTGGAGATTGGTCTAAGTGACTGAGTGTTAGATTTGAGAGATCCTTGGGATAGCCTTCAGCTGTTGAAGCAGCCGAAAGACTGAAGCGATGGTGAGAATGGCCTAAGTCAACTAATGAGATTCAGAGTCGCAGATTTTTAAAGATAGCATCACCTCTGACTCGTCGTGCCCCGGAAGGGAATAACATTCATATGAATTAAAGACTATGAAACTAGCTTATGAAGTTAAAGTAGCGGCTCATTCAGATCAAATTATTACAATACTGGAAGGAACAGATGTGCCTCAGATCTACAAGATGCATCAAAACTTAGTCTGTGATGCATGCTCGTACAGAAGGCAACGGTGATATCATGTGCTTCGAGGCAGTAGAAGCAGCACAAAGAACTATTCCATGCGCAACCTAAGAATTATGGTGAGTATGTCCACGTTAAAATTGTGGCAAAACTATCCCTATGGCGTGACGGCAAAATCTTCATGGATCACATGAACCTTAATATAGATGTTCACCCAGTAAGGTATTGAGATTGAGGAAAAGGTATTGGACTGACCTGATCTAAAAGGCAAGGTTTGATATTTGGGTAAGTCTCCTAGTTGGGGTAGTATCAGTTGTGATGATCGTTCGGTACAAGAGATAATATTTGGAGATAGTGCATACAGAACATGGTGCTAGTGTGGATTCAGAAATAAGTTGGATGGATTAAGTTGGAACATGAACTAATTTGAGTCTGGTGAAAAGATCGTCGGTGGAAAATTATCATACTTGAGGATAGCGCTTGTGCGAATATGTTGGAATGAAAGTTCAGATTGGTTCAACTGGGAGTAAAGCAAATGAATGCCGCGGACATAAAGATACCCTTATAATTTTTCCAAATTCACTATTGCTAAGCTCAACTGAAATGCATGTATTTCAGGGATGTCTTAAATATATGTTTGATCCAAAACTAAGCGATATGAGGAATTTGTATTGAGCTGCGAGGAGGATGTGGAAAATAGAACTTGTGCAAGCGTTCAACACGATGCTGAGTATTGATCAACAAAATATGAGTTGCGTGGAGCAAAGATTATGAATTGGACAAGCGGCATGCTAGTAAAGAATGGATACTAGTATGGTTCGGGGACGAACCAAATTTTTAAGTGGTATATTATGTAACGCCCCCCAACCGCACGGTGCGTTACGCTGAGTCAGATCGAATGAGACAATAGCTGGTTGCATTTTTATTTGTTGGATGGAAACGAGTATTGATTTGAGTTAGTTCATGTGCAGATCGCTAGCAGAGTACGATAGAAACAGATGTTCATTCAGAGCAGTACTGGAATAGCAGGATTTGGGGCAATAGTGCCATCTTTCTTAGTCCGATCGGTCGGATAATTTGGAGAACACGTCCTGCTCGCACGGTCATACCAATTGAGTATATTGTGCTTTCCATCGGACCACGGGTTCAAGGAATCGGCTGTATCGTCAGGACAGGATGCTTAACGAAATTAGACTCAGTGAGTGGGCTTTGTCCCTTCTCCTCTACTCCTTCACGCCTAATAATATGGAACACACGTAAAGGCTTGAACACTCGGACTGGGACTTGAAAATTACTATACTGAGGCATGCATAGAGTGTACGTTGTTTGCTTGGATAGATTTGTGGTATATTTGGTTTTCGCGTTGGATAGTTGGAGCTAGAGTTGGATTATATTTAGGATAGTTGGAGAAACAGTTAGAATTATACATCTTGGTTAGAACATTCGGGTAATACGAGCGAGCGAGCGTGTATCCGTACACGAGTATCACTTGGGCGCTTTGTCATGCAAAGCATGTAGTTGTGGTTCAAAACTGGACGACTGCATCGGTGAGGGCATTGTGCCACTGTTGGGGCATTGTGCTAGGGGATTATTCTGAGTGAGGGGTGTTACACTAATTGGAACACTGTGTCGAGAAGCGGCATAGTGCCTATGGGGATAACTTGAGATTTTTGCCTTGGGCTATATGTTGGAAGAATGGTTATGGATATTGGTTGGATATTTGTTGGATATTTGGTTGGATGAGTCTAGGATCGTTTGGTGGGGCGAGAATGTTCGATCCTCTCGTCATACCTACTTTGTGTCTGCATGTCACGGACAACTTGTTTTGAACGGGGTTTCATCTCCTCGAACGGGATAGGCTCTGGAGAACGGGGACCGTTCGGCCCTGGAGGAGACAATGGTAAAGTGCCTTGGGCGCGGTGCCGGTAGTTCGATATGACCAGGCGAGCTAGCTATCCGGTCTGGCTTGGGTAGAACTATAATTAATCAGTCCGATCAAAGTCCTTTATGGCTTGGCTAGAGACTTCATATATATAAGAGTTGGTTTGCTTTACTTTGGTTTGCGCTTTTCACATAGGTGACGACCACCTTACCTCGGCAAGAGTGTGCATATTGAGATTGGATTATAAGGTTTGGATTAAGGATGGATATTGAGGCTTGAATGATGGTTCAATAGGTTCTCGTGTTGCTTGGGTTTGAGTAGGATGGTTTGCATGCTAGTTTCCTTCGAGCTGGTTATAAATTGCTTGTCTATTGGCTTGAGTTGATTGCTTGCATGCTTAACTTGATTTATAACTTTCCTTAATATGTCATACCTATGCCATAAAACGAATCTAGGATTCAACTAGAAAGATCACCATATAACTATTTGCATTCACTATTTTACTTAGTGTCAACTTAGATGAGTGGGTTACCCCGCTCAACTGTACGGTTGTGTACTGACCCACATTTATAGGCATTATTTTTGGTATGCAGGTGTAGTGGCACTGCTTGGATATACGGGACATAATATATGAACGATAAGTACCTTTGTGGGCTAGAGAAAGAGCAAGAGTATTGCATCGCCTTTGTGGCATCGCCTTTGTGATATTTTATTTGGACCCTATCGAAAGCTTCGCTGCGTATACCCTGATGTGTGCTTGGTACACAATACTTGACTTTTGCTGCAACTTGGTCATTTCGATGATAACTTTGGTGTTTGACAACATTACCTTGTGCGAGCGCAACTCCAGGTTCGTACGATATCACATTCCGATGAGAACGATTATCCCGTGAGAGCGCTACAATATGGTGATTCACGTTCAGCGGGGACTATTGGGCTTGCTGGAGATTAGGGTGTGACAACGAGAACGAGGACGATGACAGGTTTAAAGACGATCATCTTCTCAGCAACCTCCATCCACTATGTCAGCTATCCCAGATTCTCGTACACGACCTGAGAACGATGTCACGCCCTAGTCCCAAAGTATACGGGACCAGGCCACGTGGCATTGGCCAGCTGATACGTCTCTGAGGGATTACCTAATTTAATGGAGCCAATAAGATATTCTACGCTGTCCTAAAATACTAACAAGTTTATTACTAGTATATAACAGGTAATGTCTAATCTCATGCACAATATAACAAGAAATACTGAAATAATGCTGGATAATAAGTGTAGAGTCTGAAAAGTCATAGTACAACCCAGATATGTCTGGTAGGAACAAACCTACTACAAAAGATAAAATAAGAGTGCTGAAATATAGTATGACTAGAGCATCGTCTACTAGATAAGGAGGCTCCAGACCTAGATGGTAGATCTACTGGTGATCACGGGAACTCTGATGGCAGCACCTCTAGCTCCTCCTCTGATATGTACCTCATCTCTTATCCTGGTCTGTACACCGTAGGATAGTATGCCTCATCTAAATTTGGAAAGGAACCAGGTCCTCAGAGGGACGTAACAAGATACAAAAATGCATGCCATATATATAAATACTGAATAAAATAAAGGAGTGTGCTAACCATCTAAGTGAATGCAATGTGAAGACAACCTTGGTACGTATGGGTAAGCGTAGGCAAAATGTCCACTCTTCGAAGAGCATAGTATCTGAACATGTAACGTCCATCATTCCGAAGAATGAGGTATCTGCAAATATATACGTCAGTATCGCTCCAAAGAACGCGGTATCTGAATAAAGAAAGTCATTGGATCCGTGGCTCCTCTGGATACTACGGAGTCCAATGTGTGTATTCCATATGCCTACTAGTTGTCTTTCCCTTCCAATACGGATATACAAGTCGAATACACGATGTGTATACCACGTAGCTATATGCCAAGTCATAACTTTCTAGATAATCCTGATTATGTGCTAAACCGTGAAGCATGTCACACGCACCGGTAGCTAGTCGAGTATGCGAACCCGCATCCCAACATGAGTCTGCAATCGTGATGCATGTACAAGTGTCAGGGTCTAGGAGGATACCAGAATACCCTTGCATCTGTAGGTGAGTCTGCTAGTGTCTATGTCAGTTACACTACATATTGACGTAATCGTCGACTGCACCCGAGTCAATTTCGGACCCGCACAATTATATGTATATTACAACAGGATAACATACAACAGTTTATAATTTAAACAATAAAAATTTGGCAAGGTATACTTGCCTACGTCCTCGAGCTGTGAGTGCCAATAACCTGTTCCCAAAGTCTTGTCTGAATGGTCCAGCGACCTTGGACAACTAACTGCGTCGTGCGTGCACGCAGTTAAGACGTACCCGTATCGTAAATTTATAAAAGTAACTTAATATTTTAATTATGCTTTAATGCATATACATATGTGCATATAGTAATTACATATATAATATATACATATATGCATAATTACAAATAATATATAAACATATATATAAATAAAATATATATATCATATTTATATACTTATAGATATAATTAATACTCTATATATATATATATATATATATATATATATATATATATATATATATATATATATATATATATATATATATATATAGTATTTACATAATATACATATATATACATACATACTTAAATACATAATATATATACTTTATATATTTAATATATAATACATATATTATATATATATACATAATACATAATAATATTTATATATATAATACATATATTATATATATATATATATATATATATAATACATAAACATATGATAGTATACAATAATATATATATATATATATATAGTACATATAATATATATATATGCATATAATAATATACGTATACTTATATATATATAATAGTATATATAATATATATACATAATACTATAATATTATATAATTATATATAAATGTGTACATAATATATATCATATACATATAAATATATAATACATATATTATATATATATACATAATACATATACATATAATAATAATATATATACATATACATATACATATACATATACATATAAATATATATATTTATATACATAATACATACTTATATATATAATACATATATACATAATAATATAAAATGTATATTATATATATATACATAATATATATCATATACATATAAATATAAATATATATTTAATATATAATACATAATACATAATACATATACATATAATAATATATACATATACATATAAATATATTTATCTACATATACATATACATATATATATACGTATACGTATAGGTATAGGGGAGGGTGTACCTGTGTCGTGTCCAGGGGGTGTGTGTCCGGACGAGGTCATCGCGGGTGGAGTAGGGCGGAGCTCCGGCCGGGGGGGGGGGGGGGGGTCGGCTCAGCAGCAGCAGTAGCAACAGCAGCAGTAGTTGCAGCAGCTGCAGCGGTGACTAGGGGTGGCTGTGGCGGCGGCTAAGGTGGCAGGGGATGGTGGAGGTGCTGGGGGTGGTGGTCCAAGTGGTGGTGGTGGCCTGTGGTGGTGGTGGTGAGGACGTGGGGGAGTCAGGGGGGATGGTGTTGATGGTGAAGGTGAGGTTGGTGATGGTGGTGCGGGTGGTGTTGCTGTTGGTGGGGGTGGCTGTGGCAGCCAGGGGTGGTGACGGTGGCGAGGTCGGTGGAGGAGAGGGTGAGGGTGGTGGTCCAGGCGGTGGTGGTAATCTGTGGTGGCGGTGGTTACGGTGGGGGAGGTCGGGTGAGTGAGGAGGTGATGGAGGGGATGTTGGTGATGGTGGTCTGGGTGGTGTTTGCTGTTGATGGTGGTGGCTGTGGCGGTGGCCAAGGTGGTAGGGGGTGGTGAAGGTGATGTCGTAATAGGAGGAGGAAGGTGGGGGTGGCTGAGGTGAAGTTGGAGAAGGAATGGGGGGTCGGATGGGGTATTTATAGGAGTGGGAGAGGGTTAGGGTTAGGTGTGAACACACCAATTGGGTTGTAGGCTACATAAATGCATGCACATGCATTGAATTTGGGCCAAAATAAAATGGAGGGCGGAGAATTCTCTATGTGTCTCCTCCAATGGGAGGTGGACACCTCACCCTCTAATTTTGTACATAAGTCCCTAGAAATTCATAAATTGCACAAGGCCCTTTAAAATTGGGAAATTGCACAAATAAGGGTATTTGGCTTTTGGATGAGGAAAAATACCTTATTTTAGGTGTGATGTAATACACTAAAATAATGTGTGGTGTTTAGTAAGAGTCCTGAGAGTATGAGTGTGAGTTTGGGTAGGAGTTGGGTCTAGTTTTGGGTGAGACGGGGTCATCATATTAATTTAATTAAAATTAATGTGCAAGGTGTTCTTTAATTAATTGGAAAATATAGGGCTAAAACTAGGTGGAACGCAAGCGTCATGGACGTAATATACTTAAAATAGAATAATGTCATAATTTGGGTTGGTCAAAATGGGTTGATGTTGTGTCTCCAATTTCGATTGGAACGGACAAGGAATGCAAAGTTGGAATTAATTGCATTTAATCACGGATATTTGTAACAATTTTTAAGCGACTAAAATGAAGCACAAGATAGAGTATTTGTGAGTTACACAAGGATTAGAATAGTAGACTGGCATGTCTAGGAAAAGTGTATGGATTTTGTTTGAGGGTAACAGTCAGTGTAGTGCTCTAAATATCGAGGCAATGGTTAGGTGCACTAAGTAATATAAATATTGCACAATAATTTAAAATACTGTAATTAAATTCTAATTGGCTCTAAATTAATCCTAATTTCTCTATCTAAGCTAAGTGAACCTAAATTTGGTCGAGGGGGTTTACAGACGAGTTCGTAGATGCGGTGGATGGTTTATCCCCGCCATATACTCGTTCTTCAGTAGGAGGAGCTACTCTATCTATCGGATTACCATCAGCTGCTACCCCTTCTTCTACTCCAGCCACTACCGACACTACTACACCGGCTACTCCACTAGTTGCTCCTACAGGAGCAAATCTATTTCTAGGCCTTCTTGTGCAAAATGGAGTATATGTCCGCAGCCCTGGATTTGCAGACCCCCTACTTTACCAGAGCGGCCAGCCAATATTTCTCGTCCCGAGCTATGGACTGATAGAGCGACATAAGCATCTATTTGTTAATTCACACATTTATTTTATATTTTTTATTCTAAATGTATATTGTCTACTTATTCCAGATTCTTCCCGATTAAGGCTGGAAATGATCTGGGGGAGATCATACGGGGATACTTTGATGGCCTTTATATCAACTTTAGTGACATCCCGCTCGATCGACGATTCGCTTGGCTGGAGAAGCTCGGGGTATGTATATAAATTTTATTTATAATAATATATAATTTTTTATTACAATGATACAAAATATTTTTTTAATTTGCAGAGGTTGTACTAGTGGCCAGATCATAGAGATAGTGATATCCGGAAGTGCTACAAGACCGTCGCCAGCAAGAGGTTGAGAGATATAATCAATGACGAGAAGGCGCTGGCGTTACTTGGACTGGATCATCGCGAGGAGTGGCTGAAGGCAGAGTACTGGGATCAGATGAAGAAGAAGATGGACACCCCGGCCTACAAGGCCAAATGCAAGAAGGCAAGGGCTTTCCGTGCTAAGTGTGGTCTCCATACTGGTAGATCTATTCCGACCGTCGAGCATTTTTGATGGATGGTTAGTATTAAAATTTTTTGCTAGATTTTCTAATTTTATTTATTTATTTATTAATTGCTTAATTTTTATAGTGCGACGAGACCGTCAGAGCCGGGGAAGACCCCAAGACCGTCGACTTTCCAGCAATTTTTAGTAGACCCACAAAAGAAAGAAGGATGAAAAGCTCGTAGATGAGCGGGCCGCCAAAGCATAGGTAAATTGTCTTTATAAAATTTTGCCAATTTAATTAGATTATTTTTATAATTTAAATAGATTCTAGGTTTCTAGGTCAAAATAGTCAAACTAGGTCAACTCTACGTCAAACAGTCAAGCTATGACATTTTCTAGTTTCTAGGTTAATTTTTTATCTATTCTAATGGTTTATAAAGTTATATTAGATTATATTAACATTGTAAAAGCATATAAAATAGAAAAACTTATCTATCACATGCAAATTAATCGACAAGGGTGATTAATATTTCATTCAATTTCAAAAATAGTAAGAATCAAATAGTTTTAGAGTTAAGGAATGATTCGATATCGATTTCATTTCCGATACTTTGAAACTTGGTTAAATTATATAATATGATATCTAGTATATAATATGATACTCTAACCAAAATCAAATATAGCACATATAACTTTAAAATCCTTAACTCTAAACCTATTTATATAAGTAAATATAGGAGACATATGAGACGTTAGAGGGGGGCGCTTAGAGCAGTACGCCGACTGAGAGAAACGATCGGTGGGTACAAGCTGTCAGAAAAGAAAAATGCGGCAGCGTGTACGGTACCGGATCGTTGGCATCCTAGCCGTCAGTTCTTTCTAGAGCTCCTCCGACGACAACTCCAACTCCAACTCCATCAGTGCCCGACTCCGGCGTTCCTTCTGGTACGATATCTCTAGAGTAGCTCACAACGACTGTGAATGAGCTACATGGGCTAGTCCAACAGTTGATAGACATGCGTGATGCCCCAGCACCTGCTCCTCCGACAGCTACTACGATGGCTCCTCCAGCTACTCCGACGGCTCCAACTGCTCCGACGGCATCGATGCGTCCTCTAGCTCCTTTGACGGCTCCTGCCACTGCTTCATCTATCGTTGCTCCTGATGATATACAAAATATCATCGCTATGGTTGTGGAACAGTACATGGCTAGCAGACAGCCGCCGCCGCCTCCGCCTCCACCGTTGACTTAATAGATTTTTGAGTTTATGGTATTTCTTTGAGTTGGTTGTATTTTTTTGACTTGATTATATTTATTTGACATGATTGTATTTATTTGACATTGTGGAACTATATAACACCATCGTATTTTTGGACTTGAATTGTATAACACCGCCTCCACCTCTACCGTTGTATTTTTGAGTTTGTGGTATGTTTGGATTACGCTACTTTATTATTTCATTGTATATATAACATTTGGACATGTTTGTGTGGATTTTCATTGTTTGTGTAAAACTTACTTGTGTGGAATTTATTTGTGCAGAAATTGGTGAATGTATAACAGGTATATGCTCAGCAGAAATTGATTTCTGGAAAAAAAATATAACCTTTAGCGATGGACTAGCGACATACCAGCGACAGAATATCTGAAAATCTCAGGTCAGTGACAAATTTTTGACGGACAATCTGAGGTCAGCGACTACCTAACGAAGAATAATTACGTCGCTAAAATGTCTGAGACACACAAATGTACCAAACATGTATCAGGGTCCATTGCAAAAATTCGTCGCTAATCCATCACTGGGACTGACAACTTAGCGGCGGATTAGTAACAAACTATGTGAGCCAAGAATATGCAAAACCTTCTGAAAAATTTGATAATTTTTGGGCTCACATAATCTGTCGCTATTATGTCGGTAAGTAGTAAGAATATTTAGCGATGGAACTTATACGTCACTAATACATCGCTAATATTATGTCGCTCAGGCTGTCACTTGAACGATGAATTAGCGACGAAAAATTCATAGTACGATTAATATTTCTGACGGAAGAATTTCGTCGCTAATCCGTCGCTACTAATAGCGACTGAAAATTACATTTTAGCGACGGATATTTTCGGTGCTAAAATAGAGTATTTTTGTATTGTTTTCAGTGACAAGCAATACAAGTTCTTTAGTTAAGCAAGCAGGTTCTCGTTCTATCATTCTCATGCGAATATTCTATACTTAGCAAACAAGCATTACAAAAATTCATATTCATTATTAAGGCGTGGAAGAACCAGAGAATGAAGTTTTGTCCACTCACCAAGCTCAATCGTCTTGTGCTTCGATCGTAGAACCCTTCGAGAAGGCTTCCACTCGAGCCAGCAAAGCGATATCACTTATACATAGTACCAACATGGAGCGGGCTACTACATCACGCTCCCTGAAGCCTCGTCCCCCGCCTTGGTCCTGGATCGTCAACGGAGTAAAGGAGCCGTTGTAGTGCTCGATCTTCACCTTCACACTTGCCCAATTTTTTTTATTGTACTTAGATTCTTTTGTATCAAGCATACTTCATACTATTTTTCAATTCCCAATCAATAAAAAGTTTGCATAACTTTCTCCCATGAGTGTTGATTTTGGCGATGTCAACCAAAGTGATGACTCTGTTGGGGAAAAGCTTCTCCTCCAACGAGAAGCTAGTGATTCAATCAAATATTACCAAGTTGGGTTTGACTCAGAGGATGTTGGTCGTACGCTTCGACCAACATGTATTCAAAGTCATGCTTGACAAACTGAGTTCTCCAATGTGGCCCGTACGACCTCGCAAGGCTCATAAAACTTAGGAGGCCAAGGCTGCTGGGGCAAACCCAAGGTCGGTATCTGATGTAGTACCAACCCCCACCGCAGATTCACCTAAGGTTGACATATATATCGACGACATACCTATTTCTCTAATGAGGCTCGTATGACCTCTTAAGATTCGCAAGATTTGGGCCGTCAAGGCCGCTGTGCCTAACCCTAAGTCAGTCCCAGAAGCATTGCCAACCTCTCTCGTAGACGCACATAACGTTGGCGTACATCCTATCTTCATCTTCGAAGTCGCTCGAGAGGTGAACTATACTGAACCTCAAAGAATGTGCTCACAGCGTAACCCGCGCAGGAGAAGACGTACTATGCTAGGACATAGGTGCATGAGGTCCTCCGTGCGCGGAGCAGTTCTACCACGAATTTCTACGGTACTAATTTGGATTCCTTATACTATACACCTAAGAGCGCTGGTTCAGGGAAACCCAAACCAACTTGAGCCATGCGGGCTTGTGGGGCTGCATAACCAGCCCTGCAAAAGCATGTGCCGCTGTGTGTCATGCGCGCTGCTGATAGGAGACTATGCAGGGATGACCTAGGCGCTCATACATCGGAAGTGGATCGACCCTCAAAGCCTTCCCAAACCCGCTAGGATGCTGCAAATGCATTTGAACCAAGTTGGGGAACAAATATTGTAAGGACAAACCTATGCACCCAGTTTGGCTGAGCGCATGTAGTATGTTCGTCTCACATCAAGTCTTCCACTAATGACCCGGTTGCAGTTTCTACGGAAGAACCGGTTTAGGAAGCTGACATTCTACTTTCACCTCCATGCACAAGGCTTGGCCGAGCACATGAGATCGGTACGAAAGTGAAGCTTCCACCATCTAATTATGCATTATGATAAACCATAAGTGTAAGATGAGATAAGCAACCCTCACACATGAGGTATTCCTTCGAAGATACTCTTGTGGCAATATCATCATCAACTGCTGCTGCACAAAGGCACCAGTCCCTCCAACCAGGAAGTCAGTATTCTAACGATCAAAACATGCGGTACCGGCCAGATGACATCTCTCGAAACAACCACGTGAAGAGGAGGAATTGTCCGTTGCTTCATGTTGCTCAACATGGAGGTCTCCTCCAATGAAAAAAAATCTCAAAGAAGAGCTCACCTAACCTAAGGGTGTCAACAAGCACACTGCGAAGCCGTCCGAGGGGCAACAAATAAATACCTGCCATGGGGGTATTCCAAGACACACACTCAAGACCAAGGGCTGGGGTAGCCATACAACCCTGAATGAAGCTGCAACTAGAGCTTGGGGTAGCAATCCTCCGGTGTTCTATGATAATCCATCCTTCCAAGAGGACAGTAATCTCTTTATATATGTGACAACTTAGCTGGGGGTAGCCATACCTTCCAGGACGAGCCCGCAACTGAGACTGGGGGAAGCAATCCTTTAATTAATGAAAGTGATCAATACTGCCCACTTTACCCGAAGACAATGAGACTCAGACATCTGAGACAAAAATTGAGGCATCCACCTTCCCGTCTACCTCCTCCCACGTAATACAAGTATACATGGCAGGAGATGAGTATGGTGCAAAATCCAGTAACCAACAACCCCTTGAGGCACTCGAATACGTGATACAGGATCTGATCATTTTATTACAGCTATGACTCACATAGTGCTGGAACTGAAAGAAAACTTGGTCCCAACACAGCCACAAGCCCTGAGAAGAACATACTCAGATCAAGGGGCTAACGAGGAATCTGGCATGCCTGATCTGACTTCTCATGTCACGAGGATCCAGACAGCACCTCGATCTTCTATCACTCTTCTGATAGATGATATCCATGAGACTCTTAGGGACTTGCGTGCCTACGTTGATGCTCGAGATAATTAAGACAGGCTCCAAAAGCTTGGAATTTGGGAACGCTATCCTCTCGAGTGGGATAACGTGGTATACCCTCCCAAGTATAAGCTACTATCTCTAACCAAATTTTACAGAAAGACGTTACCCCGTTAATACATGATATACTTTCAGTCCACAACGGGCCACCTACCTTGGGATGACACCTTACTCACTAACTTGTTCGTCGGAGCACTATCCAAGGTAGCATTTGTGTAGTTCTGTAGTCTCCCAGATAAGTGCATCTTATCCTTCGAGAACCTGAAATCCTTTTTCCTTGCCTGGTTCTATGAAGGCGGGATGGATATGACTATGTCCTCTCTTATGGACATCACCCAAGGGGACATAGAACTTGTACAAACTATATCGAACGTTTCTGACAGGTGGCGTTGAAATTGCCTCTTAGCATCCCTGAATCTTTACTGATGGGCACGTGTCCAAAGAACCTCCTACCAGCTGTAAGACTATGGATGGCATCTTTCCAATTCAGTGATTGAACAACATTTATCATAAGTGTCGCTGCTGAAGAAAAGAGTACAAAAGATGCCTGTTTATTGGGATTCTAATCTCCCAGCATTAATGATAAGGGAAAGTGTCCTTTCACCACTAACAACAGTCATGACAGCAATGGAAAGCAGGTCCTAACAGATAACTTATCCAAAAGTCTGACCTCACCCGTTACCAAGCCAACAGAGCCACCAAGAGTACATAAGACTTATTCCTTGACGATGATGTCATAGAACTCTTTGAAATATTGACGAAGGGCAATAAGCTAAAGCTACCTGACATCAAATGCCCTGATGAAGCAGACAAGGTTGACAACCCTAAGTATTACCACTACCATCGATATGTTCATCACGCCACACATGATTGTTAAATATTAAAAAGGCAAATACAACGGTTAATCGACTCCAAAGCCCTTACTTTGGACAACGAGGACAAGACAGTCACTGCAGACATGGTGTCCCTCAAGTTCGGTACCATTCTGACAACAGAGACCCAAGATAGTATTGTCCCCAAACCTAGGACAACCATAGAGGTTGTTAACCTCCTCCCCCAGCCTAAGTAGACGGGTTAGTTCCCCTCACTATTCCAAGAAGCGAAGTCATGTGGATCTACCCTGACCTCGTCCCTGACATGACATGGCTGACAGTGCCTCCTGCTTTCATGTTCTAGGAAAAGAAGACCAAGTCATGTCACACGGTCTCCCCATCAACAGATAAAGCTTTGGCGGGGGTAACCAAGTTGGGCCTAGCCTACCAACGTGACTACAATGCTCCCAATGACACTATACCTCCGGTTACCACACCCATGGCACCTGCTGCATCTGATCCGGGTCTATCCCAGTCTCTTATAGCCGACAAACAAAAGTAGAAGAAAATATATTTTGACAAACCTCTGCGGAAAGACACAACTCAAGGGCTAGAGAAACCTTACAACTTTAATATTTTGGCACAACTGGCCAACACTCCTACAAAGTTATCACACTTCGAGCTCCTTCGTCTTTACAAAAAGACTCGTGATTCTCTGAGTGAGGCATTGTAAAACCCCGACTCTTATCTGGCCCAAGTCAAGCCACCGGCCGATAATCTCGTAACATGTCCCTACTGTAACAGTGTGTTGGAGGCGATTCTAAACATCATATTCTCTCAACAGGATATTTTATTAAAGAATAATAGGCACAATCGTCCCCTGTATTATATATAATACATCGAAGCCATTAAGGTGGATCGGATGCATATCAACCCCGGATCGGCTCTCAACTTTATCCCACAAAGATTGCTACAGACCTTGGGTATTCCAATGCATCGGCTTGTAGCCACCAATACCACTATCAGCGGCTTTAACACTGGGAGAAGCTACCCACAATTCAAGATCCGTCTGAAGTGCCAAATCGACGATCTCCGAATCGAGGTGACTTGCTATGTCAACAATGTGGACGTATCTTGCAATGTCCTACTAGCGCGTCTATGGATACATGAGTATATGATTGTCCCATATACTCTCCCCTAGTGCTTAAAATACGTCAACGAAGTTGGCGTGGAAAAACAGAATTTGTCGACGTGGATCCTTTCAAAGGGGTTGTGGAATATTACTCTGACTCGATCTTTTATAAACAAATCCACCTTGACGAAAGAGGTAACAACACCGATGACGAAGCCGATGTTACTACAGATTCACGTATTCCACTAAGGGTCTGTCTCAAAAGGCGTCTTGTGGATGTTCACCAAAATTTCCAATGGTCAGACCTCAGGGCAGAGACACTTTCCAGACAGAGATCCTCTTACTGTGAAAGCCCCGGGACAGCTGATAGTCAAGCTCCACAGGAAATCTCTAGTACCGTCAGCCTCATTGACAACAACCAAAGAAGATAAACTGGAGGAGTACATCGTGACATCTATCGACCTACCATCTTATGATGATGTAATCCCTTTAGAGAAGATACCATATTTCTTCAATAAAGGCCTTTCTTAGAATTACTCTGTGGTCGCGCATTGGGGCACCGCATATTCTTTAGAGTATAGTCTAGGGTTACACCTGCATACGCAAGTGGCTACAATGCATGTAGAAAATCAGATCCACCTTAACCAAGACCCCTATTTTGTATTCTGGAAAGGAGAAAAGGGGACAAGCCCATCTTTTTTTGGAAAGTTGAAGGTCATTGGAACTTCTTCTCAGAAGAGACAGAACTAGAAAGCGGTAGAATACAACTTCACCGCTATAACATACAGACTAAGCATATTCTACAGAAGATAGGATACAAACTGAAAAGTGACCAAGGCTTGAATTATGTCAAGGGATGTCGCTTACCATTGCATCACTTTGCCCCTAAAGGCAAGCCCGAGATATATTACCAGTGAACCGGTCATGGTTTGGGACATGTCACACCTCCCACAATTCCCGAAGACTCGGGGGCGGAAGATGAAACACAATCTCACGATTCATAATCTTTCGCTTGGGACTCCGATGTCAGCATCGGAGACGTTCTTAAACAAGTGTTGTCTATTATCGGAGACATGCTCAAACAAGCGTTGTCCATCAATATGTTATCAGCAGATCCAGAACAGGACGACGAGTACCCCATTGAACTCTTTGAAGTAGAACCATAGGCTCAAAAATTGGAATCTCTGTGGGAATTATGGTTCGAGCAACGAGAACCTCCTACTGAGGATGAGGTTGTACAAGTTGCTCCTAAACCCATCTTTATTAGCAAAAACCTCTCTATAGAAGAGCATAAATCCCTTGTCCAGTTTGTAAGGGAATACATCAACGTCTTAGCATGGAACTATGAAGATATGCCGGGTTTGGATCCGCAAATCCTGATGCACAAACTTAATAACATGCCAAATGCCAAGCCTATAAAGCAACAACAACGATGATTCCTTCCAGATATTATGAACGACATTGAAGTAGAAGTGAATAAGCTAATAATAGCGACTTTATTCGAGAATAACAACACCCAGATTGGGTGGCTAACATCGTCCCCGTAATAAAAAATAACGATAAAATTCTAGTCTGTATCGACTTTCATAATTTGAATGTGGCTTTCCCAAAAGACAAATTCCCTCTCCCAATCACATATGTAATGATCGGCAACACTTGTGGCTTCGAGCGTATGTCCTTCATGGACTGGTTCTCAGGCTACAACGTTGACGATAATCACCACCAACGACTATAAGAGTTAGAAGCGCTTGACGAGAAGCGTCTCTTAGCTCAACAGTGCATTGAGCTGTACCAAGCATACCTCTCAGAAGCCTTTAACAAATGGGTCAAGAAGAGGACTTTCCAAGTGGGCGACCTCGTCTTGACAGTAAGAAGACTGATGGTCATGACCCACAAGACGGCTGATAAATTCCAACCTAAATGGGAGGGCCCGTTCATCATGGAGTCCGTGTTCTCCAACGGCGCCTACCGGCTCGCAAAACCCAATGGCAACTTGCTAATGATGCCTATCAACAAGAAGTTTATCAAAAAGTACTATATCTAAGCTAGACTTGTACTCTCTTTAGTATTATTTGGACAAACTAAATGTATAGTGTATGTTCCCCATTTTTCATCCCCAGCAAGTGTGTAAGCACAATATACATTTTACTTCCACAAAATTTGGAAGAAAGCCATTGTCTATATTTAGGAATCATGAATACGCAATAGTGGATCCTCGAGAGCTCCCCAGTGGAGCAATTCTCAGGTCTATTGCCACCCTCGGGTAGACCACTCACAAACCTCTGAACTACAGTCCTAACAGTTCTCCCCAGTTGGGTTTGCCATGTCCATATTACCTCTGAGCAAACCACTCTGTATGACTATCGATTATCAAATCCATAATACCTTTGACATTTATCGTCATTTAAACTTATCACCTGTATATAACTCTATGTAGGCCAGCGGTGTTAAGTCCACAAAATCTATCATGCCCATATCACCTCTAATAGTGTTTTATTTCGAACTTATTACTTGTACTCGAATGTGCAAAAGGTAATAGGTCCACGAAAGATCCCCTAGTTGGGATGTCGTCAAAGACTATGGTGTTGTACTATGTTCATATTACCTCCAGTATAATATCCAAAGTCCATAATATGTAAAAAGAAAAATACAAAGAGAAAATTATAAAAAAGGAGAGACTTTATTGATTAATATTCAAAATCACGAGTACATACGATGGAGATCCATTTTTCATGAAGTCTCGCTGACACGAACCTTTTACATTAGAAGTGCCCCCATGTGTTGTTGTTGCTATAAATACAAGTAGAGCCAACAGCAGATCTTAATGCTTTCTGGATTATCCCTCCACTGTGCAACTCTCAGTATATAGAAAAGAATCTATACTGATTGATAGCAAGGGAGGAGCAGGAACAGGCACTTTACAACCATGTGAAATGATTGAAGACAGAAATAATAATTAATCCAAGTCCTGTTATCGATACCGTAGGCCCCTGATTAGTAGCAAGCCGCATAAAGGGGAGTAACGCAATTAGCTTGCTGCATAAATAGGGACAGCTCCACGCATGATGCAGGATATTCACCCTTTTCTCCTGTGTCAGTTCTTGGCAAAAAACTACCGCGTAAGGTTGTCATTCTCTTAAAATGACGGGTTCTATGATATCCTTCCATGCTTTATCTTGGACACCGCGAAGGGTATTAAAACTTGCATTAATAGAACAAATATCAGTCTCAACAAAGATTGTAAAAGTGTACAGCAATCACATTTTGCTTCCAGGTTGCAGCCACTCGTAGGAGGGGATGTCTCAAGATAGTTAAGTCTATACGCATGAGAAAAAGGAGGTCGTATCCACTACTGCTGAGATATAAATAGGCTCTACGTGCATGTTGCAGATAAGTTTCCATCCGTACGACCCAACCATATATAGGCTCTGCGCACATGATTACAGATGATTCATCATCATGCGAACAAGCTACAAATAGGATCTGTGTTCATGCTATAGATAAGTTCACATCCATAAGACCAAGCCACATATAGGCTCTGTGTGTATGTTGTAGATGGTTGCTCTTCCATGCGAAAAAAATTGTGTGGGGGGGATCTGCGTGTTCTAGATGATTTATTATCTACACTACGAGGCCGTGTACTTGTGTCTCTGTGCCCCTGCCACCATGACACACCCTACGTCCAAAGAGAAGACCAACATCGAGGGACTATGGATCGACGTCGCTCAAGACGAACCCCTCTGTGAGATAGACAGTAGCCCTCGGCATCTTCTTTCGCAAAAGTGGGTTGAGCCAAGAGAAAAGTTCTCCTCTTCCATAGCCTGCCTATTTATAGGCTCATTGGGCACGTGAGAAGATCGAGGCAATAAACCAGACAGTTATAAAGATGAACCTGATGCTACGATTTACGTGATCCATATTTATTTTCTTGAAAACTGTTGTTGACTCAGAGTCCCAAGAAATCCACTCAAGTATCGTACAGAATCCTGCATTAAATGGATATTTGACAGTCTGGCAAAGACTCGTCCATGCGACCCGCCATCTATACGGCCCAAGGTCCTTTCTACCATGCTTCATATTCAAAGTATTCCAAACTTATCAGTTTAAAAACTTTGAAAGGGCTCTTGTAGAAGCATAAAAAATTTGGATCCATGCGTCCAACAACCATGCATCCCATGATCGACTCAGAAAAAATAAGATCACAAAATGACCATGCGACCAAGAAAAAGTAGCATCCATGCGCGCCAATATTGGCCACATAAAGTCCTGACACAAAGAATACATCTAACATAGAATCCTAACAAAAAGAATTTTCTGAACGTCATAAAAAATATAAGCATACTAAGCGACAAGAAGCTCTCGTTAGACTAATAATGACTCCTGAAAGACGTGCAGCGCTACGTGTACAACACGGCAAAAGCTCCATGTGTCCCTGGCCCAAAGCATCCCAGACTCCATGCGTTCCATGCGTCTCTGACCTAATACGTGCCAGACTCCATGCGTCCCATACGTCTCTGGTCCCATGCGTTCCAGACTCCAAATGACCCTTACGTCTCTAGCCACATTCGTTCCAGACGCCATGCGTCTCATGTGTCTCTGGCCCCATGCGCCCCGGACTATATGCGTCCAACGTGGCAGGGTTCTCTAAGACAAAATCTTTCTGTTACGACTGAAGTAATTCTCTCCAACTAAATGCAGGCCATGTGTCAAGCTGAATAAAATATCTATATTGCATCTCGACCAGGTCTCAATTGTATCCTATTAAGGATGTACACGTGGTAACCTGCCCATAGTATGCGCCTAAAGTTGCAACCGTATCCTGTTAAAGGAGCCCCCTTGCGTCCACCAAACAGAAGTATATGGGCACCTATAGCCCATCAACATGATGGCTATAAATAGGAGCAACTTAGACGTTCCAAAGGCTGGCTGGCTTTTTCTGCTTCAGAGACTATACCCCTCCAGGCGAGCTATGTACGTGCACATAAGCTCAAGAGAGAGAGAAGAGAATAGAGCATCCGTTATTCACTCGTCGGACCGTCAACGTAGTAAGAGAGTCGTTGCAGTACTCGATCTCTATCGTCATATTATCCAGATTAAAAATATTATACATAGATTTTTTGTCAAGTATTTTTATGTACTTTTTTTATTTATTGTTAAATGAAAGTTTTTCCAAACTCACTTTCAATGGCAAACACAAACGAGACAATATTGAGGACTTTTTAGATTGAATAAATTTAGTCAAACTTACTTGATTGACGATACTCAAGTAAAGATTGATGAAATAGGGATGACGAATTAAATTGGGATCTAAAATCAACTGCTCGGAATATATAATTAATAATAATTCGATCTTTGAATTTAAATTTGCTTGGATTTCAATTGACCCTGCTCGAGGTAACATGATGAATTTATATGACGATAATATTTGAGATATAGATTGTGACAACATAAGGATTGATCGAAAGAATAAATAGTTAATTAACAAAACTGATTGATTTGAGATAGTTTTGATTTTAAGTTACTAAAAGAAGTGTTGATGAGGGTGATGGACACTAGATGGGATGTTGCGAGCAAGAGATAAGTTAAAAATATTCTTTGAGGATTGAATAAAAATAAATTTGGTGCTTGGTCGAATTTGGACGATGTTCTCGAAATTGAAATTATGTTTGTAAGAGTGTAATCAAATTATGCATAGTGATTGATTTGGATTTCGGTTGGTTGTTTCATAGACTGGAGAAGTTTTTCAGAAGATAGAGTAAATATCAATTCAAAAGAAAACTTTGGGAGTTAATCAATTTCCTTTACGAGAATTAAGTATTGATAGGTGACCAAATTTGGACGCTTCGGTAGTCAGGTTCGGAAGACAGATTAGGATTAGAACTTGATATTTTGAGGACTGCTCGGATTGGTTGAGGTACAACGATTGGTTTCGATTGTGAGATGTAGAGTGATCGACCTAGTTATGTTTCTTGATTCAGAAGGATTGAGACATAGTGCTTGGGTGGGTTTGCCCAAGTTTTAACTTATCCATTGTGCAGTTAGTTATAACATACTCAGTGTTGGAGAAGTGCAGTTTCGTGCAAGGCACGACATAGACAGAGGTAGAGGATTTGATGGTTAAGCTTTGGACATAGTCGGGTTGGCTCGGATGATATGGACTTTCCAGGGAATTGACTAAGGCATGAGCTTGACATAGATTAAGGAAATAAATAAGAAGTATTTATGCAATATTTAATGTCATGCAGGGTGGATTCGAGACTAGATACATGAATGATGCAATAAGATGAGTTATGCTCAGGAAGGTTCGAGGACAACTTTTTCTAAGTAGTAATGCCCTGCTCCGCTTAGTTCAAGAAGATGTATAATTGGCACAATAACGTTCATACTTGGCTTATGCAGTGGCTTACTCGAAGTCTCGCTCGGCCGATGCAAGCCCTCGTTCAGGTGGGTGGCTTCGATGAACCTGTCTCTGCCTCACCTTCACACTTAATAAAATTAAATGCTAGTTTTCTACACACTAAGTGTTGCATGCTAATAAAAGAGATGAACCCACATAGCTAAGGAAATAATACCACCTTATATCATATTGTATAGAATATAGAATTGTTAAACTTGTTGCTTTAGATAATGTTTCACACCGTTCTTAAATTTTGGGACTTGTTATATGTACTACATCTTGTGCAAGTAGAGTTTTACTTATGCTACTACTTAGACTATCAGTTTGCTGCCACAAAAGTAGATCTTCATACTTTTGCCATACCTTATCACACAACTTATATCACTGTTGAAAGTATTTCGTTGAACATGGTTCAATCATATTAGATAGGAATACAATCAAGTAGTCGTTCCGAGTCAGAGATACAAATTTTTTTTGGGACCATTACGTCACCAAGGCAGCCCCTGGACTGGGAGCTGCATAAAGATGGAAGTTTGAGAAAATTCATAATGGCTCAAGCAGTATTGCAAATATGAAAAGAATGATTATATCATGCATGGTCACAGACCACTTGTGCATAAAGTTTACTTTGGTTCTCAAGCGATCCGAGGTACCGGGATCGTGTCGGTCCGAGATAACCATATATCTAGTATAAGTGATTCTGGAATTATAGCAGGGCTCGCTTCCCGCGCTATAGGAATCCTAACTACCGTAGTCATGCTAGCTTAAGTACTAGCACTTAGAAATCTGGGATAATTGCAGCGGAGCTCGTTACTCGCGACTACAAGGATTATCATTTAAACCAGGCTACAGTACAAGATGATTTGTCGTGCCGGTGACCCTCATATAAATTTAGTCGTCTTGTTTGCGGCAATCCACGTACAGGTTATCAGTTAAACACGAATAAAAGTACTACACACTGCATATTTTGAGCCTAACGCTAGTCTTCTACGGAGACACGCTCGAGACACCTCATATATAGATGCTTATGTTTTTATTGCATAATGATATTGTTCTTGTATCTGACAGGGATGGAAGGATGGTAAGTTATTATAAGATAAAATCTGTTTCTCGTTGCGAGACACTATTATAAGCATGTGACATAAGTATTTCATATTCTTCCTATGCCATGTAACTGATCCTAAGGCAAGAGTAGAATAACAACATAATAATTGTATGCACTTACATGACATACGTATTGGTTTTGTAGTGTGGGAGAGAGTCTTCCCCACCAGTGCATTTCTATGTACTGATACACAACCAGATTGTGTGCAAGGTACAGGGAGTAGCTTGGACGGCGTCAAGACACAGAGCTTGGTTGGCGACCCTAGGCATGCGACTAAGATAAACCTTTATTATGTATATGGTACACAATATATGAAACATTATCCATTGTATCAATATCAAGTTGTAAGCCTCAAGGCATGATTCATTATAATAAGAGAGAGAGAGAGAGAGAGGGCTTAAGCGATTGTAACATTTGGCATAGAGCCGTTGTAATCTATATTTCAATACTAATAAAGAGAATCATTTCATTATATTTTGTGTGTTAATTCAACTTTTCTGCTTGGGGAATTATGTCTGACTCTAACTTAGAATTTTAATTTGTCGTTTGGTGCTTGCCTTGTGCGAGTGCAACTTATGCTGATTCGGCATCACGACCAACAAGGACATTCGGTTCTACGAAACCAGTGCATGATAGTACTTGACTTCCAACGATTGGAATTCACCAAACTAAAAGGGACACCATGTTTGTAGTGGCCGTCTTCTGATCTGAATAGAAGTTAATAGCCATGGAGTCTACCAAATGTTGGATCTCTCTCTTCAATTTGTAGTAGTCCTTGGTAGGATGGTGCACATATCAATAAAATAGGCAGTAATTGGGGTCGGTGGTGTGACCTGCTTCTTCCGGCCTTCTGATGTCTAGCAACTTAAGTTTGTTGCTCTTTATCAGTACATTAAAATGTCAATCACATCTTCTTCATCAAAGAAAGAATGTCTCCCTATTCTTTTAGTCATTAGAAGATTTCTGCTTTGACTGGTATGCGTTCTTGGTGATGTCAACAGTAAGGGACTCCTTACCTTTACCTTTATTAAAGTCACACAGGGGCTTCTTCTCTCTGCTTCATGGTGATGAGGGTTGACATGGTTACTGTCACGACCCACACCTAAAAATTCAGACAGGAGTCGTGGGTACGTCCAACCTACGCCATAGCATCCGCGGTTGAACGTTGTCTATATTAACATCCAATAACTCAAGAAAGAATAAGGGCAATCTCAGATAAATCCCATGTCTACAGTTAGGTATCCAATATCCAAGAGTCTAATCCAAATTTAGTACAAAACAAATAGTCTACCAGAGACAAATCCAGGAAAAATATTAGAGTATATAAATCTATGCTAAGCAAGATCTCTAACAGTCAAACTCTGCTAAGATTGCTCCTCGATCTTGCTGAGTACTAGGACTAGTCTCCACTGGAGTATCCTCTAAATCGAGTCTTAAAATTTTATCCAGTCATAATGGAACAAGTACAAACACTGAAAGGAGTTGCAATACATGGTATAAACTATAAAATAGTAAATAACAATAAAATAGATAGTGAACAAGTAAACTAGAATTATGGTATGGTAAATAGAGTAAAACAGTTAAGTATGACCGTAATAGCAAGTCAAATAATTGAATCAAGTAACTATTACAAATATGACATGTAATTAGCAAGTACAGAGTGAAACAAAGAAGACTACACCTATCTAAGTGTGTTAAAATACCACTTTCGACATATAAATGGCTAGGGTGTAATGTACGACATCCCGAACATGAAATGTACGACTACTATCGTTCCAGATTCGACTAGAAAGGGGTAGTTTCAGATTTGGGAATGTTTATATGTCTAATAAAGTATTTTCCTATCCAACTAGTACTAATGGATCCATGTCCTGACTCATATATGAAAATACAAAGCCATCTAGATAATATAAGTGATGCCAGAAAGATGAATGATGCCAGTAAGAGAGTCCTGATAAGCCAGACCAGTATGAAATAACGTATCTAGAGAAGATGAATCCATATAATACTTCCGTGTAACTATCGTGTCGAGAATCAAGTAAAATAATACTATAAACCCCCTCACTCAAAATTAGACCTACTTGGCTTAGATAGTGAAACTAGGGCTGGTTGAATCCAATTAGAAATAGAACACAGCATTTTATTTAATTTTGCTATATTTATATCACTTAGTGCACCTTACCGTTACTTCAATAATTGGAGCACTACACTAGCCATTGCCTTCCTACAAATTTTATATCCTTGTCCTAGACGTGCCCGCCTTCTATTATGTAAACCTTCTCGATTATTTTTATAGAAAGTCATCTATGGATTGGGAATATTTTGGATTTTTTAACAGATGTTGAGATTTAGAGTAGAGTGTCTGTTATTTTATTTAATTAAACCCTTGGCGCGCCCTATCATTGCTAAATTATTCGGAGCCCAATATTAGCCCATAAATTCCATCGGACTAATGTACTTCTGACTTGACTCATCAATTTAGGCAGTGGACTTTTTTGTCACACAAAAATCAAATCCGTTGTGCTCTAAATTAATTGCACAATTTCCCGTATCCTAAAATCCATATTTAATTCTGTATCGGACACCTGTGTCGTTACCCTCAATTTTGAGATACCAACGTAACCCGTTGAGCCAGACCAACTAAACGGTCCAAGACTGACTCTGAGCCCCCACCATTTTTGACCTTTGTGTCATTTCCAAATTTTGACCCCAAGTGCCCCCATTTAATTTAAAAGCATGAGACACTTTAATTCTATTTAAATCGGGGATACCAATTTTGTATAATCCTATTTTAATCCCTAATTAGTCCCAAAGTCCATTTAATTAAACCCATGACACACACAATACCCTCTCACCATGCAAATCACCGAACTCTATTTTTCCCATAATTTTTGTATCATTTTATGTGTTCGTGCAATTTTCTGAATTTAAGGAGCTTAGTTGCAATTTATTAATTTTAGGTGTCCTCACCTCATTGGCCAAGGCCAAATGGAGAGGTTACCATTTGTTGACCGTATTCAACAATTCCCTCCCCTTCCTTTGCATGAAGAAACCAAGCCTTCAAGATCAATCCTAGCCCTCTAATTTAAATGGGAACATCCCCACCACACATCCCTCACACACCTCCCTATAAAACATCGCCATCACCCTCACAACTCCCAAGCCGGCCCTAATCCCTAGGTATTGAAACCCCTCCTATCTCTCTCTCCTCCCTCCTCCATATTATTTTCCATACACATTTCTTCTCCTTCCTTTCTTCTTCTTCTTCCTTTCTTCCTCCTGGAGAGGTGCATTCCGGTCGACCAACTAAAGCTTCTCCGGCCTGTGCAGTCTCCGGCTCGGCCGACTGAGGCTTCCCCACTGTGCAGTCTCGGACACTGTGCAGACACCCTCCGGCCTACTGCCCACAGCAGCTCCACGGCGCAGTACCCCTCCCGACTCCGGTCTGGCCTATGTAGCAACCCCCCGACTCGACTGCGCACAGTCGGCTCCCAACTCCGGCCTGCACAGTTCTTCCCCCCGCAGCGACTGTGAAGCATCCCACTGACCCACGACTCCGACCACCTACTGCCAATAGCAGCTTCCCCGACTACGGCCTGATACCGCCCCGCTGCGGTCTGCTGTGCACCGACATCACAGCCGACAGTAACTTTCCCGACTGCGGCTGTGCCCCCGCAGCGGCTCCGGCCTACACGGCCTACTCCCATCCGACCAACTCCCTCATCCGGCCATCTCCACCCCGTCGATCCCAATCACCCCGGCCACATCCCCGTCGACCCCACGAACCACCACTTCCAGCCATCTTCGTTCTTCTATATCCCGGCGAGCAACACCCACACCACCACCATTGCCACCACCAACACCAACACATCGTTCCACCACCACCCTAGCACCACCCCACGGCCAGGCTCCTCTCCGGTCGGCCAGCGTTGTTCCCACCATCATCGTCATCAACATCATCACCACCACGTTCACCTGACTCCGGCCATCCACGGTCCTCCGGCCAGCATCAACCACCTCGCCGAGGTGAGACACTCCCCACCCCCTCTCTCAGATTTTGTGTATATATATTGTTTTATGTATTTTAGTTTAGGGTTGTTGATTACTTGCTTTTATATAATTTAGCTAGTGTGTAGGGTTTAGGGATTGCATTATTATGGTTTACATGTGAAGATCAAATGAGTTAGGGTTTGAGAATTGGATCCGTGTTTATGGTTTAATTCCATAAGTATAAAATGAAATTTATGGATATGCATTAAGTAGGAATTTGAGGATAATTAGATCTTTGTTTGGGGTTATATTCATATTGGGAATTTTGGAGATAAAGTATATGGCTAGTAAGTAAGGTTTTAAATGCTAGGTTGAGATGTTAGGGTTTCCAATTAATATATGCATTTTTATTATTGATAATGGGCAGAGTTAAATTGTTGACGAATAATACCATGATATGGAAATATGGATTGACATTGTGGAGCAGGTGATGGATTATGAAAAGGGTGTAATACCAAACCGATAGTCATTGATTGGAGACTGAGAAATAGTAATAAATTAATCGAGGAGTAGTTTTAAGGTAAAATATTGATGGTTGTATATTCGAGGGTTTATTAAATAATTAATAATTTATTTGAGGACGGGATACGTCAACGTGCATGAGAATGTCGGTAAAGACCCGGGACGAAATCGAGGATTTGATCATGGTTTGAACTACTAAATATAGTGATGAATAGTGAGATCGAGGACCTGTCTGAGGATAGTATACAGTGATTGATTGTATTAGATATAACCAACCTAGGTTAACCTTAGTCAACCCTTTAAATTAGTGTCTATGTGACTTGTAACTGAAATTGTAGCCTATGTTTAGACGTGTGTCACATCCCTGTTTGCCGTGTGATAGACTTTGATTCGGATTTTTATCTCATCTCCAGGTACGGGACCCGAGGATTTGGACGTGGTATCGGATCCCCGTTATCAGCAGCCGGACGCAGGCAACTGTACCTTGCCACCCTGTATTTCAGATTATAGATATTTGTTGTTCTTTATGTACCTTGTGCACGTATTTATGTTGACGTTCGATACTTTGCGTCCGGATCACAACCGGGTGCTGACTTTCGTCGTAACGTCTTAGAATAATTGATAGATGCTTTGTAGCACGTCGATTTACGTTCCTGAGTATATTGATACCCCAGGATACACTCATACACTGTGATCATGCCAGACTCCTGTATCCTGATACTGATATCATGACCAGAGACTAGGATGACCTTAGGGTCACGTCTGTCGAGTTATTTTTGTGTGTCGAGACTGTAGATAGAGGTTCAGGTTTAGCGCACAATCGTTGACCACTTTGGAAGGGGAAGACAGTTACTAGACGTTTGGGCTCCTTTGTACGCGCTTATATATTTATGTAGTATCTATGTAGTGATCCTGTATCTAATATAGTGATATCACCCGTGTGACTCTTTGCCCGGAGCTGCGGTACGTCCCGTGTGTTTTCGTGTCCGGAGCTACGGTATTATTTTAGATAGCCCACGCATCGAACATTATCTTCAAACTGTGTCACACTTGTTTGGTTATGATAAAGTACCCTGTTGTTGCACTTGTACTTTCTGTTTACTTGGCATGCTGTATTTCTGTACCTTGTTACGTCCCTCTGAGGACCTGGTTCCCTGCCAGTTTTGCAGCATAGATGATTACGGAGCACTTGGAGATACTGATGGAGTGGCATGTCTTGCGAGCACTGTACCAGGTACTCATATCATTTCTACCGGCATTATGGTTACTTATTTCATATTGATCATTTATCTGCTGTTGTAGCCTAATTTTTGTAGACTCATCTCTTCTCGAGTTTATTCGAGTTTGTGTGTTATTGGGTGGCCGACTTTAGCACATATAGCTCTTTCTTGTTTACTTCTATACATTGTGGATTAAGACATAGAGGTTTACATTTATGGGATATCTAGATAGTGCCCTTTATATTATACAACTTATACGTATTCGAGTCAGACCAGAGTCTGATCGAATGCGTAGCTGGCGTGTCACGTATTCCTGGTCCTACGTATTTTAGGACTGGGCGTGACATGTTTTTGTGGTGGCCCATGCAGGTCAGAATTAAATCGTCTTGGTCACCTGACTGTGCCAAGCGGGCCTGCAAATTAGGAATAGATATTATAATTGTTGAATAGGATCTCAATCCATAATCGATTTTAAAAACTTTTTGTATGTTATTATCGCCCTTGGACTTCCAATTTGCATTCGTTCAATTTTTGTCAATATCATTATCATTCACTCTCATCCCCTATTATTCAGAAGACGGATGTGTGTGCCTGATGGTTTCCTCTAGAAGAAGATCGAAGACCAGACGACAGAAGACAGTATTCGTGTAATATTCCTTGAGAAGATTGATCCGTTCTTTTTGGGTTCTAGAACTAGTATGGAAGGTTAGCAAGGGAATTGGACCCAGTAGTACCCTACCCGTACTTGAGATAGCAGTGATCTTGGGAGTACTGGGAGCTGGAAAGATTGTTAATCATGGCCTAGAATAATTCATGGAAATGCATAGCCTGATGATGGAAACTAGTGGTTGTATATGATAGCAATACTAGAAACGATGATTATAGGCTAAAGGAGAGGATTTTAGGACCTCACTTGGAAGATGATAATCTAATACCAAAAATTTTTGTATGTGCTTGGGTGACGTCATTATTATAATTGCACTATGTGACCTGGAACAATAAATAACGGGAAGAAGAATTTTGAGGAATAAAATTTTTGGGAAAATTTTGAGGAAGAGAGAAATTATACTTTAGACAGGGATAAACTTTTCTTTTAGAGGATTAGTATGGTAAACAGAACAGGAAAATTTATTTTGAGGTTAAGTCTGGACGATGACATCGTCCTAGCATGAGTTGAATGAGCCAATACCATGCGACACTAGATTGTCGACATAGTTACATTATTTATGACCACCAGATTACCCTGAGTTTTAGTTTCTTCAGAGAGCCCAGGAGCATGGGGCCCATCTACCTTAGAGGCACACATTGCAGAAGGTGAACCAGTGTACCCCCGTATTATATCAGAGTTTGAGGATGTGGTTCTAGAGAATCTTTTCGGCCTGCCACCTGACAAAGAGATAGAATTTGCTATAGAGTGACTCCAAGAGTTGAGCCGGTTATGTTCCCGTCTTCAGACTAGCACCGATAGAGTTGGTTGAGTTGAAGGTCCATAGTAGAGGATCTCTTAGACAAGGGTTTCAGTCGGGCTAGTATTTCTCCATGGGGAGTACCCATCTTAGTGTACCGAAGAAGGACGGGACGGTACGTTGCATAATGATTACAGGGCGTTAAGGGCTGTAACGATAAAGAACAAGTACCCCATGCCACGCATCGATGATTTATTTGATTAGCTCAGCGGCGCAAATATATTCTCGAAGACCGATCTCAGATCAGGCTATCATCAGATCAAGGTACGGAGAGAGGATAATCCAAAACCGGCTTTTCGGACGAAGTATGGACACTATGAGTTTCTAGTCATGCCGTTTTGTCTAACCAACGCGCCAGCAGTATTTATGAACTAGATAAATAATATTTCTCACCAGTACCTAGATAAGCTCATGGTGGTGTACATCGACGTCTTGGTATATTCCGAGAACCAGGAGAAGCACGAGAGACATCTCAAGATTGTGTTGGAGATGCTGAGAAATGAGAGGATGTAAGCCAAGCTCAGCAAATATGAGTTATGTTTAGATAGGATAGATAGTCTACGTATCAGGACAACTAAGGGTTCATGAGAAGGACTATCAGACGCACAATCTAGAGCTAGCGGCAGTGATAATTATACTAAAGCTATAGCGACACTACCTTTATGGAGAGCGTGTTAAGATTTATACATATCATAAAAGTCTGAAGTATGCCTACACGAAGAAGGAGCTCAACATAAGACAGAGGCGCTGGCTAGAATTTATGACAGATTATAATATCAAGTTGCAGTACCACCCTGGCGAGGCGAATGTAGTAGCAGATGCCTTAAGCTAAGCCCATGACATATTTTTACGACTCATCGCTAGTGGTTAGAGGATTTTTCAGGAACTCAGGATTGAGATTGTATTGCCAGGTATGGATGGACAGATGGCCAGTCTCGAGGATTCAGTCCACATTTATTAAGAGGAACAAGACAGCCTTGCCTACAGATACGAGATTTAGACGACTGTGAGACAGGACAGAGGCCGACATGCAAACAGGACTCAGGATTCAGGAAGACGGAACATTGAGGCATGGAGATCGCCTATACGTTCCGAGTGGCAAGCTACGCCAAGAGTTGATGACCGAGGCACATAGCTCGATTTATTCCATTTATCCCGGGGGTACGAGGATGTACCACGACTTGAGGCAATATTTCTGGTGGCATGGGATGAAGAGAGAAATTACAAGATTTATGGCAAAATGTTTAGTTTGTCAGAAGTCAAGGCTGAACATCAGAGGACTGCAGGATTATTGCAGCCGCTTCCCATTCCCAAGTGGAAGTGGGAACACATTACCATGGACTTCGTCACAGGATTCCTGTAAAGCCCTAGCGGGAAGGATACAGTTTGGGTTATTGTAGACTGACTCACCAAGTATGCACGTTTCTTGCCCTTCAGAGTTGGGCAATCCACGAAGATTTTAGCTGACATGTATATGAGGCAGATAGTACGACTACCTGGAGTGCCTGTCAGCATCGTATCGGATCGTGATTCCAGATTCACGTCGCATTTTTGGTAGAGTATGTAGGAGAGACTAGGAACTCGTCTCAAATTCAGCACTGCATATCATCCACAGACTGATGGTCAGTCAGAGCACACGATACAGATATTATAGGATATGTTGAGAGCGTGCATGATTGATTTTGGAGGATCTTGGGGGACCACCTATACTTGGTGGAATTCTCCTACAATAACAGCTACCAGGCACAGATGGCACCTTATGAGGCACTATAGGGCAGGAAATACAGGTCGCCAGTTTGTTGGAGTGACGTAGAAAAATGTCAGATACTTGGTCCAGAGTTGGTAACACAGACAGTGGAGAAGGTCAAGCAGATTCAGAGCTACCTACGTACAGCATAGGACAGACAGAAATATTGGGCTGATGCGCACCGTAGGCTATTGGAGTTCAAGGAGGGTGACCATGTGTTTTTGAGGATATCGCCTACTCATGGTACGATCAGATTCGGAGGCAGAGGCAAGCTGAGTCCGAGGTACATCGGGCCTTTTGACATCTTGGAATGAGTTGGCCAAGTGGCTTACCGTCTTGCATTGCCTCCATCATTAGAGGGAGTGCATGACGTATTTCACGTATCACAGCTGAGGGGATATATCACAGACCCTAGCCACGTGCATGATCATTCGGAGATTACAGTCGGGCCCAGTCTATCTTACGTAGAGCAACCAGTTGAGATCCTCGATCACAGCGAGAAGACCTTGAGAGGGCAGACTATTTGACTAGTCAGAGTTGCATGGAAGTACCATTCACTAGGCGAGTCTACATGGGTGTACGGGGATTCTATTCGGCAGCGGTTCCCGTACTTATTTAAGGAGCAAGGTACGAATTCACGTACGATAATTGATTACTTGTTGTTTTAAATTCTTTTAGCTATTATCGTGCTTTACTTTTAATTTTGGGGACGAAATTTTTCTAAGTTTGGAAGAATGTAAATCTCCTCGATTATTTCTATAGAAAGTCAGCTATGGATTGGGAAAATTTTAGATTTTTCAGCAGATATTGAGGTTTAGAGTAGAGTGTATGTTATTTTATTTAATTAAACCCTTGGCGTGCCCTATCATTGCTAAATTATTCGGAGCCTAATATCAGCCAATAAATTACGCTCTGACTCACCAAGTATGCACGTTTCTTGCCCTTCAGAGTTAGGCAATCCACGGAGATTTTAGCTGACATGTATATGAGGCAGATAGTACGACTACCTGGAGTGCCTGTCAGCATCGTATCGGATCGTGATTCCAGATTCACGTCGTATTTTTGGTGGAGTATGTAGGAGAGACTAGGAACTCGTCTCAAATTCAGCACTGCATATCATCCACAGACTGATGGTCAGTCAGAGCGTACGATACAGATATTATAAGATATGTTGAGAGCGTGCATGATTGATTTTGGAAGATCTTGGGAGGACCACCTACACTTGGTGGAATTCTCCTACAATAACAGCTACCAGGCACAGATGGCACCTTATGAGGCACTGTACGGCAGGAAATACAGGTCGCCAGTTTGTTGGAGTGACGTAGGAGAACGTCAGATACTTGGTCCAGAGTTGGTAACACAGACAGTGGAGAAGGTCAAGCAGATTCAGAGCTACCTGCGTACAGCACAAGACAGACAGAAATATTGGGCAGATGCGTACCGTAGGCCATTGGAGTTCAAGGAGGGTGACCATGTGTTTTTGAGGATATCACCTACTCATGGTACGATCAGATTCGGAGGCAGAGGCAAGCTGAGTCCGAGGTACATCGGGCCTTTTGACATCTTGGAATGAGTTGGCGAAGTGGCTTACCGTCTTGTATTACCTCCATCATTAGAGGGAGTGCATGACGTATTTCACGTATCACAGCTGAGGGGATATGTCGCAGACCCTAGCCACGTGCATGATCATTCGGAGATTACAGTCGGGCCCAGTCTATCTTACGTAGAGCAACCAGTTGAGATCCTCGATCACAGCGAGAAGACCTTGAGAGGGCAGACTATTCGACTAGTCAGAGTTGCATGGAAGCACCATTCGCCAGGCGAGTCTACATGGGAGCACGGGGATTCTATTCGGCAGCGGTTCCCGTACTTATTTAAGGAGCAAGGTACGAATTCACGTACGGTAATTGATTACTAGTTGTTTTAAATTCTTTTAGCTATTATCGTGCTTTACTTTTAATTTTGGGGACAAAATTTTTCTAAGTTGGGAAGAATGTAAACCTCCTCGATTATTTCTATAGAAAGTCAGCTATGGATTGGGAAAATTTTAGATTTTTCAGCAGATATTGAGGTTTAGAGTAGAGTGTCTGTTATTTTATTTAATTAAACCCTTGGCGCGTCCTATCATTGCTAAATTATTCGGAGCCCAATATCAGCCCATAAATTCCATCGGTCTAATGTACTTCTGACTTGACTCGTCAATTTAGGCACTGGACTTTTCCGTCACATAAAAATCAAATCCGTTGTGCTCTAAATTAATTGCACAATTTTCCGTATCCTAAAATCCATATTTAATTCTGTGTCGGACACCTGTGTCGTTACCCTCAATTTTGAGATACCAACTTAACCCGTTGAGCCAGACCAACTAAAGGGTCCAAGACTGACTCCAAGCCTCCACCATTTTTGACCTTTGTGTCATTTTCAAATTTTGACCCCAAGTGCCCCTATTTAATTTAAAAGCGTTGGACACTTTAATTCTATTTAAATCGGGGATACCCATTTTTTCTAATCCTATTTTGATCCCCAATTAATCCCAAAGGCCATTTAATTAAACCCATGCCACACACACAACACCCCCTCACCATGCAAATCACCAAACTCTATTTTTCCCATAATTTTTGCATTATTTCATGTGTTCGTGTAATTTCTTGAATTTAAGGGGCTTAGTTGCAATTTATTAATTTTAGGTGTCCTCACCTCATTGGCCAAGGCCAAATGGAGAGGTTACCATTTGTTGACCGTAGTCAATAATTCCCTCCCCTTCCTTTGCATGAAGAAACCAAGCCTTCATGATCAATCCTTACCCTCCAATTTAAATGGGAACATCCCCAACACACATCCCTCACACACCTCCCTATAAAATATCACCACCACCCTCACAACTCCCAAGCCGGCCCTAATCCCTAGGCATTGAAACCCCCCTCTCTCTCCTCCCTCCTTCATATTATTTTCCATACACATTTCTTCTCCTTCCTTTCTTCTTCTTCTTCCTTTCTTTCTCCTTGAGAGGTGCACTCCGACCGGCCGACTAAAGCTTCTCCGGCCTGTACAGTCTCCGGCCCTGCCGACTGAGGCTTCCCCACTGTGTATTCTCCGATACTGTACAGACACCCTCCGGCCTACTGCCCACAGCAGCTCCACGGCGCAGTCCCCCTCCCGACACCGGCCTGGCCTGTGTAGCAACCCCCCGACTCGACTGTGCACAGTCGGCTCCCGTATAAACTCCCTCGATTTATTCTGTAAATAGTTAGAGTGGATTTGGAAAATTTTGGTTTTGGTAGCAGATGTCGAGGTTTATAGTGGAGATAATTTATCTGGTATTTAATTCATTTAATTAAAATCCTTGGCGTGCCCTATCATTGCATAATTATTCAGAGCCTAATATCAGCCCATAAATTCCTCGGACTTTTGTACTTCTGACTTAACCCGCCAAATTAGGCACTGGACTTTTCTGTCTTTTAAAATCAGTTTTTGTGTGCTCTAAATTAATTGCGCAATATTCCAAAAATCGTAACCCATATTTAATTTCGTATCGGACACCTGTGTCGTTACCCTCAATTTTGAGGGTACCAACTTAACCCGTTGAGCCGGACCAACTAAAGGTTCCAAGACTGACTCCAAGCCCCCACCATTTTTGGCCTTTGTATCATTTCCGAATTTTGACCCCAAGTGCCCCCATTTAATTGAAAAGCGCGGGACACTTTAAATCTATTTTAATCGAGGATACCGACTTTGCCTAATCCTATTTTAATCCCTAATTAATCCTAATGGCCATAAAATTAAACCCGTGCCTAACGCACAATACCCTCTTACCATAAAAATTACTAAACACAATTTTCTCCACTCTTTTGGCATCATTTTATGTGTTCGTGCAATTTCCCAAATTTTAGGTGCTAAGTTGCAATTTATAAATGTTAGGTGCCCTAACCCCAGTGGCCAAGACCAAATAAAGAGGTTAATTATTTTGGACAGAATGCAATATCTTCTCCCTCCATTTCTCATGAAGAAATGATCATACTCATGTAAAATCCTAGCCCTCTATTTTGAATAGGCTAATCCCCACCACACATCCAATACACCCCTCCCTATAAAGCCATCACATCACCCTCACACAACCCCCAAGGCCGGCCCTAATCCCTAGGGACTTTGAAAACTCCCCCCTCTCTCTCTCCTCCCTCCTCCATAATATTTTCCATACAGATTTCTTCTTCTACCTTTCTTCTTCTTTTTTCTTTCTTCTTCTTCTTCCTTTCCTCTTCCTGGAGAGGAGCCCCCGGCCGGCCGACCGATCCAGCTCCGGCCCCGCCAGTGCGGCAGCTATTACATCCTTCTTCGATCGACTGACTCTCCTCCGGCCACACACTCGCAGAACTCCACCCCACGGGCTGCTCCTCCCATGCTCCGGTGGCTGAGTCTCCTCATCCCCGGGCTGCTCGGCCATTCCCCGAGCTCCGGCGTTCGAACTCGCCTCCGATCGAGCTTTCCACCCGCACCACTTCACCCTATTGCACCACCACCATGGCACCATCACCTCCACCACCTCACCCACTCGATCATCGTCGCCGTCAGCCCGCTCAGCTTCAGAATTTTCCCTCCCTGACTCCGGCCTACTGCTGTCCGTTCGTCCCTCGTCTCCAGCGACGAACCGCTCAACTCCGACGAGCCGTTGTCCCACCTCACTCCGGTCTATGCAGCCGCGGAGTCGTCCAGTGGCTGATCCCCCACCGGCCTACTACGTTCACCACGACCCCCGCATCATCGGTGGCTTCCCAAGTAGCTGCTGCACCCGACGGCTCTCCACGAGCCTGCACCCCCACTCTCCGGCGATCCGCTGTGCAGCTCCCTCTCCGGCCAGGGCATGGCCATTGCTCCGACGAGCTACTGACCATTGCATCACCTCCCCCTAGCCGATCTCCTCCGGCAAGCGAGCCACGTAAAGTTTGACCCCTCTCTCAGACTTTGTGGGTTTTTGTTTTATGTAATATTAAGTTGAGGGTTAATGTTTAAGTGTGTTGATTAATTTCTTTTATATAACTTACCTAATATTTAGGGTTTTGGGCTTTGCAATATTATGGTTTACATGTCAAGTTTAAATAAGTTAGGGATTGAAAAAGGATCTGTGTTTAGGGTTTAATTCCATAGGTATAAAATGAAATTTATGGATATACATCAAGTCAGGAATTGAGGATAATGGGATCTTTGTTTGGAGTTACATTCGTATTAGAAATTTAGAAGGTAAAGTACATGGTTAGTAAGTAAGGTTTTTAAATGCTAAGTTGAGATGTTAGAGTTTCCAATTAATATATGCATTTTATCATTTAAATATAGATGGGCATTGCGAAGCAGGTGATGGATTGTGAGAAGGGTGTAATATCAAACCGATAGTCATTGATTGGAGACCGAGAAATAATAATAAATATATTGGAGGAGTAGATACTGCCGGTGTTTATAACCAAGGGTTTAAGTAATTATTAATAACCAGTTACTGGAGAAAAATTATTTTATTTAAGGATAATGTGTAATGTACATGGTAATGACTGTGAAGACTAGAGTGAAATTTGAGGATTTGATCCTGGCTTGAACTACTGAACTTTGTGATGAACATAGTAAGCTTGAGGTTGGGATTGATGATATCGTACAGAAATTTAATTTGATTAGATGTAACTTGCTCTGAGTCAACTTTGGTCAACCCCCTAGCGTCTTGTCCCTATGAGTCATAGCTGAGACAGAGTTTGGGTATAGATGTGTGTCGCGTCCCTGTCTGACGTGGAATAGAGTATTGATTTTTGGTTTGTATCTCATCTCTAGGCATTGCGGGACCTGCGAACTCGGACATTGTACCGGGACCCCGTCATCAGCAT
Source organism: Iris macrosiphon (assembly GCA_036927795.1). Taxonomy (NCBI): domain Eukaryota; kingdom Viridiplantae; phylum Streptophyta; class Magnoliopsida; order Asparagales; family Iridaceae; genus Iris; species Iris macrosiphon. Next base: position 141,373,966 of record JAYESA010000009.1, on the reverse strand, counting down.
CCGCACACAGGCCAGTGTACCTTGCCATCCTGTATTTTAGATTATAGATATTTGTTGTTCTTTATGTATATTGTGCACGTACTTATGTTGACGCTCGATACTTCACGTCCGGATCACAACCGAGGGCTGACATTCGTCGTAACGTATTAGAAAATGGTTAGATACTTTATAGTACCTCGATGCACGTACCTGAGTACATCGACACCCCAGGACACACTCATACACTGTGATCGTGCCAGATTCCTGTATCCTGATACTGACATCATGACCAGAGACTGGGACGACCTTAGGGTCGCGTCTGTTGAGTTATCTTCCGTGTGTCGAGATTGCTAGATAGAGGTTCAGGTTCAGCGCACAATCGTTGACCGCTTGGGAAGGGGAAGACAGTTACTAGACATTTGGGCTACTCTGCACGCGCTTATATATATATATATATATTATTTCTGTAGTGATCCTGTATCTAGAGTAGTTGTACCACCCGTGTGACTCCTTGCCCGGAGCTGCGGTACGTGCCGTGTGTTTCCATGTCCGGAGCTACGGTTTTATTTTGGACAGCCCACGCGTCGAACATTGTCTTTAAACTGTGTCGCACTAGTTGGTTATGATAGAGTACCCTGTCGTGCACTTGTACTTTATGTTTACTTGGCATGCTATATTTCTGTACCTTGTTACGTCCCTCTGAGGACCTGGTTCCCTGCTAGTTTTGCAGCATAGGCGATTACGAAGCACTTGGAGATACTGATGGAGTGGCATATCTTGCGAGCATGGTACCAGGTACTCACATTATATCTACCAGCATTATGGTTATTTTATATTGATTATTCATCTGCCGTTGTAGCCTAGTTTTGTAGACTCATACTTCTTCTCGAGTCTATTCGAGTTAGTGTGTTATTGGGCGACCGACCTTAGCAAATATAGCTCTTTCTTGTATACTGATGTACATTATGGATTGAGACATAGAGGTATATATTTATGGAATATCTAGATAGTGCCCTTTATATTATATCTTATACGTATTCGAGTGAGACCAGAGTCTGGTCGAATGCGTAGCTGACGTGTCACGTATTCCTTGTCCTACATATTTTGGGACTGGGATGTGACATGTTTTTGTGGTGGCCCATGCAGATCCGATTTAAATTGTCTTGGTCACCTGACTATGCCAAGCGAGCCTGCAAATTAGGAATAGATGTTATGATTGTTGAATAGGATCTCAATCCATAATCAATTTTAAAACTCTTTGTATGTGATTATCGCCCTTGGACTTCCACTTTGCATTCGATCAATCATCGTCAATATCTCTATCCTTGTTTCTCGTCCCCTATTGTTCGGGGAGACGAATGCTCGTGACTGATGACTTCCCTCCAGAAGAAGATCAAAGACCAGACGACAGAAGACATAATTCGTATAACTTTATATGAGAAGAATGTTACCCTATCAGGATAGATTGAAGGGTTCTTTGGATTCTAAAACTAGTATGAAAGGGTATCAAGAGATAGCAGTGATTTTGGGAGTACTGAGAGCTAGAAGGATTGTTGATCATGACCTAGAATGATTTATGTGAATGCATAGCCTAATGATGGAAACTAGTGGTTGTATATGATAGCAATACCAGGAATGATATTATGGACTAGAGGAGATAAAATTTCAAGCTCTCACTTGGAAGATGATGATCTTGTAAACCCCCTCGATTTATTCTGTAGATAGTTAGGGTGGATTTAGAAAAATTCTAGTAATGGGTAGCAGATGTCGAGGTTTAAAGTAGAGATAACTTATCTGGTATTTAATTTAATTAATTAAACGCTTGGCGCGTCCTATTATTGTTTTATTATTCGGAGCCAAATATCTGCCATAAATTCCGTTCAATTATTGTACTTTCGACTCGACTCGCCAAATTAGGCACTGGACTTTTCCGTCTTTTAAAATAAATTTTTGTGTGCTCTAAATTAATTGCACAATATTCCAAAAATTGTAACCCATATTTAATTCTGTGTCGGACACCTATGTCGTTACCCTAAATTTTGGGATACCAACTTAACCCGTTGAGCCGGACCAACTAAAGGGTCAAAGACTAACTCCAAGCCCCCACCAATTTTGGCCTTTGCGTTATTTCTGGATTTTGACCCCAAGTGCCCCAATTAAATTAAATTCGTGGGACACTTTATTTCTATTTAAATCGGGGATACCAACTTTGTAAATCCTAGTTTTTTAAACCTAAATTAATCCCAATGCCCTTATAATTAAACCCGTGCCTAACGCACAACCCCCCTCACCTTTAAAATTACTAAACATATTTTTCTCCGCAATTTTTGTGTCATTTTATGTGTCCATGCAATTTTCCAAATTTACGGGGCTAAGTTGCAATTATTAAATTATGTGGCACCACCCTATTGGCTATGAACAAATAAGAGGGTCCCAAAAAGGGGTCCCATTCTCACCCATCCATTCACCCCCATCGTGAAGAAACCCAAATTCCTCCATATGTAATCACCACCATTCATTCAAATGAGAGCATCTCCACCTTCCATCCCAACACACTCCTTCCCATAAAAAGTCTACATCACACCCCTTCCCCCAAGGCCGGCCCTAATCCCAATACTTGGAGAACCACACCCCCTCTCTCTTTCCTCCCTCCATACACTCAGCCATATGCAAGTTTCCTTTTTCTTCTTCTTCCTTTCTTCTTCATTACTTCTTCTCCTTCCTTTATTTTTCTTCTTCTTGTAGAATACCACCTTCGGCCGGCCGACCAGCTGGGTTCGACCAGTGCACCCCCAATCGTTGGCCATCCTCCCCCGACCGTCGACCATCCCCCCCGACCGTCGGTCCAGACCGGAGCAGCCGACCCCGGCGGAGCAGCGACAGCCGCCCCTCATCAGTAGCCGGTCCTGCCCCTCCGGCCGTACGACCCATTCCGGCGGCCCACGGCTGCCCCCGGCCATCCTCCCCCCGACCTTTGACTCCTCCCTCCTCTTTCACCACTCTCCTATCCTCCTCCGGCTATCAGCCCTCCGGCCGACGAACTCCTCGTCGAGGTATACGATCCTCTCCCCCTCTTGTTTAAAAAAATTCCAGATTATTAATAACATGTTATTTAGTGTTGTTCACATATGAGGATGTATGGAATGTTAGCTATGGATGTGTTCATATATATTGTTAGGGTTTATATTGTGTAAGTGTAGTGTAGTGTATGTTTGAGCATGTAATAATGTAGGTTAGGTTGGTGTTTACACAAGTAATTATTAAATGATGAGAGAATTTCATGGGAGTATAGGGTTTGATCCTGATTAGATGTCATGAATATATACATGGTGGAAAGAAATGCTAAATAAATCATTTATGGTTTAAGTACGATTTGAATGAGGGTTCTTGATATATATATGGTTGTGTACCTTAGATGAGTTTGTGTTTAAATCATGGTTGTGTTATAATGTGGATGATATATATGGTTAGTGTAGGTTTACTTTGAACTATGTGTTAAGGTTTACCTTGGTTAAGACAAATAAGGTTTAATGTGAATGCATGTGGAAATTTAAATGACTTGAGGATGGGTTTAATGAGGTTGACATGGTTTGATATTTATGTAGTATAGTGAGCATGTATCTTGTGGTTTATAAAGTTGGATTTGGACGTGGTACTAGGATGGAAATTAGGGTTGGCCTCTACATAAATTATCATAATTTAAGTAAAAATATGTGATCGAGGAGAATAGAGTTTTGACCTTGGAGCCAACTAATCGGGATGTATCGTACATGGTGGAAATATTAGTTTATATTCGGAGAATTAAAATCGAAGAGAATATACAGATGACTAGGTGATTTGACGTATCGTACCGATAGTCAACTGTAGTCAACCCCCTAGTGACTTGTTCCTGTGAGTCGAAGCTGAGAATGAGATTAGCTGTAGTTGTGTGTAGCATCCCTGTCTATCGTAAAATAGATTTTTTATTCTGGTTTATAACTCGTCTCTAGGTACTGCGGGACCTGAGGACTTGGACGCGGTACCAGATTTCTGTCATCAACAGCCGCACGCAAGCAAGTGTACCTTGCCACTCTGTATTTCTGATTACAGTTATTTATTATTTCTTTATGTATATTGTTCACGTATCTATGTTAACGTTCGATACTTCGCGTCCGGTTCACAACCGGGTGAAGACGTACGTCGAAACGCCTTAGTAGGTTTGTTGGATGTTTCGTAGCATCCCGATATGCGTACCTGAGCATATCGACACCCCAGGACACACTCATACACTGTGATCGTGCCAGATTCCTGTATCATGATACTGACATCATGACCAGAGACTGGGATGACCTTAGGGTCATATTTGTTGAGTTATCTTCCGTGTGTCGAGGCTGTTAGATAGAGGTTCAGGTTCAGCGCACAATCGTTGACCGCTTGGGAAGGGAAAGACAGTTACTAGACGTTTGGGCTACTCTGCACGCGCTTATATATATGTAGTATTTTGTAGTGATACTTGTATCTAGTGTAGCTGTTTCACCCGTGTGTCTCTGTGATCGGAGCTACGTACCGACCCGTGTGTCTCTGTGTTCGGAGCTACGGTTTTATATTAGAAAGCCCACGCGTCAAACATTGTCTTTAAACTGTGTCACACTAGTTGGTTATGATAGAGTACCCTGTCGTGCACTTGTACTTTCTGTTTACTTGGCATGTTGTATTTCTGTACCTTGTTACGTCCCTCTGAGGACCTGGTTCCCTGCCAGATTTGCAGCATAGCTGATTTCGGAGCATTTGGAGTTGCTGTTGGAGTTGGATGTCTTGCGGGCATGGTACCAGGTACTCACATTATATCTACCGGCATTATAGTTATTTTATATTGTTTATTTCATCTGCTGTTGTAGCCTAGTTTTTATAGACTCATACTTATTCTCGAGTCTATTCGAGTTAGTGTGTTATTGGGCGGCCGACTCTAGCACATATAGCTCTCTCTTGCATACTGTTGTACATTATGGATTGAGACATAGAGGTTTACATTTATGGAATATCTGGATAGTGCCCTTTATATTACAGCTTATACGTATTCGAGTCAGACCAGAGTCTGGTCGAATGTGAAGCTGGCGTGTCACGTATTCCTGGTCCAACGTATTTTGGGACTGGGGCGTGACAGATCTAATACCAGAAATTTTAGTTATGTGCTTGGGTGACGTCATTATTATAATTGTACTATGTGACTTGGAGAGATGAATAACGAAAAGAAGAAATTCGAGGAATAGAATTTTAGGGGAAAACTTTGAGGAGAAGATAATTATACTTTAGGCAAGGAATTTTTTTTATTTTGAGGATTGATGTTAGGAACAGAACGGAAGAAATTATCTTGAGAATCAGTCCAGACTATGACATTATCCTAGACATGGATTGGTTGAGCCAATACCATGCAACGCTTGATTGCCGTCGTGGTTGTGTCACCTTTAGACCACCGGATTACTCTGAGTTTGAGTTTTTAGACAGCCTGGAAGCATGGTGCCCACCTACCTTTGAGGAACATATTGCAGAAGGGGAACCAGTGTACCACCATGTTATATCAGAGTTGAGGATGTTTCTAGAGGATCTTCTAGGCCTGCCACCTGACAGAGAGATGGAGTTTGTTAAAGAGATGACTCCCAGAGCCGAGCCAGTTATTCTCTCGTCTTCAGACTAGCACCCATATAGTTGATCGAGTTGAAGACCAATAGTAGAGGATCTCTTAGACAAGGGTTTCGGTCGGGCTAGTATTTTTTCATGAGAAGCAACCATCTTATTGTACCAAAGAAAGATGGGATGGTATATTGCATAACGATTATAGGGCATTAAATACCGTAGCGATAAAAATCAAGTACCCTTGACGCACATCGAAGATTAATTTGAATTAGCTAAGTGGCGCATATGTATTTTGAAGATCGATCTCAGATCCAGTTATCATCAGATCAAGGTACGGAGAGAGGATATCCCGAATACGGCCTTTTGGACGAAGTATGGCCACTATGAGTTTTTAGTCGTGTCATTTGGTTTAACTAACGCGCCAGCAGTAAGTATGAGTCTAATGAACAGTATTTTCCACCAGTACTAAGATAAGTTCGTGGTGATAATTATCGATGGCATATTAGTATGTTCCAAGAGTCAGGAGAAGCATGAGAGACATCCCAGGATCGTATTGGAGATGTTAAGACAGAAAGGCAGTACGCCAAGCTCTGCAAATATGAGATATGTTCAGATGGAATAGATAGTCTACGCATCAGGACAGCTGAGAGTTTATGAGAAGGACTATCCGATGCATAGTCTAGAGCTAGCTGCAGTGATATTGCACTAAAGCTATTGCGACACTACCTTTATAGAGAGCGTGTTGAGATTTATACAGAACACAAAGGTCTGAAGTATGCCTACACAAAGAAGGAGCTCAACATGGGACAGAGATACTGGCTGGAATTGATGACAAATTATGAAATCAAGTTGCAGTACCATCCTGGCAAGGCGAATGTAGCTTACGACTCGTCGCCAGATGCTAGAGGATTTTTAGGAACTCAGGATTAAGAATGTATTGCCAGGCATGGATGAACAGATGGCCAGTCTCGAGGTTCTTTGAGAGGATCAAGGCAACATTGCCAACAAATACGAGATTTCGACGTCTGCGAGAGAGAACAGAGGCCGGCATGCATACATGACTCAGGATTCATGAAGACGAAACATTGAGGTATGGAGATCGCCTATATGTTCTGAGTGGCGAGCTACGCCAAAAGTTGATGACCGAGGCACATAGCTCGATTTATTCCATTCATTCCAGGGGTACGAAGATGTACCGAGACTTGAGGCAGCATTTCTAGTGGCATGGGATGGAAAAAGAGATTGCAAGATTCGTGGAGATATGTTTAGTTTGTCAGCAAGTCAAGGCTGAACATCAGAGGACTGCAGGTTTATTGCAGCCACTTCCTAATTCCCGAGTGGAAGTAGGAACACATTACCATGGACTTCGTCACAGGATTCCCGCGAAGCCCTAGCGGGAAGGATGCAGTTTGGGTTGTCGTAGACAGACTCACCAAGTCTGCATATTTCTTGCCCTTCAGAGTTTGGCAATCCACGGAGATTTTGGCTGACTTGTATATGAGGCAGATAGTACGACTACATAGAGTGCCTGTCAACATCATATCGGATCGTGATTTCAGATTCATGTCATATTTTTGGCGGAGTATGCAGGAGAGCCTAGGAACTCGTCACAAGTTCAGCACTACATATCATCCACAGACTGATGGTCAGTCAGAGTGCACGATACAGATATTAGAGGATATGTTGAGAGCGTGCATGATTAATTTTGGAGGATCTTGGGAGGACCACCTAAACTTGGTGAAATTCTCCTACAATAACAGTTACCTGACCAGCATACAGATGGCACCTTATGAGGCACTGTACGGCAGGATATGTAGGATGCCAGTTTATTGGAGTGATGTGGGAGAGCATCAGATACTTGGTCCAGAGTTGGTGACAGAGACAGTAGAGAAGGTCAAGCAGATTCAGAGCCACCTGCACGCAGCACAGGACAGACAGAAACACTGGGCAGATGCGCACCGCAGACCATTGGAGTTCAAGGAGGGTGACCATGTATTTTTATGGATATCGGCCACCCGCGGTACCATCAGATTCGGAGGCAGAGGCAAGCTGAGTCCGAGGTACATCGGACCTTTTGACATTTCGGAACGAGTTGGCGAAGTGGCTTACCATCTTGCATTACCTCCATCATTAGAGGGAGTACATGACGTATTTCACGTATCGCAGCTGAGGAGATATGTCGCAGACCCTAGCCACGTGCTTGATCATTCAGAGATTATAGTCGGGCCTAGTCTGTCTTACGTAGAGCAGCCAGTTGAGATTCTCGGTCGCAGCGAGAAGACTTTGAGAGGGCAGACGATTCGACTGGTCAGAGTGGTATGGAAGCACCATTCACCAGGCGAGTCTACTTGGGAGCACGAGGATTCTATTAGGCAGCAATTCCCGTACTTATTTGATGAGCAAGGTACAAATTTACGTACGGCATTTGATTACTAGATTGTTTTAGGATTCTGTTAGATATTATCGTGCTTTATTTTTAATTTTTGGGCCAAAATTTTTCTAAGTTGGGAAGAATATAAACCCTCTCGATTTATTCTGTAGATAGTTAGAGTGGATTTTGAAAATTTTGGTTTTGGTAGCAGATGTCGAGGTTTAGAGTGGAGATAATTTATCTGGTATTTAATTCATTTAATTAAAATCCTTGGCGCACCCTATCATTGCATAATTATTCAGAGCCTAATATCAGCCCATAAATTCCTTGGACTTTTGTACTTCTGACTTGACCCGCCAAATTAGGCACTGGACTTTTTCGTCTTTTAAAATCAATTTTTGTGTGCTCTAAATTAATTGCACAACATTCCAAAAATCGTAACCCATATTTAATTCCGTGTCGGACACCTGTGTCGTTACCCTCAATTTTGAGGTACCAACTTAACCCGTTGAGCCGGACCAACTAAAGGGTCCAAGACTGACTCCAAGCCCCCACCATTTTTGGCCTTTGTGTCATTTCCGAATTTTGACCCCAAGTGCCCCCATTTAATTTAAAAGCGCAGGACACTTTAAATCTATTTTAATCGAGGATACCGACTTTGCCTAATCCTATTTTAATTCCTAATTAATCCCGTTGGCCATAAAAATAAATCCGTGATTAACGCACAACACCCTCTCACCATGAAAATTACTAAACACAATTTTCTCCACTCTTTTGGCATCATTTTATGTGTTCGTGCAATTTCTCGAATTTAAGGGGCTAAGTTGCAATTTATAAATGTTAGGTGCCCTCACCCCAGTGGCCAAGACCAAATAAAGAGGTTAATTATTTTGGACAGAATGCAACATCTCCTCCCTCCATTTCTCATGAAGAAATGATCGTACTCATGTAAAATCCTAGCCCTCTATTTTGAATAGGCTAATCCCCACCATACATCCAATACACCCCTCCCTATAAAGCCATCACATCACCCTCACACAACCTCCACGGCCGGCCCTAATCCCTAGGGACTTTGAAAACTCCCCCCTCTCTCTCTCCTCCCTCCTCCATAATATTTTTTATACAGATTTCTTCTTCTTCCTTTCTTCTTCTTTTTTCTTTCTTCTTCTTCTTCCTTTCTCTTCCTGGAGAGGAGCCCCAGGCCGGCCGACAGATCCAGCTCCGGCCCAGGCCAGTGCGGCAGCTATTACATCCTTCTCCGATCGACTGACTCTCCTTCGGCCACACACCCGCAGAACTCCACCCCACGGGCTGCTCCTTCCATGCTCCGGCGGCTGAGTCTCCTCATCCCCGGGCTGCTCGGCCACTCCCCGAGCTCCGACGTTCGAACTCTCCTCCGGCCGAGCTTTCCACCCGCACCACTTCACCCCATTGCACCACCACCATGGCACCATCACCTCCACCACCTCACCCACTCGATCATCGCCGTCGTCAGCCCGCTCGGCTTCAGACTTTTCCCTCCCCGACTCCGGCCTACTGCTGTCCGTTCGTCCCTCGTCTCAGGCGACGAACCGCTCAGCTCCGACGAGCCACTGTCCCACCTCACTCCGGTCTATGCAGCCGCGAGGTCGTCCAGTGGCTGATCCCCCACCGGCCTACTGCGTTCACCACGACCCACGCATCCCCGGCGGCTTCCCCTGTAGCTGCTGTACCCGACGGCTCTCCACGAGCCCACACCACCACTCTCCGGCGATCCGCTGTGCAGCTCCCCCTCCGGCCAGGCCATGGCCATTGCTCCGACGAGCTGCTGACCATTACATCACCTCCCCCTAGCCGATCTCCTCCGGCCAGCGAGCCACGTCAAGTTCGACCCCTCTCTCAGACTTTGTGGGTTTTTGTTTTATGTAATATTAAGTTGAGGGTTAATGTTTAAGTGTGTTGATTAATTTCTTTTATATAACTTAGCTAATATTTAGGGTTTTGGGTTTTGCATTATTATGGTTTACATGTCAAGTTTAAATAAGTTAGGGATTGAAAAAGGATCTGTGTTTGGGGTTTAATTCCATAGGTATAAAATGAAATTTATGGATATACATCAAGTCAGGAATTGAGGATAATGGGATCTTTATTTGGAGTTATATTCGTATTGGAAATTTAGAAGGTAAAGTACATGGTTAGTAAGTAAGGTTTTTAAATGCTAAGTTGAGATGTTAGAGTTTCCAATTAATATATGCATTTTATCATTTAAATATGGATGGGCATTGCGGAGCAGGTGATGGATTGTGAGAAGGGTGTAATATAAAACCGATAGTCATTGATTGGAGACCGAGAAATAATAATGAATATATTGGCGGAGTAGATACTGACGGTGTTTATAACCGAGGGTTTAAGTAATTATTAATAACCAGTTACTCGAGGAAAATTATTTTATTTAAGGATAATGTGTAATATACATGGTAATGACTGTGAAGACTAGAGTAAAATTTGAGGATTTGATCCTGGCTTGAACTACTGAACTTTGTGATGAACATAGTAAGCTTGAGGTTGGGATTGATGATATCGTACAGATATTTAATTTGATTACATATAACTTGCTTCGAGTCAACTTTGGTCAACCCCCTAGCGTCTTGTCCCTATGAGTCATAACTGAGACTGCGTTTGGGTATAGATGTGTGTCGCGTCCCTGTCTGACGTGGAATAGAGTATTGATTTTTGGTTTGTATCTCATCTCTAGGTACTGCGGGACCTGCGGACTCGGATATTGTACCGGGACCCCGTCATCAGTAGCCGCACGCAGGCAAGTGTACCTTGCCACCCTGTATTTCAGATTACAGATATTTGTTGTTCTTTATGTACATTGTGCACGTACTTATGTTGACGCTCGATACTTCACGTCCGGATCACAACCGGGGGCTAACATTCGTCGTAACGTATTAGAAAATGGTTAGATACTTTGTAGTACCTCGATGCACGTACCTGAGTACATCGACACCCCAGGACACACTCATACACTGTGATCGTGCTAGATTCCTGTATCCTGATACTAACATCATGACCAGAGACTGGGACGACCTTAGGGTCGCGTCTGTTGAGTTATCTTTCGTGTGTCGAGACTGCTTGAAAGAGGTTCAGGTTCAGCGCACAATCATTGACCGCTTGGAAAGGGGAAGACAGTTACTAGACGTTTGGGCTACTCTGCACGCGCTTATATATATATATATATATATATATACTATTTCTGTAGTGATCCTGTATCTAGAGTAGTTGTACCACCCATGTGACTCCTTGCCCGGAGCTGCGGTACGTGCCGTATGTTTTCGTGTCCGAAGCTACGATTTTATTTTGGATAGCCCACGCGTTGAACATTGTCTTTAAACTATGTCACACTAGTAAGTTACGATAGAGTACCCTGTCGTGCACTTGTACTTTCTGTTTACTTGGCATGCTATATTTCTGTACCTTGTTACGTCCTTCTGAGGACCTGGTTCCCTGCCAGTTTTGCAGCATAGACGATTACGGAGCACTTGGAGATACTGATGGAGTGGCATATCTTGCGAGCATGGTACCATGTACTCACATTATATCTACCGGCATTATGGTTATTTTACATTGATTATTCATCTGCTGTTGTAGCCTAGTTTTGTAGACTCATACTTCTTCTCGAGTCTATTCGAGTTAGTGTGTTATTGGGCGGCCGACCTTAGCACATATAGCTCTTTCTTGTATACTGATGTACATTGTGAATTGAGACATAGAGGTTTACATTTATGGAATATCTAGATAGTGCCCTTTATATTACAGCTTATACGTATTCGAGTCAGACCAGAGTCTGGTCGAATGCGTAGCTGACGTGTCATGTATTCCTGGTCCTACATATTTTGGGACTGGGGCGTGACATCCCGACTCAGGCCTGCACAGTTCTCCCCCCCGCAGCGACTGTGAAGAATCCCACTGACCCACGACTCCGGCTGCCTACTGCCAACAACAGCTTCCCCGACTCTGGCCTGATACAGCTCTGCTCCGGTCTGCTGTGCACCGACATCACTGCCAATAGTAGCTTTCCCGACTCCGGCTGTGCCCCTCGCAGCGGATCTGGCCTGTACGGCCTACTCCCATCCGACCTCCTCCCTCATCCGGCCATATCCACCCCGTCGATCCCAATCACCCCGGCCACATCCCCGTCGACCCCACGAACCACCACTTCCATCCATCTCCGTTCTTCCACATCCCGACGAGCAAGACCCACACCACCACCATTGCCACCACTAATACACCGTTCCACCACCACCCTAGCACCACCCCACGGCCAGGCTCCTCTCCGGTCGACCAGTGTTGTTCCCAACATCATCATTATCAATATCATCACCACCACGTTCACCTGACTCCGGCCAGCATCAACCACCTCGCCGAGGTGAGACACTCCCCCCCCTCTCTCAGATTTTGTGTATATATATTGTTTTATGTATTTTAGCTTAGGGTTATTGATTACTTGCTTTTATATAATTTAGCTAGTGTATAGGGTTTGGGGATTGCATTATTAAGGTTTACATGTGAAGATCAAATGAGTTAGGGTTTGAGAATTGGATCCGTATTTAGGGTTTAATTCCATAAGTATAAAATGAAATTTATGGATATACATTAATTAGGAATTTGATGATAATTGGATCTTCGTTTGGGGTTATATTTGTATTAGGAATTTTGGAGATAAAGTACATGGTTAGTAAATAAGGTTTTAAATGCTAGGTTGATATGTTAGGGTTTCCAATTAATATATGCATTTTTATCATTGATAATGGACAGAGTTAAATTGTTGACGAATAATACCATGATATGGAAATATAGATGGACATTGTGGAGCAGGTGATGGATTGTGAAAAGGATGTAATACCAAACCGATATTCATTGATTGGAGACTGAGAAATAGTGATAAATTAATCGAGGAGTAGTTTTAAGGTAAAATGTTGATGGTTGTATATTCGAGGGTTTATTAAATAATTGATAATTAATTTTAGGACGGGATACGTCAACGTGCATGAGAATGTCGATAAAGACCCAGGGCGAAACCGAGGATTTGATCATGGTTTGAACTACTGAATATAGTGATGAATAGTGAGATCGAGAACCTGTCTGAGGATAGTATACAGTGATTGATTGTATTAGATATAACCTACCTGGGTTAACCTTAGTCAACCCTCTAAATTAGTGTCTATGTGACTTGTAACTTAAATTGTAGCCTATGTTTAGACATGTGTCACATCCCTGTTTGTCGTGTGATAGACTTTGATTCGGGTTTTTATCTCATCTCCAGGTACTACGGGACCTGAGGATTTGGACGTGGTACCGGATCCCCATCATCAACAGCCGGACGCAGGCAAGTGTACCTTGCCACCATGTATTCAGATTACAGATATTTGTTGTTCTTTATGTACCTTGTGCAAGTATTTATGTTGACGTTCGATACTTCGCATCCGGATCACAACCGGGTGCTGACATTCATCTTAACGTCTTAGAATAATTGATAGATGCTTCGTAGCACCTCGATGTACGTTCCTAAGTATATCGACACCCCAGGACACACTTATACACTGTGATCATGCCAGACTCCTGTATCCTGATACTTATATCATGACCAGAGACTGGGACGACCTTAGGGTCGCGTCTGTCGAGTTATTTCTCTGTGTCGAGACTGTAGATAGAGGTTCAGGTTCAGCGCACAATCGTTGACCGCTTTGGAAGGGGAAGACAGTTACTAGACGTTTGGGCTCCTTTGCACGCGCTTATATATTTATGTAGTATCTATGTAGTGATCCTGTATCTAGTATAGTGATATCACCCGTGCGACTCTTTGCTCCGAGCTACGGTATGTCCCGTGTGTTTCCGTGTCCGGAGCTACAATTTTATTTTAGATAGCCCACGCGTCGAACATTGTCTTCAAACCGTGTCACACTTGTTTGGTTATGATAGAGTACCCTGTTGTTGCACTTGTACTTTTTTTTTACTTGGCATGCTGTATTTTTGTACCTTGTTACGTCCCTCTGAGGACATGGTTTCCTGCCAGTTTTGCAGCATAGACGATTACGGAGCACTTGGAGATACTGATGGAGTGGCATGTCTTGCGGGCACTGTACCTGGTACTCATATCATTTCTACCAGCATTATGGTTATTTATTTCATATTGATCAGTTATCTGCTGCTGTAGCCTAGTTTTTGTAGACTCATCTTTTCTCGAGTCTATTCGAGTTTGTGTGTTATTGGGCGGCCGACTTTAGCACATATAGCTCTTTCTTGTTTACTACTATACATTGTGGATTGAGACATAGAGGTTTACATTTATGGGATATCTAGATAGTGCCCTTTATATTATACAGCTTATACATATTCGAGTCAGACCAGAGTCTGGTCGAATGCGTAGCTAGCGTGTCACGTATTCCTGGTCCTACGTATTTTGGGACTGGGGCGTAACATATTCTGACCTTTGTGTAACTTATAATCATGCTCTCTTGTGTACATTTTAGTCGCATAATATTCGTCGAAGAAGTTATATTTAGTTCTAAATAAATTTGACTTTGTATCCTTATGCGTTCCAATCGAAATTGGAGACACAATCTTGACCCATTTCGTACAACCCAATTTATGATAATATTCTATCCTGAGTCCCCTATGTCCATGACATTTGTGTCCCACCTAATTTTATCTCCATGTACTTCTAATTAATTTTAGAACACCATTTATATTTATTTTAATTAATTTAATCCAATTTCTATCTTTGTATAATTTTCTAATTGTTGGACACTTTTATGCAAAAGTGCATTAAGGTGTCCACACCATTGGACATGACACATGAAAAAACCTATTTTTCATTCATATAAATTTTTTCCATAATTTTTGGAATGTGCAACACACAACATCGCCCCCTCATTTAACCCTAGCCTTGCATTTTAAATAACGCAAATCCTAGCCCTCCAAACACCCCCAGGACAAGCCAAGGCCCACTCCAAGGAGGTGTTGACCAAGCCTAAATTTTCTAGGTCAACACCAAACTCAAATTCTACATGTATAAATGATCCTTCTCCTTAATTTCTTCATCCACACAAAACCCAAAAAAAACTACACCTAGCCGACCCTTTCCCATCTCCTATTCACCATCACTGTTCTCCCGCAGCCGGAGCTCCGGTCACCCCGACCTCCCTCCTGTGAGCCACTCCGCCGGCCTGCCTCCTTCCACGACTGTCCTCCTCCTCCTCGCCGAGGACCCCCATATCGACCCAGGCAGAGACACCACCATCCCCGACTTCCTTCTCCCTGAGCACGGTGCTCATCACCACCCCGACTCCTTCCGTCGATAGCCTGCACCTCCCCTTGTCATCCCTCCACGACTGCACGACCACAGAGCCTAAGCCCTCTCGCTGCCCTTCTCCTTCCTGTCTTCTTCAACCTCCCCTCGACTCGCCCGAGATCACAGAGCCACCACCGCCATCTCCCTGTTCATCTCCTTCCTCCGGTGATCTCCCTAAGCCTGCCGGACGATGAGCAGCACCCCGCTGAACTTCCCCTCGACCTCCTTTTCTCTCCTTCCCTTGACTCCCGGAGCATAACCCGTCCCCACCTTCTGTCACGACCCGCACCCGGAATTGGGGCACGAGTACGCGAGTACGTCCAGCCTACGCCGCAGCAACGGCGGTAGAACGCTGTCAAGGTCTTGATACTATCTAGCAAATCGCACACAACATCCAATCTCCATAAGGAGGCACGGATGACACAAATAAAATGAACACATACTCAATCAAAGTATTACAGCACGATAAGATAGCGAAACAAAATTAAATACAACACAAGTCTAAAGTAATAATCAAACTCAACAATATCCAAGTCTCAATAAAAATGCCGGAGACAAATCCGGTACCAAATAGTCTACTAAAAGAACTAACTAGAAGATTGGTGATTCCGGCTAGACCTCCCGGAATCACAACTAAACTATCAAACCCAAGTGCAGCTACTCACCATATGGTCCATAAAGTGTTGGCTACCGATCCTCTAAGGCATAGTCTGGAAAAATATTTCCAGTCAGGAAGGAGCAAAGTACAATCTCAAATAACAGTTCCATTAAATTGATAAGGACTATAAAGCAATAAACATGTGATGCTAGCTATTGAGAAGACATTGAAATAAATGCAATGGCAATTAAAAAGAGACAGGCAATGTAAAGAGACAGGCAATAGGCAATATGATATAGTCAGTGCATGTATGAAAATGAAAAGAACAAGGAACAGCATCATATACGGGTGATGTAGTATATAATTAAAATAGGGAACTGTAATCTATTCTAAGTGTTTGAAATAGTAGTTTCAAAATATGATCGGCTTGGGAACATGTACGATAGCTATAGGGCCTGGCTAATCATGGGTGAAGAGCATGATTAACACTTACATTGTTCTACACTACAATAAGAGGTTATGATCACATTTCTTACTAACTACTTTCCCGCCCCCAACTAGTACTGGGGATCCAACCATGACACGTCACGATACACGAGCAAGTCCAATCTATCATGTACGATGTCTAATATATATGTCGTGTACAATGTCAATACGATAATCAATGTAACATCTCATGACTGCAGATCCAAGCTATACTAGTCCGTGTAACACAGTGTCAAGGATTCAGATATAATATTTCAGGAATATTGAATTTATAGAAATTATCAAAAAATTGGAAATTATCAGAGAATGTACTTGCCTTGGGTCCTTAGCTGGTAATTATTGATGTCTTGTTCCAGAGTATCCCCTGGGTGAAGCAACAGTCCTAAAACATATCACAATAACACTTGTATCAGGTGCTACCCTAACACACAGTCTAAAACACTGCCCTCAGGGCCATGCCAGGCAGGGCACTAGTCAACTAGGGTCATCTAGTAGGGATACATATATACATATTATACTATACCAAAATAGTACGTATACTATTACATTTTATATACCAAAATACATATATATCATATATGTGCAAAAGTACATTTTTTAGAATATACATATATATATTGTCAACATCATTCTTAAACACACTAATATTAATTCACCAAATTAAATGGATACCATATAAAAATACCCAATATACATACATATACATGTGCATTAATTAAATACATACTTATACAACTAATTATACATACTTAATTATAAAATTAATTCTACATACTATAATTATACAATTAAATATTAATAAAAGAAATAATATACCTATCTTTAATTAACATTACTAATGAATTATATACTATGCATATTCACGTATTAACATTAATTTAAATAAATACTTATACATTATGTGCTAAACATTAATTAATAAACAATATACATATACATATACTAATACGAAAAATATATACATATATATATTTTTATACCGAAATACGTTTATATATTTATATGCCCATACATATTTATGCCAAAATACATATTTATAACTACATCATTACATACATTAACACATATATATAATTTTATATACAGATAATTTAATATACATGTACATTGAATACGTATATATATATATACAAATAGAGAGAATACAATACATATATATATTTATAGATATATATATATATGTGTATATATATATATACATACATATATATGTACATATATACCCACATACGCGTAGATACGTACACATATAGTACGCCTACACATACACACAAATATACGTATTCATATACACCTACACACACATACGTATACACATACGTATTTATATATATGTAAAGGAGGAGAGAAGGGGAAGAAGTCTCACAGGGGGCTGTCAGGGTGGCTGGCCGGACTTCAGGCGGTGGTCGAGGTAGTGGTTGATAGCACAGACGAGGAGGGAATGCAGCCGGACTGATGGCCGGGCTGAATGCCGGGGTCGAGCTCGACAGGAGGGCTGAAGTGCGGCGGAAACTGAGGGGGAAGTCGGGGGCTCGGTCGCCGTAGTACGGTAGAAGGGTGCTGTCGGAGAAGAGAATAGCAGAGGGAGGAGCAGTCGGCTGTGTCTGTCGAGGGTCGGGAACGTAGTGGTGGGGTTGTTGTTGATGATGATGGGAGGCCGGAGAGTGTACGCAGAGGGGGAATGGGGGGAGGAGCAGTCGGAGTTAGAGAAATGCCGGCGCCGGAGTACTGGGTCGGGCAGGCCGGAGCTTGGCCGAGGTGGATCTGTACAGTGGGGGGAAAAACTTGGTGAACAGTGTTCCCTCCTCCTCTCTATTTGAATTTAAATTTTTGGAAGAAAGGAAGAAGAAGAAAAAAGAAGGAGAAGAAGAGAAGAAGAAAAGAAGAAATGAAAAGAAAAATGAGGAAGAGAAAGAGAGCTACGGTTAGGGGGCTTGGGGAGGTGTGCTACCTAGATTTTCTAGGGATTAGGGTTTGATGGGACAAGACATTATATAGGAGAGAGGGTTTTGATGGAGGGTGAGGATGCACTCAATTAAATGAGTGGTCCAGATTTGACATGAGGTTTCTTCATGTGGGGATGAGGGTGATGATTAAAAATTAATAGGGCTCCCTCATTGGTTTTAACAAATGGATGTTGACACCAAAAATGCCAATTTGTAAATTAGCCCCCTTAAATTTGGGTATTTGCACAGACGCATGAAATGACGAAAATTTGGCGGGCGATTCGGTGTCCGGTATTTTGTAGGGTCAGGGGGCGCTGTAAGTTCGGTATGGGCTCAATTTGCAGGGCACTGAAATTAAATTGGGATTTTCAGAATTGGTTTAAATAGTATCCTCAATTTAATTAGAAATAAATGCAAGTTGTGTTCTAAAATTAATTAGGAGTACATGGGGCCAAAATCAGGTCAGGTCATCAATACCAATAATGAAGACGACTCAGAACAGAATATTACCCTAATTTGGGCCGCACGAAAAATAGGTCAAGATTGCCTCCAATTTTAATTGGAACGCACAACGATACAAAATAGGGATTTATTAAATAACGTCCGCGACGATTTTTGTGCGGCTAGAAATAATGCACAGAGAGCATAATTATGAGTTGCAAAAATAGCAGAATGGAAGGCGGGCATGTCTAGGGCAAGATTGTGAAATTTGTTGGAAGACAAAAGTCAGGGTAGCGCTCCAAATATCGAAGCAAAGGCAATGCGCAAATAATTAATTAAAATACGGTAGTTAATTACTACCTCCAAGAATTAAATTATAAATAAATAATTAAATACAAAAATTCCATAATTTCGACAGGTGGTCATCTACTGGGCTTCTAGGTCAAGTCTACCAGCTCAAACACAAACGAACACTGCATATAATATTATATTTAAATTATACATCACACATTTATTTAAAATCAAATATACTATCATGCAATTAATTAATTGTACCTACCATAATATTAAATATTATAAAAAGTCAAAAATACCCCTGTTCCCGGAACGTGGTAGTGACAAGTCTACCCTCCTTAAAAGAATTTCGTCCTCGAAATTCAAAATCCTCAAAGTAGCGTTTATTCATACACATTACTATTTTCCCTCAAAGTTTAAATTCATAAATCACGAAATCAGTAATAATCCCCAATGTCCTTTCACAATTTTCAAAAATTCTGAAATTATTGCATTCCGGAAAAATCCTCGAAATAAAATCAAAGTCCATTTTTTTTAAATTTCCTTGAAAGTTTTGAGTTAATAATTCAATACTCAGAATTTAATATCCACTCCTCAATTTGATTTTAATCAATGCTCGTATATAAAATAAAATCTCGTCCAAAAAGTTTAAATTCAAATATTTAGTCCATCAATAATTTTATTTCTCGATTTCCTCTTCCTCAAAATACTCAACAATACGATACTTAGGGATTTTCCAAATGCGACATCCAACTATAAAATTCTAAAATTTATAACTTGCAACCAAATAAATATAATAATAGTCTCCCAAAATTTCCAAATTTTAATAACCAATTTAATCACATCATAATCTTCCTGGAATTAATAAACCACCAATTATGCCATGTTAATTTCTTGGCCCTTATTTAAATCGATATTTATCCTCGAATTTTTAATCATCTTGTCTCTCCTGTCAAGTCATAACCCCTTCAGAAATCTTCGTCATGGTCAAACCCCAATAATCATGGTCTAAGAAAACCTTCCTACATCATACAACATGCAACCTAAGGGGAATATGTACAGTCATAGTGTCTTTCATCATGGTATTGCAGTCTCTGTATCAAGGTGTACAACTAACTATATTATAACAAGAAATCATGCATTCAAGCTACGATACTAAGGTATCAATCAATCAATCAAGTAGAGAGGGACAAAAGGAAGAAAGGAACAGAACCTGCTAACACATTACCTGTAGTATCGGTCTCCTTGACCGTCATCGCAAATGCCCCGCCCTGCTGGGGTGGTTCCCTTCGCGGGTGCTGAGCATTATACGGTTCCACAGGTAGCCTAACTGGATCTCTATAATCTGAAGCTGCACGCTGGCCGGGAAGATAAGGGGCTAGAAGACAATCCCTTACTCGATGTCCCGCAGCGTCGCAGTGCAAACAAAGTCCTAGTCTCGTTCTACAGCTCTCCCAAAGGTGACCTGGCTTCTTACAGAAATGACAAGTCTGCTGTGTCTCTCTCGGAGGCTGTTGCTGATTCTGCTGAACACGGACTAGTGCCTGGTACTGTTGTTGATACTGATACACCTATGGATGTTGCTGGATAGGAACTAGTGCTAGGTACTGCGGTGGATGCTGAAATGTCCATGGTTGTTGCTTACTATGAAATGGTACTGGGTACTGCTGTTGGTGCTGAATACGGGGATGCTTGGCTGGTCATGTGTTACCATTCGTATCTCCAAAAGTGTTGCGACTCCTCTTAGGCCTGAGGTCCAGATCCTCTTCTGCAATCTGAGCATCCATCAAGATAGCCTCAAAGGTAGCGGTACGACGACCAAAAGTGCGCGACCTAATCTCTCTCGTCAGTCCCTTTCTAAACTTCCGGGCTCGATCTCCTGGGTCCCGAATCATGGACGATGCAAAATGGCTCAATCTACAGAATTCTGTAGCGTACTCGTCGACCGACATGTTTCCTTGAACCAAGTCATAAAACTGACTTTCCAAGGTTTCCAATGCCACATCGGGAAAGAACTTCTCCTTGAAGAGTTCCTTGAAGGTCTCCCAAGTAAGTCCTTGTGCAGTAATTCTCGGCTCTGTGCGATACCACGTGAGTGCGATATCGAACATCTGACTACCAGCGGCTTCTATCTGTAAGTTCTCCAGAATCTGGGTCAATCGCAGGCTCCTCTCTATATCCTCTAGCCAGTCATCAGCGTAGAGTATCCCTTCGGTGCCTTTGAACTCTCGAGGCATCATCCTTTTGAAGTCCACTATAGTGCCTAATCTCTGTTGCTGCTGGCCAGGAAACTGCTGGTACTGTGCTACTTTCTCCAAAGCTTGAAGAGTCACCTAATGAGCATTCTCCATGTTTTCTCTCATCAGCTCGGTTTGTGCCTGGTGCGCTTCTGCTTGCACCCTCTGAGCCTCAGCTTGAACTCGCTGAGCATCTGCCGTCACTCTCTGGGCATCTACCATGCCCTGGATCAAGGTAAACATCTGCGTCCCGTCAATGGGCAAACCTCCAGGAATCGGAGTCGGTGGAGGAGGAAGTGTCACGCCCCAGTCCCAAAATGCCGAGGGACTGGAGACGTGCGCAATGGCCAGCAGCACGCACCGATGGACAATCCAATTTAATGGATCCATCAGAACATGCTTAAGCTGTAGTCTAACAGTAAAATGTTACAAGACTCAGGTTATTCTAATCTCATCCACAACAGATAAACACAGATAAAGACAGGGTAATACAAATAGAATAAGCTGATCTCAATAAATATCTCGGGAAACAATCCGAGAATATGTCTGGTACAACAGATACAAATAGACAAGAAATAAACAACTGGAAATAGAAATAACTGACTACATACGGCCAATGCTCAGGAGAAGTCCTCTGGTGCGAGCTCGTCTTCCGGTCCTGGTATAGCTCCTGGAAGTGCTCCTGTACGGTGTATCTCTGGATGGATCTCTTCGGCTATACCTGGGGACATAATCCGGATCCAGGTCCTCAGGGGACAGCAAGGTACAGAAAATACAAGCCAAAAATAGATGCAGTGCAGCAGATAATAAGCAATAGGGTAAACTAGATAACCAGCTAAGTGATGTGCAACATGAAAGCAGTACAAGAACTCAGGCTGAAACTACTACAAGCTCTGTGTCGGGGAGCCGGTAGCAGTGATATCATGTAGTTGTCTAGCTCATAGTGAGACTTAAGACGCCGGCATAATATAACATCAACCTGTAGCCTGTGTGTCTCTCCCCACCCAATGTAATCACGCATATCATGACCATAACGTCTCATGTCCATGTCAGCAGGATTATAGCTAATGCAGCAAGTCATAATATCTATAAAATATCTCTGTCAAGTCCTGTATCCTATACAGAATTACCATGAATGTCTCAGGAAGACTCTGTCTCATGAATAGTGTCAAGTGTCCTGGGTTCTGGAGTACTTGATAAGACAAGTACGAAAATTATCGGGTCTCGATATCCATCTTTATGTGACGTTACACAACTCCGCGTACGGAGTTGGCACCCGACTGGTAATCGGACGCTAAGTACGCCACTCGGTCCTGGGTTTTAACAGTTAAACAGGTTTATATGCATTTAAATTCAGGCAAGTTCTATAACAAGAATTACTAAAATTTGGCAAGCTTTACTTGCCCACTGATGTATAAACAAGTCAAGGAAAATAGTAGCAAGCTGCAGAGTTTGGCAAGGTACACTTGCCTGTGGTTCCGGCTCTGTTTGCAGTTCTGACTTCAGCTGGATTTGCAGGCGGTACTTCGGTTGCTGAAACAAACATCACCATCAGATCCAAAAAATATCAATCAGCTAGAAACGCCTGTCCTTGAGTCCAGTTTGGAGACAAGGGCAGAAACGTCAGTTTCGGGTCAAAATGGGGTCCACATGTGGGCCCGCTTTGCACCGAAAAATGTGTCTGGGTTAAAGGTCTCCAAATTCACCAAACTTAGTGTCAACAGGTCAGGAACGATGATACGAACCCAACGGAACTTCCAGAATTGGATTCCGATGAGCCGATCACAAAATCGCCCGTCGAGCGGGGCTTGTGGGGCCCACGACACGCGATTTCGTCAACGTTCTCAGAATCGAACCAAACTTGACCCACAGGACCAGCGTATCGCTACGAGTCTGATGGCACAAGTTTCGTCTCAATCCGACGTGTGTACACAAAGTTAGGGCACGTTCCAGAAAGTACGGATACGGGGCGATGTCCGCGGATACGCGTTGATTTCGGTGTGCACGCACACCCGAATCAGCTTCCGCGAAATCCCACACGTCCGTATCGACGATGCGCACGTATCTGTGAAGACCGCGCGCGACCAAGTCGTCCCGTTTGATGGGGCGTACTCAGTTCCGGGGTGAAACAGGGTCTGGTTTTTTTCCTATTTTTGGATCGCGGTGTACGATCACCACAGGATGCGATGCCCCGAACAGTTTATCCGGGCACCGAGAGGGTCATACAGGCTTCGCAACGCAATTTGCGGAATCAAAAATGGAGCTACGAGCAAAAAGTTACACGCACCTGAAGGGGACCCAAAAACTGGGGTCAGAATCGTATCTGACACGTGTCCGACACGTGTCGGATTCAAGAATCGAATCTAGGGTTAGGGTTCAGCCCTGCGGCGGCCGGAGGCTCGCCGGAGGGAGGCTGGAGGCGGTCGGGGGCTTCGTCGGAGGCGGCCGGGCTCGCTGGCGGGGCAGCGGCGTGCGGCGCGGGGTGGTCGGAGCTGCCGGCGCTGCTGCTGTTCGTCGCCGGGGGAGACGAAGAGGAGGGGAGGAAGGAGGAGGACGGGGGAGAGGGAGCTGCGGGCAGGGCGGACGGCCGGGTGGGGCGGCGCCCTGGCGGCTCTGGTGGTGGACGCGGCGGGGAGGGGAGCTGGAGAGGGGAGAGCCTAAGGATTTATAGGGCTGGGGGAGGCCGGCTAGGCGGAGGAGGTGGCGGAGAAGACGGAGCTGCGGGGGTCGTGGGGTGAGGCGCGGGCGGAGCGGGCCGGAGGCGGCGGCTCCGCCGGGAGACTCGGGGCTAGGGCAGATCGTGGGGGAGGGAAAGTCAGCCGGGTCGGGTCGGGCGACGGTTCGGGTCTGGTCGACCCGCCTGACCCGCTAGGCCGGGGGCTGGGCCGGGTTTGGGCCCACTGGGCCGGGCCGGGCTCTGGTGGGCTTAGGGTTTGGGTTAGAGTTTTATTTATAAAAAATAAATAATTAAATTTAAATCATTAATTAATTAAATAATTAATTAAATAATTATTTTTAGGTGTTTAAAAATAGGTCCGGGGCCCAATAAATTCCAGAAAAATTGTCCTAAGTCCAGTTTTCCATTTTCATCCAAAAATATTATTTCCATAATATTTTAATATCATTTATTATCATTTAAAAATCATTGAATAATTAAAACCCTATTTTTTATTTACAGAAAAATCTCAGAAAATTTCAGAAAATTGTGAAAAAATCCAAATTTGAAAATCTTGAAAAATCAGGGGGTTTACAATCTACCCCCCTTAAGAGGATTGCGTCCTCGCAATCAAAGAATAACCGGTCAACAGAGATGACGCGGTCGCAAGCATCGTTTGAAAACATCACAAGAGACTTCAGGGAAATACCATTTCCCTATAAATTGAAAGTTTACACTTTCCAGGAAAATCTAGTGAAAACTATAACTTTTATGAAAACCAGGTTGTTATTAACATGTTTTAAATTACTAGGTTGGGGCTGAGGTCACGAACCAACGGGCACGGACTACAACAAGACTAGAAACAGATAACTATGAATCACTTACGCACATTGGCTACTCCACGAGTCTGCGCGTTCTCCACTGTCATCGTCAGGGCTTGCTCGCATCCTTGCAGTCGATTCTTCTGCTGTTGAGCCTGCTGGAAGAGTAGTTCCTGGAGTATCAAGGGTGGCTTCGGCTGATACCCTGCTGAAGCTGGTGGTGGGACTCCTTGGACTTCCGTTTGCGGTGCTTTCAATGCTGGATAGGCTGGCCTCGGTACTGGTAACGCTTGCTGGTTACCCTTTGGTGCTCTGTCTCGACGCTCAGGGCATTCCTTTAATAAATGCTGACTCGATCCGCAAACTATGCATAATCTCTTCTTTCGTCTGCACTCGTCTTCAGTATGGCCTCGCTTGCGACAATATGGGCAAACAGGTATTGTCTGTGGAGATGCTTCTGGTGGCTGGTGTACGTGAGGTCTTTTTGCAACTTCTTCCTGTGGTGCTGAAGTGGAAGTCCGTTTCAGACTAGTCTCTCTCCTGATGATGCGCTCAATGCGTCGCGCTGCAGCAAGGACGTCCGAGTACGAAGTAGGTGCAACGGATCCAATTTGTTTCTATAGCTCAATGTTCAGTCCGTCGAGAATTTCTCGGCCTTTTCTTCCTCAGTCGGGATCAGGGTTGGAGCGAAGCGACTTAGGCGAATGAACTCAGCGTTGTACTCTTCCACCGTCTTAGTGTCCTGAGTAAGGTGATTGAACTTGTCCCGAAGTTCTGATCGAGCGATAGCTGGAATGTACATCTCCTGAAAGAGTCTAGAGAACTCTTCCCAAGTGACTCGGTCTGGTCCGAGCCGTACTTCCTCAGATAGCCACCAGTGATGCGCATTATCCGTCAACTGCATTCTGACGGCAGTCATCCAACGTTCCTTTGAAAGCTCAGCTGCTTCTAATTGATGTTGAGTGTTGGTGAGCCACTCATGAACTTCAGTGGGCTCTTCCTTGCCTGAGAATGTATGGGGCTTCAGCTGGCGAAAGTCGGTGATAGAGCCCGTTGTTGACCGTCGAGTTGGTAGGTTAGCCTGCTCCAGTGCAGTTATTAGGCTGCGACTCAAAGCCTCTTGTTGAGCTTGCATTATTGCATAGACCATTTGAAACATCTGCTGTCCGTCCATGGCCTGCCCTGGTGGAATTACGGGCATTGGTGGAGTAAATGGCGTCGTTGGTGGAATGTCATCGTGCTGGACTCTCGAGGCATGCTGTTGAGCTGATTGACCTCCATCCACTGGTGTTACTTCATCTTCATTGGTTACCTCAGCATCTCGTGGTGACGTTATGGGAGTCTCGTCGTTTGCTCGTGAAGCCATAACCCTGCAACCAAAAATAAACAATAAGAGGCGCACAGGAATCAAGGCAGGATACAAGTAAAGAAATTAATTCGAAGTCGATATGGATATCAAGAACGTTTCAAGCAAGTGGATGAGATCCTAAAAACTTATCCTATCTTATTGCAGGCCTGTTCGGTCCTGAGTTAAAAACGAACAATTTAGTCGTTGACCTGCATGGGCCACCACAAAAACCATGTCACGCCCCAGTCCCAAAATGCCGAGGGACTGGAGACGTGCGCAATGGCCAACAGCACGCACTGATGGACAACCCAATTTAATGGATCCATCAGGGCATGCTTAAGCTGTAGTCTAACAGTAAAATGTTACAAGACTCAGGTTATTCTAATCTCATCCACAACAGATAAACACAGATAAAGACAGGGTAATGCAAATAGAATAAGCTGATCTCAATAAATATCTCGGGAAACAATCCGAGAATATGTCTGGTACAACAGATACAAATAGACAGGAAATAAACAACTAAAAATAGAAATAACTGACTACATACGGCCAATGCTCAGGAGAAGTCCTCTGGTGTGAGCTCGTCTTTCAGTCCTGGTACAGCTCCTGGAAGTGCTCCTATACGGTGTATCTCTGGATGGATCTCTTCGGCTATACCTGGGGACATAATCCGGATCCAGGTCCTCAGGGGACAGCAAGGTACAGAAAATACAAGCCAAAAATAGATGCAGTGCAGCAGATAATAAGCAATAGGGTAAACTAGATAACCAGCTAAGTGATGTGCAACATGAGAGCAGTACAAGAACTCAGGCTGAAACTACTACAAGCTCTGTGTCGGGGAGCCGGTAGCAGTGATATCATGTAGTTGTCTAGCTCGTAGTGAGACTTAAGACGCCGGCATAATATAACATCAACCTGTAGCCTGTGTGTCTCTCCCCACCCAATGTAATCACGCATATCATGACCATAACGTCTCATGTCCATGTTAGCGGGATTATAGCTAATGCAGCAAGTCATAATGTCTATAAAATATCTCTGTCAAGTCCTGTATCCTATATAGAATCACCATGAATGTCTCAGAAAGACTCTGTCTCATGAATAGTGTCAAGTGTCCTGGGTTCTGGAGTACTTGATAAGACAAGTACGAGAATTATCGGGTCTCGATATCCATCTCTATGTGACATTACACAACTCCGCGTACGGAGTTGGCACCCGACTGGTAATCGGACGCTAAGTACGCCACTCGGTCCTGGGTTTTAACAGTTAAACAGGTTTATATGCATTTAAATTCAGGCAAGTTCTATAACAAGGATTACTGAAATTTGGCAAGCTTTACTTGCCCACTGATGTATAAACAAGTCAAGGAAAATAGTAGCAAGCTGCAGAGTTTGGCAAGGTACACTTGCCTGTGGTTCCGGCTCTGTTTGCAGTTCTGACTTCAGCTGGATTTGCAGGCGGTACTCCGGTTGCTGAAACAAACATCACCATCAGATCCAAAAAATATCAATCAGCTAGAAATGCCTGTCCTTGAGTCCAGTTTGGAGACAAGGACAGAAACGACAGTTTCGGGTCAAAACGGGGTCCACATGTGGGCCCGCTTTGCACCGAAAAATGTGTTCGGGTCAAAGGTCTCCAAATTCACCAAACTTAGTGTCAACAGGTCAGGAACGATGATACGAACCCAACGGAACTTTCAGAATTGGATTCCGATGAGCCGATCACAAAATCGCCCGTCGAGCGGGGCCTGTAGGGCCCACGACACGCAATTTCGTCAACGTTCTCAGAATCGAACCAAACTTGACCCACAGGACCAGCGTATCGATACGAGTTCGATGGCGCAAGTTTCATCTCAATCCGACGTGTGTACACAAAGTTAGGGCATGTTCCAAAAAGTACGGATACGGGGCGATATCCGCGGATACGCGTTGATTCCGGTGTACACGCACACCCGAATCAGCTTCCGCGAAATCTTACACGTCCGTATCGACGATGCGCACGTATCTGTGAAGACCGCGCGCGACCAAGTCGTCCCGTTTGGCGGGGCGTACTCAGTTTCGGGGTGAAACAGGGTCTGTTTTTTTTCCTGTTTTTGGATCGCGGTGTGCGATCACCACAGGACGCGATGCCCCGAACAGTTTATTCGGGCACCGAGAGGGTCATACAGGCTTCGCAACGCAATTTGCGGAATCAAAAATGGAGCTACGAGCAAAAAGTTACACGCACCTGAAGGGGACCCAAAAACCGGGGTCAGAATCGTGTCCGACACGTGTCGGATTCAAGAATCGAATCTAGGGTTAGTGTTCAGCCCTGCGGCGGCCGGAGGCTCGCCGGAGGCTCGCCGGAGGGAGGCTGGAGGCGGTCGGGGGCTTCGCCGGAGGCGGTCGGGCTCGCTGGCGGGGCAGCGACGTGCGGCGCGGGGTGGTCGGAGCTGCCGGCGCTGCTGCTGTTCGTCGCCGGGGGAGACGAAGAGGAGGGGAGGAAGGAGGAGGACGGGGGAGAGGGAGCTGCGGGCAGGGCGGACGGCCGGGCGGGGCGGCGCCCTGGCGGCTCTGGTGGTGGACGCGACGGGGAGGGGAGCCGGAGAGGGGAGAGCCTAGGGATTTATAGGGCTGGGGGAGGCCGGCTAGGCGGAGGAGGTGGCGGAGAAGACGGAGCCGCGGGGGTCGTGGGGTGAGGCGCGGGCGGAGCGGGCCGGAGGCGGCGGCTCCGCCGGGAGACTCGGGGCTAGGGCAGATCGTGGGGGAGGGAAAGTCAGCCGGGTCGGGTCGGGCGACGGTTCGGGTCTGGCCGACCCGCCCGACCCGCTAGGCCGGGGGCTGGGCCGGGTTTGGGCCCACTGGGCCGTGCCGGGCTCTGGTGGGCTTAGGGTTTGGGTTAGGGTTTTATTTATAAAAAATAAATAATTAAATTTAAATCATTAATTAATTAAATAATTATTTTTAGGTGTTTAAAAATAGGTCCAGGACCCAATAAATTCCAGAAAAATTGTCCTAAGTCCAGTTTTCCATTTTACATCCAAAAATATTATTTCTATAATATTTTAATATCATTTATTATCATTTAAAAATCATTGAATAATTAAAACCCTATTTTTAATTTACAGAAAATTCCCAGAAAATTCCAAAAAATTGTGAAAAAATCCAAATTTGAAAATCTTGAAAAATCAGGGGGTTTACAGGAAGGTTGTCCGTCATAGCTGCGGCAATCCTCTGAGCAGGTGGGGGAGGAGGATTCCCAAAAAGTGCGGATACTCCTACGTGCATCGGAGATGTAGGAGGAACTACGGCTGTCTGTCCCTCAGGTGGAGAGGTGGCAGACCCCTCTAAAGCTGATGTTCCCGCTCTCATAGACCGTGTCTGCGGCGACATCCTGAAGACAGATCCCAAAGAATCAATTTAGGCAAAAATGCGATATCATCAAGGAAGGAAAGTACAGTTCTAAAGAAGCAATATTTAAGATAAATAGATTGAAAGAAAAATCCTAGTTGTGATTGCACAGGTCAAAGATACATCCATGGTCTGATACTTCTATCCTTCTAAGTACCACAGTTCTACCAGAAACATACTCACTGCTAGCTTCCTTACCTACTACAACCGTTAATACTAGGTATCCTTATCACTCAAGTGCATATCAAATACAACACACCATACTAAGTACTGCTCTCTCTCCAATACATTCCTAGATGAACACCTAAGCCAGTTGGCAGTGAAATCTCAATCATGCTCAAGCCAACATATCCTTACACATGCATCTCATCTATTATATACTAGTATATCTCTCTCACTATAAGATTTTATCCTCCAAATAAAGTCCTCGAAACTAACTCCTCAAAAAATTTAAAGTATAATGTATATACCTTCCTCAAAGTTAAACATTCAAATACTGAATGAAAATATTATCACTTCCAAAAATCCTTACAGTTTTGTCTATGTTCATTGAATCGAATCTGAATTCCTCAAAATAAATTTTAATTACATAATATCTCGACTTCTCAAAATTCAAAAATGTAATTTGTTTTCAATCTTCAATTATAATTTAAATCCATATCTAGTAGTCCAATAGCCCTAGTGTTAATCTTCCTCACTGTCCTCATCGACATGCGTCATCAGATAATACCATAAATCAGTCTGCAAATTCATCTTGATATGAAATCAAACCCTACAATGAAACCAAAATCCTAATTTAATACCTGATCAACAATCAACAAGTGAGAATGGACGGAACAAGGGAATAATTTTAAATTGGAAATTATAACAAGATTCTCAGGGGTCATCCCAGGAATCTCTCAAGGAATTATGATTGAGTATTCGCTCTCGTCCTAGTATCCTATGTCCTAGATCCTATCGCAGGCACGCAATAGTGTAACAAAAATGCCACACTACTACGACATCGCATAACTCGCGAAGTCTGACCTGCATGGGCCACCACTAAAAATGTGTCACGACCCGCACCCAGAATTGGGGCACTAGTACGCGAGTACGTCCAGCCTACGCCGCAGCATCGGCGGTAGAACGCTGTCAAGGTCTTGATACTATCTAGCAAATCGCACACAAGCATCCAATCTCCATAAGGAGGCACGGATGACACAAATAAAATGAACACATACTCAATCACAGTATTATAGCACGATAAGATAGCAAAACAAAATTAAATACAACACAAGTCTAAAGTAATAATCAAACTCAACAATATCCAAGTCTCAATAAAAATGCCGGAGACAAATCCGGTACCAAATAGTCTACTAAAAGAACTAACTAGAAGATTGGTGATTCCGGCTAGACCTCCCAGAATCACAACTAAACTATCAAGCCCAAGTGCAGCTACTCACCATATGGTCCATAAAGTGTTGGCTACCGATCCTCTAAGGCATAGTCTGGAAAAATGTTTCCAGTCAGGAAGGAGCAAAGTACAATCTCAAATAACAGTTCCATTAAATTGATAAGGACTATAAAGCAATAAACATGTGATGCTAGCTACTGAGAAGACATTGAAATAAATGCAATGGCAATTAAAAAGAGACAGGCAATGTAAAGAGACAGGCAATAGGCAATATGATATAGTCAGTGCATGTATGAAAATGAAAAGAACAAGGAACAGCATCATATACGGGTGATGTAGTATATGATTTAAAATAGGGAACTGTAATCTATTCTAAGTGTTTGAAATAGTAGTTTCAAAATGTGATCGGCTTGGGAACATGTACGATAGCTATATGGCCTGGCTAATCATAGGTGAAGAGCATGATTAACACTTACATTGTTCTACACTACAATAAGAGGTTATGATCACATTTCTTACTAACTACTTTCCCGCCCCCAACTAGTACTGTGGATCCAACCATGACACGTTACGATATACGAGCAAGTCCAATCTATCATGTACGATGTCTCATATACATGTCGTGTACAATGTCAATACGATAATCAATATAACATCTCATGACTGCAGATCCAAGCTATACTAGTCCGTGTAACACAGTGTCAAGGATTCAGATGTAATATTTCAGGATTATTAAATTTATAGAAATTATCAAGGAATTAGAAATTATCAGAGAATGTACTTGTCTTGGGTCCTTAGCTGGTAATTATTGATGTCCTGTTCCAGAGTATCCCCTGGGTGAAGCAACAGTCCTAAAACATATCACAATAACACTTGTATCAGGTGCTACCCTAACACACAGTCTAAAACACTGGCCTCAGGGCCATGCCAGGCAGGGCACTAGTCAACTAGGGTCATCTAGTAGGGATACATATATATATATTATACTATACCAAAATAGTACGTATACTATTACATTTTATATACCAAATTACATATATATCATATATGTGCAAAAGTAAATTTTTTAGAATATACATATATATATTGTCAACATCATTCTTAAACACACTAATATTAAGTCACCAAATTAAATGTATACCATATAAAAATACCCAATATACATACATATACATATGCATTAATTAAATACATACTTATACAACTAATTATACATACTTAATTATACAATTAATTCTACATACTATAATTATACAATTAAATATTAATAAAAGAAATAATATACCTATCTTTAATTAACATTACTAATGAATTATATACTATGCATATTCACGTATTAACATTAATTTAAATAAATACCTATACATTATGTGCTAAACATTAATTAATAAACAATATACATATACATATACTAATACGAAAAATATATACATATATATATTTTTATACCGAAATACGTTTATATATTTATATACCCATACATATTTATGCCAAAATACATATTTATATCTACATCATTACATACATTAACACATATATATATTTTTATATACAGATAATTTAATATACATGTACATTGAATACGTATATATATATATACAAATAGAGAGAATACAATACATATATATATTTTTAGATATATATATATGTATATATATATACATACATATATATGTACACATATACCCACATACGCGTAGATACGTACACATATAGTACGCCTACACATACACACAAATATACGTATTCATATATACCTACACACACATACGTATACACATACGTATTTATATATATGTAAAGGAGGAGAGAAGGGGAAGAAGTCTCACAGGGGGCTGTCGGGGTGGCTGGCCGGACTTCAGGCGGTGGTCGAGGTGGTGGTTGATAGCACAGCCGAGGAGGGGATACAGCCGGACTGATGGTCGGGCTGAATGCCGGGGTCGAGCTCGACCGGAGGGCTGAAGTGCAGCAGAAACGGAGGGGGAAGTCGGAGGCTCGGTCGCCGGAGTACTGCAGGAGGGTGCTGTCGGAGAAGAGAATAGCAGAGGGAGGAGCAGTCGGCTGTGTCTGCCGGGGGTCGGGAACGTGGTGGTGGGGTTGTTGTTGATGATGGTGGGAGGCCGGAGAGTGTACGCAGTGGGGGAAAGGGGGGAGGAGCAGTCGGAGTTGGAGAAATGCCGGCGCCGGAGTACTGGGTCGGGCAGGCCGGAGCTTGGCCGAGGTAGATTTGTACAGTGGGGGGAAAAACTCGGTGAACAGTGTTCCCCCTCCTCTCTATTTGAATTTAAATTTTTGGAAGAAAGGAAGAAGAAGAAAAAAGAAGGAGAAGAAGAGAAGAAGAAAAGAAGAAATGAAAAGAAAAATGAGGAAGAGAAAGAGAGCTACGGTTAGGGGGCTTGGGGAGGTGTGCTACCTAGGTTTTCTAGGGATTAGGGTTTGATGGGACAAGACATTATATAGGAGAGAGGGTTTTGATGGAGGGTGAGGATGCACTCAATTAAATGAGTGGTCCAGATTTGACATGAGGTTTCTTCATGTGGGGATGAGGGTGATGATTAAAAATTAATAGGGCTCCCTCATTGGTTTTAACAAATGGATGTTGACACCAAAAATGCCAATTTGTAAATTAGCCCCCTTAAATTTGGGTATTTGCACAGACGCATAAAATAACAAAAATTTGGCGGGCGATTCGGTATCCGGTGTTTTGTAGGGTC
The DNA here is from genome assembly GCA_036927795.1 of Iris macrosiphon. NCBI lineage: Eukaryota > Viridiplantae > Streptophyta > Magnoliopsida > Asparagales > Iridaceae > Iris > Iris macrosiphon. Next base: position 141,340,347 of record JAYESA010000009.1, on the reverse strand, counting down.
AGGGAGCGCTGTAAGTTCGGTATGGGCTCAATTTGCAGGGCACTGTAATTAAATTGGGATTTTCAGAATTGGTTTAAATAGTATCCTCAATTTAATTAGAAATAAATGCAAGTTGTGTTCTAAAATTAATTAGGAGTACATGGGGCCAAAATCAGGTCAGGTCATCAATACCAATAATGAAGATGACTCAGAACAGAAAATTACCCTAATTTGGGCCACACGAAAAATAGGTCAAGATTGCCTCCAATTTTAATTGGAACGCACAACGATACAAAATAGGGATTTATTAAATAACGTCCGCGACAATTTTTGTGCGGCTAGAAATAATGCACAGAGAGCATAATTATGAGTTGCAAAAATAGCAGAATGGAAGGTGGACATGTCTAGGGCAAGATTGTGAAATTTGTTGCAAGACAAAAGTCAGGGTAGCGCTCCAAATATCGAAGCAAAGGCAATGCACAAATAATTAATTAAAATACGGTAGTTAATTACTACCTCCAAGAATTAAATTATAAATAAATAATTAAATACAAAAATTCCATAATTCCGACAGGTGGTCATCTACTGGGCTTCTAGGTCAAGTCTACCAGCTCAAACACAAACGAACACTGCATATAATATTATATTTAAATTACACATCACATATTTATTTAAAATCAAATATACTATCATGCAATTAATTAATTGTAACTACCATAATATTAAATATTATAAAAAGTCAAAAATACCCCTGTTCCCGGAACGTGGTAGTGACACCTTCTTCCTTGATGACTCCCCTCACCATCATCTTCCCCGCTGAGCCACCCAGGCCAACACCACCATACCACAAGCACGACCACCACCTTCTTCCTGCTCCTTATCCTCCTCCTTCCTGAGATCCTCCTCCTCGACCACAGCCTCCTCCTTCTTAGTCGGAACTCACCCTGGCCGGAGCAGCCTCACCCCCCTTTCATCATCATCATCTGCATCATCACCATCATCATCTAACCCTAATCACCATCACCTTAACCCTAATCACCATCATCATCATTATCATCGTCGTCATCGTCGCTCTTGTGCACGTGCACGCTAGCGCAGGTTTGAACTGGCCTCTCATGATTCTATGAATACGTGTGTGAATGGTATCAGGATAGCATGTCATTTCATGATAGTTTATGTGATGTGCGTTGTGCGACCCGTGTCGGTGAACCCAGTGTTGCGTACACATACACGTACGCATACGCGTATATTATTCAGTTGGTATATTTATATATATATTTAGTATATGTATATTATTCAATTGGGTATACATATAATTATTAGTTGATATATACATATATATATATATATGGTATATATGTATATTGTAAGTAATTAAATGCTAATTAGGACTATATATAGGTATATATGTACTATGAGACCCTAGTGTTAATTACGGATATTCCATAATTTCTTTGACCATGGGACCTGAATGACTGTGAGGAGACTGCCTTATGTACACTGACGTACTGGCGAGACCCGTGTTATTTTGACTCTCTGATTTTCTACAGCAATTATAGACGTGACACCCGCGTAATTAGACGCGCATTTGACCCTGGAAGTTGACTAGTGTCACCCCTAGCGTACCCTCTAAGTTCAGTGTAATTATGGTTGTGTATATGCTAGTGAAATGGCTAATGTTGTATTATACTATATTATATGTATATAGGATATTGGATCGTTCTGCGCGACTTCTGGAGCAGGTTATTGGTACTATGCAGCTTTCTTGCCCGGCAAGTATACCTTGCGATTGTACTATTATTCATATTCCATATGTTGCATGCATCTTTATTTTTGTCATTTAGTTCATCTATTTTGACTGCTATATATAACCTGCGAGTCAAAGGAAACTTGGGTGCAAATGACGGTATCGTCATGATCTATTTTTATTATGTATATGCATTGACCTTGTTTATGAGACCGCCACATTATCATGAAGCATCATTAGGTTTTATTGGTCATGACACAGCTGTTACACGAGTGTGAGTCATATATAGATTACGGACTTGCGTGCAGGGTTTGGCCTCCTATACGTATGGGACGTGCGTTAGGGATAACTGCTCTTAGAAATTTTGCATGCTAGTAGACTTGGCAGTTATTAGAGGTACTATCGTGTCATGGATATGACATGCTTAGAGCATGGGGTGTGGAGAATAACAAGTAAGGCATGTGGGCTCCGTTGTACTTTCTTTGTGTAACCCGTACGCTCCACCGGAAATGCGCGGTCATGATGATCACTATATATTATACATTATCAGGCGGCCTCTGTCATTCAAAAGATGACATGCTTTGTTGTAACCTCCGATTTCCAAATTCCCGAAATATTTAGATTTTAATTTATTTTAAATATCAAGTTTATAAAATATTTTCTCCTTGAATTTTAGTATTAGATTTTGAACAATGTTTGATTTAGAAGGTGATTTAAAATCTTTTATAAAAATTATTTTTCCCTAAATATCGATTTATTATAAATTAAATAGATAAATAATGATACTCTAGCTTCGAATATTTATTGGCTAAAAATCATAAAATTATTTGTTTAATAAAAATTATTTGAAGGACTAGTTATTTTTTTTTATAATAAATTTTCATATCCATTTGGGATAGTAAATAAATTAAGGTTTTGGAATATGGGTTTAATTAGTAGCTAATTGGAAATCAGTTAGCCTTGGAAGCCTCTTAAAATATTTTTTTAAATTATAATCTTTTTCTACTAAAAATTTACAAGTTTACCATCTCCCATTCACACCCTCATTCCCACATGAAGAACTTATTCATGTCTAATCTTGGCCATTTATTAATTAGGCCAATCCCCACCCTTCATCCTACACCCTCTCTCCCTATTTAAAGTCTCTCACCCACACCATTCCCAAGAAGCCCTAATTCCCAAAACCTAGGCTAGCCCTCACAAATTCCCACAAGCCAACAGCCATCACCATTTTGTGTGCTCGTGTCCATGTGTCCAGCTTTACGTGTCAGCCGTGTTGGCCTCGGGTCTGACCCCGGGTGTCCTATCGTATCCATTCATTTCCCGTGTCTAGATATTACAACATTACAATGAGATTGTGTCCGACACCATCTGGACACATCCACCACAGTACATCATCTCTGTGTCCAACACCCAGACACATCCACCTCCACCACAGTAAACATCCATCCCCGTGTCCAACACTCGGACACGATCCACCCCTGACACATACAGATATTCATAAACCTAACCCTAGATTTAAACCTAATCGTCGTGCGTCGAGCTCGAAGATCCAGCCGCCGCCGAGCTTCGCTGTCGCCTCCTCGAGACGAGCAGATCCGTCGACCGCCTCCTCGAGACGAGCAGATCCGTCGACCACCTCCTCAAGATGAGCAGATCCATCGAACGCCGCTTCGAGATGAACGCTCGACCACCGCCACAGCAGATCCGCCGACGCCTTGCCCGGTCCGACCCCGGCGGACCTCCCCGCGTCGACGCCGAGAACCCAACGTGAGCCCTCTTTTCTCTTTCCCCTTTCTTCTGTTCTGTAAGTTAAGTTACGGGTTAATTAATTAGTTAGCAAATTAATCAGTTAGTTAATTATTCAGTTAGTTAATAATTAATCAGTTAGTTAATATATAATTAGTTAGTTAATATATAATAGTTTAGTTAATATAATTAGTTTAGTAATATATATAATATATAATTAGTTTATTTTTATGTAATAAATATAAGGATTTTTGATTATATAAAAATATAATAATTTCAGGGTTTTTATTATAAAAAATAAAATAAAAATAGTTTCAATAATAAAATTAGTTCAAAATTTGTTTATTTGGACTGGTAACCGATTTTACTATAGATATATATTGGCTTTTACATAAATTCTAAATTTTATAAATAAACTTTTAATTGTAATTATTGTTCAAAATAATTTCAAAATAATTTTCATAAATTAAGGTGTTACCTTAATAACAAACAAACGACCCTTTCTCTTATTAGCCTGGTATCCTTATCTCGATTTTCGTGCCGAACTCCGATCTTGGACTTCTTTATATAGTTTCTAGCTATTTGGACTGCTCCGGACTCATTGGAACTAACTGCTACTTCATTTGGGATCACCTTGGGAAGTGTGGCATTATATACATTCTCTTATTAGTTAATATACATATATATATAAAAAATATATATTTATTTGATTGATATATATACAAATATGTATTTTGGTATATAAATATATATTTATATACACCTATTTAGTGTATATACACATATACGTATTTTGTATAATTACTAATAGACACTTATATATATATATATATATTATATACATTTTTATTGGTATATACTCTGAGTGTAATTGGGTATTTATATACGTATCCCTACTAGATGACCCTAGTTGACTAGAGCCATGCCTGGCATAGCCCTGAGGCCAGTGTATTTCTATTGTGTATTAGTGTAGCATCTGATACAAGTGATATTATTATATGTGTATAGGACTGTTGGATCCTCCAGACGATACTCTGGGACAGGACATTGGTTTTACCAGCTAAGGACCCAAGGCGAGTACGTTCTCTGATTAGTTTTCTATTTATGATATCCCCTATGTTCACTGTATCTAGTGTAGATATCCATGCTCTTGACACGCTGGTTACACGGATTGGTATACACGGATCTCGTCATGAGATATTATTCCTTATTCATGGTGTAGCTTATACAAGACTTGTTTCCTTGTTATCTTGTACATGTACAGACACTGAGACCCGGGGAGATTTGCTACCTCCCTAGGGAATCCCGTGCCATGGCGTACCATGATTGGATCTACTATACCAGTCGGGGGTGGGGAGTATTTTAGTGTAGATATGTGATCATACCCAACTTTACATGCATCATAGCTCACCCCACATCTCACGTCGGGTGCGGCCTGACCATTTACATGCTTCATAACTGTTACGTGTGATTAGCCTGACCTCTACTTGCATCATAGCTAACCAACGGTTAGCCTGACCTTACATGAATCATAGCTAATCACATGTAACCAGCCTGATCAAGTTCCCAAGTCGATCACATGTTAAAGCTAGTACTCACACACTTAGTCATAGGTTTCTTGCTCATTGACATATTGTTTCTTTTTCTGCATTTACCTACAGTATTTCCAGTATTTCTTTTATTGTACATTTCTCGTACCTATACATGCATCTCGTATATTTCCATCTAGAACTGCTACATAGTTTATATCATTAATATAGAACTGCTAATTAGAGATGTACTTTGCTCCTTCCTGACTGGAAAATATTTTCCAGACAATGCCTAGAGGACTGGTATTCGACACTTGTGGACCGTCAGGGTGAGTAGCTGCAGTCATGGATTTACTAGTTCAGTCATGATTCCGGAAGGTTTAGCCGGAATCACTAGAGATTTAGTTAGTTTCTTTCAGTAGTTTATTTGGTACCGGATTTGTCTCCGGCATTTTGTTGAGACTTGGATTATGTTGAGATAGATTATTTACAGTTTAGACTTGTGTTGTATCTTCCTTTCTTTTCTTTGATTTCTTATCGTGCTGTAGTTGTGATTGAGTATGTTGATTTTATATTGTTATCCGTATCTCCTTATGGAGTTGGACTCTAGTGTGAGATTGGTTAGATAGTACTTGACCTAGACAGCGTTATACCGCTGATGCTGCGGCGTAGGCTGGACGTACCCACGCTCTCGTACCCCTAAATCGGGTGCGGGTCATGACACGTTTTTAGTGGTGGCCCATGCAGGTCAGACTTTGCAAGTTGTGCGATGTCGTGGTAGTGCGACGTCTTAGTTGTACTACTGCGTGCCTGCGATAGGATACATGACATAGGATACTAGGATGAGAGAGGATACTCAATCACAAAAAAAAAATCTTGAGAGATTCCTGGGACGACCCCTTGAGAATCTTATTATAATTTCTAATTTAAATCTTTTTTCTTGTTTTCATCCGTTCTAATTTGTTGTTATTGAAATTGATTCTTGTTGACCAGTTGTTAAATTTAATTCTTGCTATCGTTGTTGAGTTTTGATTTTATATCGAGATAAATTTTACGGACTAAACTTTACGGTATCATCTGATGACATATATTAATGAGGACAGTGAGAAAGGTAAAACGTCTACTTTGGTTATGGAACCTAGAGTTTATCGCAGCCATATTAGATGTCGTGACGAGAACGTAGGACCCTGACTTGGATGTACATACTTTAGTTATGAAATTTAGAGTTTCTCGCAGCCATACCGGTTGGCGTGGCGAAGATTCTAGATGACATGACTATAGAGTTGCATACCTTAGTTACGGAACCTGTCGTTTATCGCATTTATGCTTACTGGCGTGGCGAGGATTCTGAGTGTCATAATTTCTGACAGACGTGTATGATTATCAGGTTGTATCTTAAAATGGTTCTTAAAGTCTCATCTCAATACTTATCTATTTCGTTATTACAGGACTTTGTTCCATCGCTTCTTTTCTTTACTAGCAGTAAAGATACCTTCAGTCCTTGATCCAGTTCCTTTTTGAGCTTATTTTCTTTGAGGATTCCTTGTTAGTGTGATAATTAGTGACTTACAATTTTGGTTGTGTCTTGTATTAGTTTGACTGAGTGTGACTTGTAAGTTTGTAAGTATTTCTTAGTTGGACATGTGAGCAGTAGGCCTTAATCTAGAGTTAACCCATAGCATAGTACCTTATGGCAATAGTTGTAGGATATGTGTTATTATAATACTATAAGTAGAAGGAGAGTATAGAGTATCAGTGATAGTTCCCAGAGTTAGTACCAGAGCCAGTATAACCGTCCTGGATAATCATGATTATGTAATTGAGTGATCTATGTAAACAATTAGGTATCAAGGAATTGTGTTAAGGATTAATGGAGCATGACGTTCAATCTGATGATTGATATCGGGCGTGTTAAAGGTAAAGAAATTTATATGCATGAGGAGTTATAATGAGGTATCATGAGTAGAGAAATATCAGAATTGGTAATGAAGATGGTGAAGCGTATCACAGATTAGTGTAACAGGCTATAAAAGGTTAAAGGGAAATACCTATAAAACCATCGAGATGAGGAACCATATACATGCCCATGAGAGTAAAGAAACATGAGTGTTATAGTAGATACATGTAATCATGAGTTATAATGAGCTTGATGAGATGATCCATTAATGAAGCTAGTGATATAATACCAAGAGTGCTAATGATTCTATATCGAGGATTAGTCGAGAATAACGTTAATAACAGTAAGCACTCTGTGTGATGATAATTAGATGATATACCAGTTGACATAAATTAAAATCATGAAAGAAAATACAGGTGATGATAACTTTGATCATTGGAGGTAATAGTGCAAGTGATTCGGGCAGTACAAATTTAGTACACAGTTGTAGACAATAGAGGTATTGAGTGCACCTCGAGTATTAGAGACTGTGAGCACTTATATGAAAATTTATGGATTTATAAATTAAAGAGTGGAAATAAATTTTAACTTTGAGAATTATTGAGGAGTTGAGATTTTGTCATTAAAATTTTTGAGGATTTCAAATATTGATTCAATAGACATGGTCAAGGCTACAAAGATTTTAGAAGTGAAAAAAAAAATTTATTTCGATGTTGAGTATCTGACTTTGAGGAGGTATATGCAATTTATTTTTGTTGATCGAGAAGTTAAACCTTGATGATTATTTTGAGGATTAATTTTTATGGTAGATGAGAAATATGAATATTGATATATGAGTAGATGATATACATGTGTAAGGATCTGATGACTTGAGCATGATTGAGATGGCACCGCAGACTGACTTGGGTGTCCATCTAAAGTTGTATTGGAAAGAGCAGTACTTAGTATGGTGTTGCACTTGACGTGTATTTGAGTGATAAGAACGACTAGTATGAACAATTGTAGTAGGAACGAAAACTGACAGAGGGTATGGTACTAAGGAGATAGAGGTATCAACTTGGATGCATTATTGAATCATGATTATATTAGAGATTCTTGGCATCAGATTTAGGTGTTAATAGATATGTGTGTGCAATATGGATATATTCATGGATCTTGTGGATAAATGACTAGTTGATATGGGTACCAGTGTACAGGAATAGGAATTAGTTAGTGAATATGCTAGAGTTAAGTGTATGTTAGAGATAGAAGATACCGCAAGAAATATGTTAGCAGGTTCTTCTTTTTCTTCCTAATGTTCTCGTCTCTTGATTAATTGATTTCCCTAGTGCTGTAGTTCGTATTCATGATTTTTTTGTTAGAATATAACTAGTAGTACACCCTGACAGAGACTGAAATACCATGACAAAAGATACATGACCTATATATTTTTCTTAGATTGCATGACTGTAGGTAGAATTCTCTTAAACCATGATCATTAGGGTTTTGACCATAGCAAAGATCTATGACAAGGTTATGACTGACAAAAAGGGACAAGATGATTAAATTTGTGGATAAGCATTAATTTAAATAAATAATTAATGGGTTGTTATAACAGAGGTGATGGATCATTGATTTTACGAAAATCGAGGTATGATTGAAATTCGAGGATAAACATTAACTTAAATGGAGAGTTAAGAAATTCACAGAACAAAATTTGAGGATTTATTAATTTTAAGAAGGTCTTGATATGATTGAATTGGTTATTAAAAATTTGAGAAAATTAGGGAAATTATCATTATATCTATTTGATTGCAAGATAGAAATTTGAAATTTTATATTATGAATGTTGCATTGAAGATTCCGTAAGTATCGCATCGTTGAGTATTTTAAGGAAAAAGAAAAGCAGGAAATAAAATCGTTAATGAAATAGTGTCGAATTCAATTCTCGGGATAGGATTAGATTTTGAATAAGCATCAATTGAATTTGAGTTAGAGGAATAAGATGATTATTGTATTAGTGTTTAAAATTTAAATTTGGGATACGATTTTTATAAATATGCATTGATTGGATTTCAATTGGAGGATTGGATATTAAAATCCTGGAGTATTTAGATACGAATTTAAAAAAAAAAATTTGGAGGAGATTATGGTAAAAATTTGATTTTGATTTTAAACTTGAAGATTTTCAGGAATATGATGTCATAGAATTTTTGAAAGGTTGTGAAATAATAATATGGAAATTACTTCATGATTATTTGGCTTGAAATTTAAATTTTGATAGAAATAATATGATGAGTAAAGGCAATTATTGAGGATCTTAAATTTCGCGGACGAAATTTTTCTAAGGTGGATAGACTTGTAACCTCCGATTTCAAATTCCCGAAATATTTAGATTTTAATTTATTTTAAATATCAAGTTTATGAAATATTTTCTCCTTAAATTTTAGTATTAGATTTTGAACAATGTTTGATTTAGAAGGTGATTTAAAATCTTTTATAAAAATTATTTTTCCCTAAATGTCGATTTATTATAAATTAAATAGATAAATAATGATACTCTAGCTTCGAATATTTATTGGCTTGAAATCATAAAATTATTTGTTTAATAAAAATTATTTGAAGGACTAGTTGTTTTTTTTTCATAATAAATTTTCATATCCATTTGGGATAGTAAATAAATTAAGATTTTGGAATATGGGTTTAATTAGTAGCTAATTGGAAATCAGTTAGCCTTGGAAGCCTCGTAAAATATTTTCTTAAATTATAATCTTTTTCTACTAAAAATTTACAAGTTTACCATCTCCCATTCACACCCTCATTCCCACATGAAGAACTCATTCATGTCTAATCTTGGCCATTCATTAATTGGGCCAATCCTCACCCTTCATCCCACACCCTCTCTCCCTATTTAAAGTCTCTCACCCACACCATTCCCAAGAAGCCCTAATTCCTAAAACCTAGGCTAGCCCTCACAAATTCCCACAAGCCAACAGCCATCACCATTTTGTGTGCTCGTGTCCATGTGTCCAGCTTTACGTGTCAGCCGTGTTGGCCTCGGGTCCGACCCCGGGTGTCCTATCGTATCCATTCATTTCCTGTGTCCAGTTATTACAACATTACAATGAGATTGTGTCCGACACCATCTGGACACATCCACCACAGTACATCATCTCTGTGTCCAACACCCGGACACATCCACCTCCACCACAGTAAACATCCATCCCCGTATCCAACACTCGGACACGATCCACCCCTGACACATACAGATATTCATAAACCTAACCCTAGATTTAAACCTAACCGTCGTGCGTCGAGCTCGAAGATCCAGCCGCCGCCGAGCTTCGCTGCCGCCTCCTCGAGACGAGCAGATCCGTCGACCGCCTCCTCAAGACGAGCAGATCCGTCGACCGCCGCTTAGAGATGAACGCTCGACCACCTCCACAGCAGATCCGCCGACGCCTTGCCCGGTCCGACCCCGGCGGACTTCCACGCGTCGACGCCTAGACCCCAACGTGAGCCCTCTTTTCTCTTTCCCCTTTCTTCTGTTCTGTGAGTTAAGTTACGGATTAATTAATCAGTTAGTAAATTAATCAGTTAGTTAATTAATCAGTTAGTTAATAATTAATTAGTTAGTTAATATATAATTAGTTAGTTAATATATAATAGTTTAGTTAATATAATTTGTTTAGTAATATATATAATATATAATTAGTTTATTTTTATGTAATAAATATAAGGTTTTTTTATTATGTAAAAATATAATAATTTTTGGGGTTTTTATTATAAAAAATAAAATAAAAATAGTTTCAATAATAAAATTAGTTCAAAATTTATTTATTTGGACTGGTAACCGATTTTACTATAGATATAAAAATATATTGGCTTTTACATAAATTCTAAATTTTATAAATAAACTTTTAATTATAATTATTGTTAAAAATAATTTCAAAATAATTTTCATAAATTAAGGTGTTACCTTAATAACAAACAAACGACCCTTTCTCTTATTAGCTTGGTATCCTTATCTCGATTTTTGTGCCGAACTCCGATCTTGGACTTCTTTATATAGTTTCTAGCTATTTGGACTGCTCCGGACTCATTGGAACTAACTGCTACTTCATTTGGGATCACCTTGAGAAGTGTGGCATTATATACATTCTCTGATTAGTTAATATACATATATATATATAAAAAAAAAATTTGATTGATATAGATACAAATATGTATTTTGGTATATAAATATATATATTTATATACACCTATTTAGTGTATATACACATATACGTATTTTATACAATTACTAATAGATACTTATATATATATATTATATACATTTTTATTGGTATATACTCTGAGTGTAAATGTGTATTTATATACGTATCCCTACTAGATGACCCTAGTTGACTAGAGCCATGCCTGGCATAGCCCTGAGGCCAGTGTATTTCTATTGTATGTTAGTGTAGCATCTGATACAAGTGATATTATTATATGTGTATAGGACTGTTGGATCCTCCAGACGATACTTTGGGACAGGACATTGGTTTTACCAGCTAAGGACCCAAGGCGAGTACATTCTCTGATTAGTTTTCTATTTATGATATCCCCTATGTTCACTGTATCTAGTGTAGATATCCATGCTCTTGACACGCTGGTTACACGGATTGGTATACACGGATCTCGTCATGAGATGTTATTCCTTATTTATGGTGTAGCTTGTACAAGACTTGTTTTCTTATTATCTTGTACATGTACAGACACTGAGACCCGGGGAGATTTGCTACCTCCCTAGGGAATCCCGTGCCATGGCATACCATGATTGGATCTACTATACCAGTCGGGGGTAGGGAGTATTTTAGTGTAGATATGTGATCATACCCAACTTTACATGCATCATAGCTCACCCCACATTTCATGTCGGGTGCGGCCTGACCATTTACATGCTTCATAGCTGTTACGTGTGATTAGCCTGACCTCTACATGCATCATAGCTAACCAACGGTTAGCCTGACCTTACATGAATTATAGCTAATCACATGTAACCAGCCTGATCAAGTTCCCAAGCCGATCAAATGTTAAAGCTAGTACTCACACACTTAGTCATAGGTTTCTTGCTCATTGACATATTGTTTCTTTTTCTGCATTTACCTACAGTATTTCCAGTATTTCTTTTATTGTACATTTTTTGTACCTATACATGCATCTCGTATATTTCTATCTAGAACTGCTACATAGTTTATATCATTAATATAGAACTGCTAATTAGAGATGTACTTTGCTCCTTCCTGACTGGAAAACATTTTCCAGACTATGCCTAGAGGACTGGTATTCGACACTTGTGGACCATCAGGGTGAGTAGCTGCAGTCTTGGATTTACTAGTTCAGTCGTGATTCCGGAAGGTTTAGCCGAAATTACTAGAGATTTAGTTAGTTTCTTTCAGTAGTTTATTTGGTATCGGATTTGTCTCTGGCATTTTGTTGAGACTTGGATTATGTTGAGTTAGATTATTTACAGTTTAGACTTGTGTTGTATCTTCCTTTCTTTTCTTCGATTTCTTATCGTGCTGTAGTTGTGATTGAGTATGTTGATTTTATATTGGTATCCGTGTCTCCTTATGGAGTTGGACTCTAGTGTGAGATTAGTTAGATAGTACTTGACCTAGACAGCGTTCTACCGCCGATGCTGCGGCGTAGGCTGGATGTACCCACGCTCTCGTACCCCTAAATCGGGTACGGGTCGTAACATTTGTAGGCCCCTGAATCTCCAAGAGAATCATGCCAATCCTATTTTAGCCAGATGGCCCACGCGTTGGGAAAGTTGTTCTTAAACTGTATTCACTTAGACCGTTAGGTAACCCCATTGGATGTTTATTATAATACTTTATTGGCATGCTTCTATGTTTCTTGTTATGTCCCTCTGAAGATCTGGTCCCTTTCCAGGTGTAGATGTTTATGAGTATTCGTAGGAGCGCAGATCTGGACTTGCTACTTATATTTCGAGGAGGTCTTCCCTTCGAGTCTCAGTGATTGTTAGTTATTGTACTTATATTGTGTTTGTTTTTATATTCTACTTTGATAGTGGATTTGTTTTCATCCGACTGTCATCTTTCGATACTTCATATTGAGATCTAGTTATATAGATATTGGTTATTTATTTATTTATGTTTTTTGTGGATGAGATTTAGTTATACCCTGTGACTTGTGATGGTTTATACCACTTGTGAATTATTGTTCATATTATAGTGTACGTGTGAATCATGGTATCCATATATTGGAGTTGCCATGTATATGCGGCTGGCATGCTTACGTGTTCCTAGTCCTACGTATTTTGGGACTGGGACGTGACATGTTTTTAGTGGTGGCCCATGCAGGTCAAGAGCATATTGTCTCAGTTATGTTACGGTAACGAGCAAGCCTATAAATAGGATTAGAGTATAGGATCTCATCCACATTTGACTATGACTCATCTTTCTTCCAATCTATTCTATTTGAATAATTGCATCATGTTTGATTCATGTACTTCCCTAATAGTTTCTTGAGTATAGCCTCTGCTAGAATATATGAATCCCTGTTGTTAGGATGATAATTAGGGTAATATTCCTAAGAAGAATACAACTAGAATATTGACACATCACTCAGTTTAGAATACCTAATAAACCCTAGCATCCCTTACCTGTAGATTGATTTACCATTATCCCTTGATATATTTATGAAGACTTTAGAGTGGTATAGATACTACTAGGGATTAGTTAGAAATTTGACCATACTGTTTTACCCTTGCATTGAGGAACCAATAGAAATCCAAGATTTAATAATAGGACTAAACCTAACTTTCATAGTAAGATAGTATTAGAGAACTATAAATTTAGATTCTTGGTATTAGCAGACAGTACATTAGGAAGCCAAGAGGAATGAATATGACATTTTCCTTGATCATACCTCGAACACAGAGATTAGCTCGCCACCTTCCCCTTAGAAAACTATGATATTATCTAGAGTCTTTCTATTTAGTTTTATATCTTGTTCCTCTGAAACCTTAGCACTCGCTAATTGTGCGACGACTAATTTTGTTTTTTTCATCCTTCAATTTTTGCCACCTAATCCTCCTAATTGTAGGCCAAGTAATTTTATTTCATGTTAAGATATATAGTTTGCTAGGATTAATTGTAATCTTGAAATTTGAAATTCTGTGCTTAGTAGTTAGAACTTGATAGTTGAGTTGCTCATTTAGATTATGATTTTATGATTATCCTTTAGTTTTGAATCACGTAATTTGTACCCCCACCTCGATACAAGTTATGTCTTTTTGAAAGGTAGTAACCTTTCCATTCTCAATATTAACACTTTTGTTCTATAAACACAATGATTAAGACTTAAGATGACCATTACCTATATAATACAATAGGATACCCTAATAAGTACCAAGATCTTTTCCTCGTATACCCCAATAAGAGTTTCTACTTTCTTTACATGGACAAGGTTATTCTGTAGAATCCCCTTTAACACAGTTACAATATTAGTTTATACTTCTAAGTTGGATAGTATGTTTCATAACCTAGTATCACATAGTCCTCTTGACTCATTAATGAAGTATAACCGAATGACATTAACTGTATGCTAGCATAAGAAGATAGTGTTTATTCAGACTATAGAACTTAGAGGCCCATACCCCCATTTGGTCGACTAGCGACTTGGACAAGGAGTTAGTATGACAACTGTAGAGATTGTAGAGTCTTATCTTCTTTGTGAACTTGAATTATTTTTAATTCTCTTATCATAATCTAGCGTATTTATATTTTTTGTACTACCTTAACTTATGTTGCTGTTACAGCCTAGTTTTACAAGCTTATTCTTTATCGAGCTTGTTCATGACATATGTATTATTGGGGGGCCCACACTAATACATTATCTAAATCAGAATCAGTGTATTAAGGTCTAGCTAACCTTAGTACGCTTGGTTCGCTCTTCGCATGACTACTTTATGTGGATTAAGATAAAATTGACTTAGCTTCTTAGACGAATGTACTTGCCCTCTAGACATGTCTGGGCATATCGTATCGGTTACATAACTGTACTGATAGGAGCATGTGAATAAGAATCTACCAAATAGGATTTTAATCCACACCTGCCTTGACAATCCCCTTTGAATTCTTTAATCGCTTTGAATTTCGTACTTGTACTCTATCACCTCCTCATTGAATTCCTTATTATTGTTCTCCGTCTTTCCCTATTTCAGAAAGACGAACGCTCGTGCTTGGTATAAGTTTGATAAACATAGAGTACTAGATATATCCTATAGGCCAATCACATTACTAGGTGACTATCTTTTATAATTGATTAAGGGCATATCATATATGATATATTTCGTGTTAAAGTTTTAAGGATTGAATAGCATAAGTAAATAATTTAAGGAATATCTTCCTTAAATGTATAGCCTTATGTGATAGATGGGTAAATTCTAAGTTGGGTAAAAGTTGCATTGTTAACTTGAGGAGAATTACTTTTAGATTATGATCAAGTAAGATTAGATTGTGAGATTAAGTCATTTTAATATGGAGAATTTTAGAAGAATGATTAAGATGATGAGGATTTAATAAATTTTGATATTTTGATATTGTGAACCAAATGTTTATACTTTAAGCACATGATTTAAATTTTAAAAATGGAAGATTGAATTATCGATTTAAACTTTAAGGATAAATATAGAATTTTAGACTCGAACATTAGTGGATTAAATTTAAAATTTTATAATTTGATGATTTAAAGTAAAACGTGATTGTTGGAACACCTATTTGAAATATTGAGGATAAAAATTAAAATTAGAAGAGTATAAAATTTCTAAGTTGAAAATAGAAATAATATTTGATTAGAATAATTTTTTAAAGGAGATTATGATAGTTGGAGATATTAGTGTAAAAATTTGGTATGGATTGACTTAAATTCGGATGTTGATGATTTAAAAATCGACAAGATAGTACGATATGTTGAATTTTGATTTAAATAATAATTAATTTAATTTTGAAGGTGATTGCGATGAATTTGAATAGATTTTAAATTGGTGCAAAGAGATTGTGATTGACTTGCCTTATGTACGAATGTGAATGATTTAGAGAATCATACCTTATTTTAATTTCGAGGACGAAATTATTTTAAGTTGGGTAGATTGTAAACCCCCTCACCCAAAATTAGACCTACTTGGCTTAGATAGTGAAACTAGGGATGGTTGAATCAAATTAGAAATAGAACACGATATTTTATTTAATTTTGTAATATTTATATCACTTAGTGCACCTTACCGTTGCTTCGATAATTGGAGCACTACACTAGCCATTGCCTTCCTACAAATTTTACATCCTTCTCCTAGACGTACCCGCCTTCTATTCTGACCTTTGTGTAACTTATAATCATGCTCTCTTGTGCTATATTTTAGTCGCACAATATTTATTTTGTAATATTATATTTAATTCTAAATAAATTTGACTTTGTATCCTTGTACATTCCAATCAAAATTGGAGACACAATCTTGAACCGTTTCGTGCAACCCAATTTATGATAATATTTTATCCTGGGTCCCCTATGTCCATGACACTTGTGTCCCACCTAATTTTAGCCCCATGTACTTCTAATTAATTTTAGAACACCATTTGTATTTATTTTAATTAATTTAATCCAATTTTTATGTTTGTGCAATTTTCCAATTGTTGGGAGCTTTTATGCAAAAGTGCATTGAGGTGTCCACACCATTGGACATGACACATGAAGAAACCTATTTTTCATTCATATGAATTTTCCCCATGATTTTTGGAATGTGCAACACACAACATCGCCCCCTCATTTAACCCTAGCCTTGCATTTTAAACAACGCAAATCCTAGCCCTCCAAACACCCCCATGACAAGCCAAGGCCCACTCCAAGGAGGTGTTGACCAAGCACAAATTTTTTAGGTCAACACCCAACCCAAATTCTACATGTATAAATGATCCTTCTCCTTAATTTCTTCATCCACACAAAACCCAAAAAAAAACTACAACTAGCCGACCCTATCCCATCTCCTATTCACCATACCTGTCCTCCCGTAGCCGGAGCTCCGGTCACCCCGACCTCCCTCCGGTGAGCCACTCCGCCGGCCTACCTCCTTCCACGATTGTCCTTATCCTCCTCGCCGGGGACCCCAACATCGACCCAGGCAGAGATACTACCATCCCCGACTTTCTTCACCCTTAGCACAGTGCTCATCACCACCCCGACTCATTCCGTGGATCGCTTGCACCTCCCCCCGTCGTCCCTCCACGACTGTACGACCATAGCGCCTGAGCCCTCTCGCTGCCCGTCTCCTTCCTGTCTTCTTCAACCTTCCTTCGACTCGCCGTAGATCACAGAGCCACCACCGCCAACTCCTTGTTCATCTCATTCCTTCGGTGATCTCCCCAAGCCCGCCGGACGACGAGCAGCACCCTACTGAACTTCCCCTCGACCTCCTCTTCTCTCCTTCCCTCGACTCCCGGAGCATAATCCGTCCCCACTGTAGAAGCATAAAAAATACGCCGGGTGATTATACGCGGCATATCGGTGCAGAGCAGCATAGGCAGAGGCCTTAAGAGCCATCAAGCGTGCAACAGAGCCTTTTCTGCTAGAACAGAGCGTGAAACTTAAAAGCTCAAAGGACCATCCGCACAAGGCAGTACGTCCAAGCCACTTCAGCGTAAATAGGGTGCTTCATCGCCTCCAGGGCATAAAACTCCTCCCCTTTCATACGCAGCATTGAGGTATACAAAAGACGCTTCGTATTCCCCGAAGTGAACCTGTCATATCCTGCAATGAACCTGTCAGAGCCTGCAATGAACCTGACGTCTGGACTTCTGGCAAAGGGATACGGCTCGACTACCCAAGCGACGACTATAATGATGGCACTGCACTGCCACCCAGGCTGTCAAATACCACCATCCCCTTCGTGTAAACTGCTTCTTCAAGCACAAAGGGATACGCTGCCTTGTTTTATACAAGCAAAATGCAAGCTGTTTACGTTCTGTAGTAGAAAAACTGCCTGCAACGCCAAAAGCTGCACTCTGTACGGGGTTCGAGGCACGTCTCTTCGCCTAATGCACATAGCGGTGACAGTTTCTCGAGGCACGTCTCTGCGACTGATGCGCAGAAAGGGCTGCAGACCGTCAAAGAATACGCCTCCACATTTAATGCACAGGATGGTGGCAAATCTCGGCATTTAATGCAAGAAATTTGATTAAATCTTCAAAAGCCATAATTTCGGCTAAGACGTCAACATCAGCACTGTGGCACAGTACGCAGCGGCTTCTACGCCCATCCAGCGTTTGTGCTCATTCGGCTTCTACGCCTGCTCGGCCTTTGTGCCCCTTCGGCTTCTACGCCTGCTCGACCTCTGTGCCCCTTTGGCTTCTACGCCTGCTCGGCCTCTGTGCCCCTTCGGTTTCTATGCCTGTTCGGCCTCTACGACCACTCGGCTTCTATGCCTGTTCGGCCTCTACGACCACTCGGCTTCTATGCCTGTTCGGCCTCTACGACCACTCGGCTTTTACGCCTGTTCGACTTTTATGCCGGTTTGATAACTATTTGGCTTCTATGCCATGGTGACAGATATTTGGCTTCTATGCCAACCTCTTCTACACAATGGATACCTACCTACGTGGCTTTTACGTCGTGATCTTCGTAGCAATTGTACGCGTTGTGTCCCTTAGTTGGACCCGCGTCACACGCTTATTCAAAAGATCATCTATACGTAGGCATTGGTTACTTTAATCGTTGTGTAAAAGGGTGTTGTACTTTTCACTCCTCGGTTGTTACACCGACGAAGTGGTCACTGTCACTAAAACTCTATAAATAGAGACCTCTATCAATGAGGAACAAGGTGGAAAAACTTAAAACTTGAAGATCGAACCAGGTCGACAAAAATTGGAAGATCGAGCCCGAGAGAGAGAGAGAGAGAGAGAGAGAGAGCACCCGGAGCTCAGGCAAAGAGTAGGGATCGACGACTTTGGCATCGCACATCCACCCTCTCCAGCAACCTTCGAAGCTGCTTCCTATCTTCTACGGCACTTCTTCAACATCGTGTGGTCCAAGGGCTAAAGTGATCGACTGCAGATCAGACACCTATAGCAATATTTACCCAGATTAAATAAATTATACTCCCATATCCTCGTATAGGATCAAATTGTACAAGTTTATTTGTAAACCAAAGAAGGTGGGTTCTGTGTAAACCCCATATTGAATACATCTTCATTCTTTCGTTTAATACCACAAACAAGATGGTGACTATGCTGGGGACATCTTTCTCTTCTGATGAGGAAGCAATTACTCAACACGATATGGTATTCGTGGGATCCGTGAAGAAGATGCTGGTCGTCCAATTCGACCAATCTGCCTACGAAGACATGCTTCGAACCGGGGGTAGCTCTCACTCTCTCTCCGTCCAAGACAACAGGAAGCTGCGCAAAGTGTGGATGTCCAAGACATCCTCTACCATTCCTTTGGACTCTTCGATCTCTCCGATCTCTCCGACCAATGAGGTTGTAGCACTGCTCCCTCCGTGCCCTGCACGTAAAACTCAGTCTCCCGCTACGCACGGTACAGACGAAACTTCAGGCAAAGCCTCAACGCTGACCCAGAAGTATTCATTGCGCTCTACGCGTAGGAACCAGTCTCCCGCTACACGCGATACAGACAAAACTTTGGGCAAAGCCTCAGCGCTAACCCAGAAGTATCCACTGCGCTCTACGCGTAGGAACCAGTCTTCCGCTAGACGCGGTACAGACAAAACTTTGGGCAAAGCCTCAGTGCTAACCCAGAAGTATCTACTGCGCTCTATGCACAGAAACCAGTCTCCCGCTACGCGCGGTACAGACCAAACTTCTGGTAATGCCTTAGCGCCAGGTCGGAAGTACAAATCATGCTCCAGGCGCAAGACAACATCTGACCTCTATGAGGAACCAGATGAGCGCCGTAATTTTCGCGAGGGGAAGCAAGCAGCAGAATACTCGACTCCTCGGCCGTTACGCCGGCGAAGGAGCAATCTGCCTACCCTCCGGATTACGCGAGAAGCACACTGCCTTCCGGACACCATTGGGGGTATATTGCTATACGGTCATGCCCTTCGGATTGAAGAACGCCGGGGCCACGTACCAACGGGCTATGAGTAACATATTCCATGAGCATTTACGCAAAATAGTAGAATGTTACGTAGACGACATAGCCTTCAAGAGTCGCCTAAAGGGTGATCACATTCAAGACTTGAGGACGGTATTCGAGTTGATGCGCCAACATCAACTCAAGATGAACCCTACGAAGTCCTTTCTGGGTGTATCCAGTGACAAGTTCCTAGTATTTGTCATCACCGCCAAAGGCATCCAGGTGGACCCCGACAAAGTCCAGGCAATTGTGGAAATGCGACCGCCCCATAATCTGAGGGAACTCCGGGGATTTCAAGGCCGTTTGGCTTACATTCGGAGATTCATATCCAACCTCTCGGGAAGATGTCAGCCCTTTTCTCATCTCATGAAGAAAGGTGTATCCTTCGTATGGGACGAAGCTTGCCAGCAAGCATTCGGAGATATCAAGCACTACCTCACCAGTCTGCCAGTTCTGGTGTCTCCCGTCATGGGAAGACCATTCTTGTTGTACGTTCGAGCGATGGATTATTCACTAGGAGCTCTTCTCGCACAGAAGAATGACATGGGTCATGAACAGGCTATCTACTACCTCAGCAGGATGTTGGTCGGAGCCGAACACCGGTACAACCCAATGGAGAAAGAATGCTTGGCTCTGATGTTCGCTATCTAAAAGAAGCGGCACTACGTCGCCGGCCAGACTATCCATATCATCTCCAGGATCAACCCTCTTCGAGTACTGATGAGCAAGTCGAGTGTTCTTAATTCCCGACTCGCAACTTGGGCGATGCTGTTAACACCATATGACATGGTATACGTACCGCAAAAGTCCATCAAAGGCCAAGCGCTGGCCGACTTTCTAGCTGCTCATCCGATCCCGGAGGCCTCCAAATTATACGAAGACATTCCCGACGAAGTTGCAGAATGTAATTCCGCAATGGAAGGTGAAGCATGGCAACTGTTCTTCGACGGTGCCTCCAGGACTAGTCCCCAGGGAAATGTGGTTTCAGGGGTAGGAATCGTCCTAGTCACTCCTGATAAACTCGTCATCTACCGGGCATATTCTCTTAACGAACCATGCTCCAACAATGTGGCAGAATACGACGCCCTATTAATTGGACTCCAAGTCGCTAAAGAGCTGGGGGTCGAGTCCCTGGAAGCTTTCGGTGATTCTCTGCTTATCGTCAATCAAGTCCGAGGAATATATGAAGTCCGAAATCCAGACCTCATCCCCTATCACCAAACAATGGTCGAGATAGCCATGACATTCAAAGGGTTCTTCCTAGAGCATGTACCTCGATCCCAGAATTTGGAAGCTGATGCCCAAGCCAGTCTAGCTGCGGATTTAGCCACTCCTATAAGAAGGCAGGATTCGATAATCCTTCTTAACAGAGATTTATTCTGCGTGAAGAACAACTTTCACATAGAACGCAGCTACCCTGTGAACACGGATCCCCTGGAAAGAGACTGGAGAAGTCCCTTCATAGATTTTGTCGCATACGGAATCTTGCCAAAGGACCCCAAAGAAGCAGTATCCGTCAAAAGACGATCATTATGCTTCTACTTCGATGCATCTTCACAATGCCTATATCGTCGGACTTACGACGGGCTGCTATTAAGTTGTCTCTCAGGTGACGAAGCACAGCAGATTATCTGGGAAGCTCACGACGGCATATGCGAAGCGCATCCGCTCGGTCCTAAGCTACAGGATCGTATCAGGAGAATGGGCTATTACTGGCCCACTATGATCATAGACGCGATCAGCTATGCAAGATAATACAGAGCCTGTCAGGTTCATGCAGACTTCATACATCAACCGTCTGAATATCTACATCCTACGGTTGCATCTTGGCCCTTCGAAGCATGGGTTATGGATATCATAGGTCCTATTCACCCGTCTTCTTCCAGAGGCCACCGGTTCATACTGGCCATCACGGATTACTTCTCCAAATGGGCAGAGGCGATCCCTCTGGTCGAGGTAAAGGCGTCTGACGTAATCAGCTTCATCAAGCATCACGTCATTTATCGCTTTGGGATTCCCCGAAGGATAATCCATGACAATGGGCCTCAGTTCATCAGCCAAGCGTTTCATCGATTTTACGATAAAAATCGAATACGTAATATTGCCTCTACGGCATATTATCTAGCTGCTAATGGTTTGGCGGAAGCTTTCAACAAAACCATTATCAAACTCCTGAAGAAGTTCGTCTCTTCGAACAAAAGAGACTGGAACGAGAAGCTGGGCAAATGTCTCTGGGCATACCGTACAACGGTACGGACACCGACAGGTTGTACCCCCTTTTCACTGGTGTACGGGAGCAATACAGTTCTTCCCATCGAAGTCCAGATCCCGTCGCTCAGGATAGCCGTGACTAATGAGCTGACCCAAGAAAAGAATGACCTGTTAAGGCTTCAGGAGCTCGAAGGATTAGACGAGAAATGCCTCCAAGCTCAACAGCGCATCGCGCTCTACCAAGCACGCATTTCCAGAGCTTTCAATTATAAAGTAAAGGAAAGAGGGTTCAAGGTCGGCGAGCTAGTCTTAGCCGTAAGAAGGCCGATGATTCTCACTCACAGGAGTAAAGGGAAATTTTAGCCCAAGTGGGAAGGCCCTTATGTGATCGAGACAACGTTCTCGAATGGCGCTTACAGGTTAGCCCAGCCTAATGGAGACCTATTAATGGCTCCTATCAACGGTAAATTCCTGAAGAGGTACTATGCTTAACCTCCTCTACCCCAGGGTGGAATATAGCTGGAATCCCAATTCTGACAAAACTACTTCCACAACGAAGCTAGTTAGGTCATATTCTATCATGTCCGTATGACCTCTGAATAGGTATGTCCTGCTAGAAGTTTATCGAGAGTTTATCACGTCCATACTACCTCTGATATCACTCTCACCTAAACCTGTCATTTACATTCCGAAATGATGGGTCCACAAAGTTAGAAAAGATTCGCTTTATTTCCAGAAAAAGCAGAATTACATTAGGGAAGCTAAAAGCAAGAAAGGGTACATCATTGCGGGGGAGCAGTCAGATCACGAATCAGCTTCGCCAGTGCAGCTACCTTCTTGCCCCTGGAAACCAAGGCATCAGCGCGGGCCCGCTCCAGCCGTGCCTCAGGATTATTCGTAAAGGACAGTTCGGCCCTTCCCCGAAGAGAGCCAGCTCGAGCAGCTTCTGTACGCTCCAAGTCCCGTCGCGCGGTGCTCAGTCGACCAGACGCTACGCCTAGACCTGCCAGCGACTGAGAAGCCCACTCCTCTGCCCGGGCGAGTTTCTCCTTCAACTTGTGGACCCTCGCTGCGTTCCCTTCGTGCTCGGATTGGCACTTCGTCTCGAGAGCAAGAGCCTCCTTCACGACGGCCTTTCTTTTATCCATCTCCAGCTTACGGGCTTTGATAGAGTTATCCAAGCTCTCCAGCTGTTTGGTAAGCCGCGCAATCATGGAGTCGTATCTGGCCTGGACTTCGGCTTCAAAACTGCCCCGAGTCAGCTGTAAGTATTCGTTAATGGGTTGCTCCAACCCATTAACCATCACCTCCAGGGCGTCAGCTACCCCGGAATCGCCGAACTCTCTGACGGCCTCAATCGAAAACTGGGAAGCCTTCTTCAGGCTCTCAAAATCCAGATTCTTCGCCAACACCATTGTTATCAACGTGTTCAAATTGGCGTAGAAGGTGCTGGTATATAGCTCGGTCAGCGCAACCAGATCTGGTTGAACGCCAGGAGTGGCCACAATATTGGCGATTCCCCTCCAAGGACGATTACAGACGAGGTGGCCACAGCCGCCGCCTCGACAGGTGGTGCGACCGAAAAAGGTGCGGCAACAACGGTCGAAGTCATCACCATACTCACAAGAGGCGAGGTCACGATGACGGGTTCGTCCTCCTCTTGAGATGATGAAACCACTCCGGGCGAGCTGGCCCCCGAAGCCATTTCCTCCTCGAAGTGGAACGCCTCCGTATCACCGTCAGGAGCTCGAGCAGAGCCAGAAGGCGTTTCAACGCTATACTCCCCGTGGGCGCCATCCCCTGAGAAGAGGACAAGAAAGTTGACATAAATATGATAGTAATCTTTCTAAGAGGAGACATAAAGATGACCTTTACCCGTAGCCAATGGTATATATGCCGCGTCTGCAGCCGATGTAGCTATGTCACGCCTTAATGACGCAATACGAACTGTCATACCTGGAGAAGTAGGTGGGCCAACCGACATCGCCAAGAGCTCCACCAAGCCTCCGCCGAGATGTGTTCGAGGTTCGTCAGCTGGAACCTCGCTGGTCATGCTCACGGACGCAGCAGGAGTTTCCTCCGTTGCTGGTCTAGAGGAAGATTCTCCCATTTGCCTCGGCCACGCGGGCAATTTTATTCCACTACCGGAGGCAGTGGCAGCAACGGCAGCCTCAAGCAGGAGTTCTTCGACACCGCCAGCCGAAACTGAGGGTCCCTCTCCGAGAGACGGGGAACCTCCAATCAAAGGGACATCCCCAACAGGATAGGCAGCAGGTTCCTCTCTAGGAGCCTCAATGCCAGGAATCCGGAGAGGGTGATCAGCTGTCTTCTTCTTCCTCTTGCGAGGTGAAGTCTGCTTCGAGACAGAAGCCCTTCGCTTCCCTGAGATCGCCAAAGCCCCCGTAGGCGGAGGCACTTCACACCTCGGCATCGACACCAGAGGCTCATCCAGAATAACGGACTCCTCGTCCTCGTCAGATAAAACCGAGGGGACTTCGATTCTTCTCCCAGGCTTGGAGGGAGGCACCCTGAAGCTTCCAAGAATGTCAAAGTCGCGATGGAGGGTGTTGATTGCCACATAGAACTGAGCATATGAATGGAGGATGCGTAGCTCCGTGGAGAGGGTGGCGACCGGCACAATAAAGATTGCTCCCGTGCAGCCCATGATGAAGTACCGCCACCCCCTGGCTCCATCAATGAGTCTGCCCCGGGACCTAAAGCTGGTGATGGCATTGCCCACGTGCAGCTGATCGTACCCAAACTGCCTCGCGAACCGACTGGAAAACTAAGGCTCAAAGAAGCAATGATCCTCGCTTTTGTACAACAAATGGGAGGTTCTGATGCAGACCAAGCAATTAAAGGCTTTCGAGGAAAGATTGGTCTTTTCTCCACCTAAATCCTCTAGCCTAATCCCCAACTGATTACGATGTACAAAAGGGACGGTGTAGAGGAGCTTCCAACAATGACCAAGGCTCAGCGCTAGCCGACAGTCCACGATTGTGGTCACATTCCAGAGGGAGCCCTTGTAGTTCAGCAAGAAACTACCCCCCGCGCTGCTACCAGGACCGGTATACATCACCCGGGGGTTGTGAAGAATTAACCATCCCATCAAGTACAGGTATGGTAATTCCACCCGGGGAAAACTCTCACGCCGAGCTTCATCGACGAGCAACCTGTCAGTCATGGCTCGTAGTCCAGCCTGTATACGGCACACCATGGCAGGAAGCAAGCCTAGCCTTGCCCCTAACACCAAACGGATGGCGGGCCACAGGATGTTCCGATGAATGCGGTCCGCGGACGCGGTGCCAGGCACCACTACTCGACGCAGCCATAAGGAGAGAAAGCCGGCCAGCTTGGCTTCCTCAAACAAAGGCCTGCGGCAGCGCCTCAAGTAACTATAGGCCTTAGTGCCTTCAGGGTACTTTCCTACCCCGTCATTGAGAAACTGGTCTAGAGCGTTGGCCTCCTCCATAAGGTCCTCAACGACCTCGGCACTGAGCACGGCCAAACAGTTCACGGGCTCATGCTTGTCCCCCGAAACCTTCACCGACTTGACGGCCCTGGCCCGGTGGAAGAAGAGGTAGGACATCCACTTAGTGGTGTGAGCCAAGTCAGAAGGCTCATTATAAAAGGCAGTGCATGCGAGGTAGTGGCACATCAGCTCCTGATACACCTCCACAACCCGAGGATCCGAGTCCTCTAACTCCCGGTTGGTAGGAACATACTCTTCATACGGGGTATCCCCCATGGGCAGTCTCGAGATCGCTGCCATTTCGTGGAGGGCCAACCCCAACTCCCCTAGTGGAGTGGCGAAGGTCCCGGTGAGCGAAATGGATCGCTCAATCAGCGCCAGAAAAAGGTTAGGGTTGGGAGGCAACCCAACACTCGTCACGCTCACGACGGTATACAGTCCAATGATTTCCAGCTCTCTCCGAAAATGCTTCAAAGCCCAGTCAACTAGGCAGGACCATCGGAGATTTGTTGGGGTGATCCACCCATTGCACCGAGGATTCTCCTTGGGGTATACCCCCCCTCGCACCATAAAGTCATTAAAGAAAGTCGGCAATTGCATCGGCTGGATCACTGAACTGTCTTCACTCGGGACGCTGCCCGGGCACAGTCCCCTGAACAATGTCACGACGCTAGTGGGGCGGCTGACGAACGACCCCCGGTCGGCTCCTTTCAGATGAAAGATCTTTCCCGGCTTCCCGTGAAGATCAGGTGTCAGCGTCCACGACATCCTCCTACGATGTGTGGCATGGAAGAAAGCCGAGATCGGATAATCTCTCGACATCGTGGGCAGATACAAGACCACGCTCTCGGCAGGAAAAACCCAGGGTTCTCTCTTGGGCTTCGTCTGGGACTGCTTGTCTATCATGTCCCCAAAGAGGAAGGCCGGCTTGATGTACTGCTCCCTATCTACGTACGTTAGGGGCTCCCCGTTGATCATGCTCAGCAGCATTCGCTCGCCCTGAGCCGATATCAAGATCCCCCTCCCTTCGGGATACTGAGGTCCGGAGATAGGAAATGTCACGTGCGACAGATCCTCCAAGTAGTTCGAGTGTAGCATCCCAGCAGCGGATCCTATCACCTCGGCCAGTGGAGACTCATGCAAGTCGACTACAAAAACGCAAGGAAAATAGGTCATTACGAACCTTGCAACATAAAGACCAAGAAGCGACAGTTGGTGCTTTACACCAAGACTATACAAAATTTGGTCATCCTACGCCAGGAGTCATATCCTGAAAGCGTAATTGGCGGTATACGGTCCGTACTTTACGCCAGACTGCCAAAATTCTAGTTATTGCGCCGGAGGTCCCATCCAAAGCGTAAAACTAAAATTTTACAGTATACACCAAGTCTTCGGCAGCCAGAGCTTTTACGCTCATAACTACGAAGACATGGAGTTTTTACGCTGACACATTATAAATGTGGACGTAAAAGATGAAAACGTCTCCGTGCGTCATCTTCCTCAAAGAGGCTATCAGCACAGAAGACGACCTAGCGCGGTCACGTTCAACGTGTGCGAAGGATTTTTCGTCGTTCTTTGTCATTTTCGATGGCTATACCTCTAAGACCGGGTGCGCTACTCGTCGGCAGGATCCTTCGCTCATAAGGAAGTTCGCATCGCCCGGCCGAAGACTCTCTCGCTGGGGCAGAAGCACGAGAAGAAGAGCCTACGCTCTTTCCCTTGGTGGAGAGGGTTTGCTTCGACGCCATTACTGGAAACCTGGAGTGCTCGGAGAAAGTACGAGGGGAAAAAACTTAAACAATCAAAGCTCTCTCTCGCAGAAGACAGATAAAAAGTTTTTCTCTCCAGAAGCTTGGGATATATATAGAGTTCGGATCGACTCCTCGAATCCTCAGACGGCTCCTCGAAACCCCAACCGAATCTCACAAATTAAATATTTGGTTATGATTCGGTACTACGTCAGCCCACTAACTCTCGAAAGACGGACAGTCAGCAAATTCGAAGAGTTTTTCGTGCAAAAGTAGGTCAGCGGTTCCTATGCTAAGGAGCTTTCTATGCTCGATAGCAACAGATCTACGGTTTTACGCTCGCAAGCTACAAGTTTATGGTTTTTACGCCCGGATGCCTTTGTGCTCGGTAGCTTTTATGCTTGAGAGGCTACAAACCTACGACTTTTTACGCTCAGCAGGTACCAAATTGATGATCTCACGCTCGGTGGCGCTTAGTTTACGCTCGGAGGCAACCGATCCGCAACCTCCACGCTCGAAAGATTTCTTTCATTCACAGGCTACAAATCTACAGTTCTACGCTAAGGAGCTTTCTACGCCCGACAGCAACAGATCTACGGTTCTATGCTCGCAAGCTATCAGTCTATGGTTTTATGCCCGGATGCCTTTGTGCTCGGTAGATTTTACGCTCGAGAGGCTACAAACCTATGACTTCACGCTCAGCAGCTCCAAATCGATGATCTCACGCTCGGTGACTTTCTACGCTCAACAGGCCTACGAACTCAAGATTTTCAGCTCATCTACACTACGGATATCTGACCTTCCGCATATCCGAACTCAAGGCGGTCGATTACAGGAGTTCACACAGAAGATACTCCTTCTTGACCTCAACATATCCCAAGTACCCGAAGCATACAAGAGTTCAAACATTAAGAAATTACTCTTCTCGGGTCAATTGGAGGTTCATCCAGACTCTAGTCTGAATATCTCGTCTATCAAAAGATGGCAACTCAGTTAGACAGCCATTTCTCGACCCTGTTCCAAGGGATTTTTCGAGAAGTCATTCTTGAAGACGAAGTCTGAACAAAAATTCTATTCATCAGAAGTTCAGAGCTCTATGCGGTTCCTCAGTCCTAGCAACAGGACAGTTCTAAAATATTCAAAATGCTCTACAGCATTCTATGGACTATTCGCTATACGTAAATGACAGGACCTAGCACTCTTTCTACAGAGTTGGCGTATAGAATCAGACTTGTCGAAGCTACACATATTCAGACTTTACAGCAACGTATGGCAAGATGATCATATGGAGAAGCAAGACAATTTTATTAAAAGATTAAAGTCATGATTACATATGAAGGAAATCCAATCTATAAGGGTTTTCTTTTCATTGTCATGATTACATATGAGAAAAACTCCGTCGACAGGAGGGTTTTCCCATCATCGTTGAAGATTGCCCAGAAGCTGTTCTGACAGGTTCTCACAGGGGCACAATTCTTCATCCATCTTCTCTGGCAGTCAGTCAGTTCCAGCAAACTGACTGACATGGCAATGATCACCGGCGAGAGAACGACAGAGTTGGGGATTTCATATCCCATACTCCGTACGCCGTGACAGATTGAGTTGAGATATTCTACCCAACTCAATGCCCGATGTCAGAGCTAGTCGCTGCTCTCACCGCCGGAGGTAACAGGAAAAGACACCGCTTGCAAGCAGTGTAGTCTAATACGACCCTTCCTTTCTCCTAGAAGAACAGCCATATAAAGTTGATGATTATCCCGAGCAAGGGAGGCTAAGATATCCTTCCATGATCCATCGTTGCAGTGGACACTTGCTCGAAGACGCCGTCTTTTTCGGCTCCTTACACGCTGGAAGAAAATGATCTCCTTCTTCCTCAAATCGACCGGGCGAACTCCGGCGATCATCTCTGCGTGGTGATGAAAATGTGGGGAGAACAGGCTAACTCTCCCAGCCTTTTTATAGGCGAAAGGGGTCACACCGGTCCCCAATAAATCTGCCATAAAAGTCGGCATCGACCGTTTTAACGCTCCATTCAGAAACGTTTCGAGTCACGAGGTGCGGTTCATGCTTCATTCAAAGCATTCCAACTTTCGAGGAATTTGAAAGCTTTGAAGGGGGTCTTGTAGAAGCATAAAAAATACGCCGGATGATTATACGTGGCATATCGGTGCAGAGCAGCATAGGCAGAGGCCTTAAGAGCCATCAAGCGTGCAATAGAGCCTTTTTCGCTAGAACAGAGCGTAAAACATAAAAGCTCAAAGGACCATCCACGCAAGGCAGTACGTCCAAGCTGCTTCAGCGTAAACATGGTGCTTCATCGCCTCCAGGGCGTAAAACTCCTCCCCTTTCATACGCAGCATTGAGGTATACAAAAGATGCTTCGTATTCCCTGAAGTGAACCTGTCAGATCCTGCAATGAACCTGTCAGAGCCTGCAATGAACCTGACGTCTGGACTTCTGGCAAAGGGATACGGCTCGACTACCCAAGCGACGGCTATAATGATGGCACTGCACTGCCACCCAGGCTGTCAAATACTGCCATCCCCTTCGCGTAAACTGCTTCTTCAAGCACAAAGGGATATGCTGCCTTGTTTTACACAGGCAAAATACAAGCTGTTTACGTTCTGCAGTAGACAAACCGCCTGCAACGCCAAAAGCTGCACTCCGTACGGGGTTCGAGGCACGTCTCTTCGCCTAATGCACAGAGCGGTGATAGTTTCTCGAGGCACGTCTCTGCGACTGATGCGCAGAAAGGGTTGCAGACCGTCAAAGAACATGCCTCCACATTTAATGCACAGGATGGTGGCAAATCTCGGCATTTAATGCAAGAGATTTGATTATATCTTCAAAAGCCGTAATTCTGGCTAAGACGTCCACATCAGCACTGTAGCACGGTACGCAGCGGCTTCTACGCCCATCCAGCGTTTGTGCTCATTCGGCTTCTACGCCTGCTCGGCCTCTGTAACCCTTCGGTTTCTACGCCTGCTCGGCCTCTGTGCCCCTTCGAATTCTACGCCTGCTCGGCCTTTGTGCCCCTTCGGCTTCTACGCCTGTTCGACCTCTACGACCACTCGACTTCTATGCCTGTTCGGTCTCTACGACCACTCGACTTCTATGCCTGTTCGGCCTCTACGACCACTCGACTTTTATGCCTATTCGGCCTCTACGACCACTCGACTTCTACGCCTGTTCGGCTTCTATGCCGGTTTGATAACTATTTGGCTTCTATGCCATGGTGACAGACATTTGGCTTCTATGCCAACCTCTTCTACACAATGGATACCTACCTACGTGGCTTTTACGCCGTGATCTTCGTAGCAATTGTACGCGTTGTGTCCCTTATTTGCACCCACGTCACATGCTCATTCAAAAGATCATCTATACGTAGGCATTGGTTACTTTAACCGTTGTATAAAAGGGTGCTGTAATTTCCACTCCTCGGTTGTTACACCGACGGAGTGGTCACTGTCACTAAAACTCTATAATTAGAGACCTCTATCAATGAGGAATAAGGTAGAAAAACTTAAAACTTGAAGATCGAACCAGGTCGACAAAAATTGGAAGATCGAGCCCAAGAGAGAGAGAGAGAGAGAGAGAGAGAGAGAGCACCCAGAGCTCAGGCAAAGAGTAGGGATCAACGACTTTGGCATTGCGCATCCACCCTCTCCTGCAACCTTCGAAGCTGCTTCCTGTCTTCTACGGTATTTCTTCAACATCGTGTGGTCCAAGGGCTAAAGTGATCGACTGCAGATCAGACACCTATATCAATATTTACCAAGATTAAATAAATTTTACTCCCATATCCTCGTATAGGATCAAATTGTACAAGTTTGTTTGTAAACCAAAGAAGGCGGGTTCTGTGTAAACCCCATATTGAATACATCTTCATTCTTTCGTTTAATACCACAAACACCCACATTCTTCCTCGATGACTCCTCTCACCATCATCTTCCCCGCTGAGCCACCCAGGCCAACACCACCACACCACTAGCATGACCACCACCTTCTCCCTGCTCCCTATACTCCTCCTTCCTGAGCTCCTCCTCCTCGACCACAGCCTCATCCTCCTTGGCCGAACCTCCCCTGGGCCGGAGCAGCCTCACCCCCTTTCATCATCATCATCTACATCATCACCATCATCATCTAACCCTAATCACCATCACCTTAACCCTAATTACCATCATTATCATCATTGTCGTCATCGTTATTGTCGACCTCGTGCACATGCATGCTAGCGCAGGTTTGAACTGCCCTCTCATGATTCTATGAATACGTGTGTGAATGGTATTAGGATAGCATATCATTTTATGATAGATTTGTGATGTGCGTTGTGCGACCCGTGTCGGTGAACCCAGTGTTGCGTACACGTACTCGTACGCATATGCGTATATTATTCAGTTTGGTATATTTATATATATATATATATATAGTATATGTACATTATTCAATTTGGTATACAAATAATTATTGGTTGATTATACATATATATATATGGTATATATGTATATTATAAGTAATTAAATGCTAATTAGGACTATATATAGGTATATATGTACTATGAGACCCTAGTGTTAATTACGGATATTCCGTAATTGCTTTGACCATAGGACCTGAATGATTATGAGAAGACTGCCTTATGTACACTGACGTACTGGCGAGACCCATATTATTTTGACTGTCTGATTTTGCACAGCAATTACAGATGGGACACCCGCGTAATTAGACGCACATTTGACCCTGTTAGTTGACTAGTGTCACCCATAGCGTACCCTCTGAGTTCAGTATAATTATGTTTGTGTATGTGCTAGTGAAATAGCTGATATTGTATTTTACTATATTATATGTATATAGGATATTGGATCGTCGCAAGTTCTGGAGCAGGTTATTGGTACTACGCAGTTTTCTTGGTAGGCAAGTATAGTTTGCCATTATACTGTTATTCATATTCTATATGTTGCATGCATCTTTATTTCCGTCATTTAGTTCATGTATTTTAATTGCTATATATAACCTGCATGTCCAAGAAAACTTGGGTGCAAACGACAGTGTCGTCGTGATTTATTTTTATTATGTATATGCATTGACATTGTTTATGAGATCGCACCATTATCATGAAGCATCATTAGATTTTATTGGCCGTGACACAGCTGTTACACGAGTGTGAGTCTCATATAGATCACGGACTTGCGTACAGTGTTTGACCTCCTGTATGTATGGGACGTGCGTCAGGGATAACTGTTGTTAGAAACTTTGTATGCTAGTAGACTTGGCAGTTATTAGAGGTATTATTGTATCATGGATATGACATGCTTACAGCATGGGGTGGGGAGAACAACAAGTAAGGCGTATGGGCTCCGTTGCACTTTTCTTGTGTAACTCGTACGCTCCGCCGGAGATGCGCGGTTATGATGACCACTATATATTATATATTATCAGGCGGCCTCTGCTGTTCAAAAGACGACATGCTTTGTAAGCCCCTGAATCTCCAAGAGAATCATGCCAATCCTATTTTAGCCAGAGAGTCCACGCGTTGGAAAAGTTGTTCTTAAAATGCATTCACTTAGACGGTTAGGTAACCCCATTGGATGTTTATTACAGTACTTTATTGGCATATTTTTATGTATCTTGTTATGTCCCTCTGAGGACCTGGTCCCTTTCTAGGTGTAGATGTTCATGAGTATTTGCAGTAGCGTAGATCCGGACTTGCTACTTGTATTTCGAGGAGGTCTTCTTTTCGAGTCTCAGTGATTGTTAGTTGTTGTACTTATATTGTGTTTGTTTTTATATTCTAGTTTGGCGGTGGATTTGTTTCTATCCGACTGTCATCTTTAGATACTTTATATTGAGATCTAGTTATATAGATATTGGTTATTTATTTATTTATGTTTTCTATGGATGAGATTTAGTTATACCCTTTGACTTGTGATAGTTTATACCACTTGTGAATTATTGTTCATATTATAACGTACGTGTGTATCATGGTATCCATATAATGGATTTGTCATGTACATGCGGCTGGCATGCTTACTTGTTCCTAGTCCTATGTATTTTGGGACTGGGGCGTGGCAAAAACTATCAGAGAATGTACTCGTATGTACTCAGGAGCCGGTGGTAAAGGTCAAAATTTGTTTCGAAGTCCAAGTGACCTATATTATTAGCTTACAATGTCAATAGGCGAAATAAAAACAATATCAATCATCTCTTTGGTATTAGGTTTCTAAGTTAATTCCTATCTCTACTTTTATCTTAACTAGGTAGGTTTTTATTATCTTAACTCGTAATTACCTACTTGTAATACCTATATCCCATGCCAATATCTTAACATATATTATATGTTTGGTTATCTCAAATTCTATTCTATAGTATATCTATATGAAAAAAATACCTATAACTTAACCTATAGCTATCCTTATATATATATATATATATATATATATATATATATATATATATATATATATATATTTGAGTATCAAGGTGTCTTAGTACCATACTCTATAACTATGTATCCAAGATACTAGGATACTCGAGATACTCACTTGTATCTCATCTACTAATACCTTATGACACTAACCTAAGGATATTGCACTTGACACTAACTCATACTTGTAGCATATCAATCATGTTATCTATGTATTCACATCTAGCACTCAATACTTAAAACCCACACACACTATTGCACAACATCCCTACTCATTGATACTCTATGATACCCATTAACATTCACCGATACACTCCTATTTACCTACCCTACATTCAGTCAACATTGTCATTCTTACTTTACTACACACCACCAATTTTGTACTGGAAAAGTACTAGAACTCATTAGATATACACTACTCTATGACACATAACACAGTCTAGATCAAACCCTTATTAATGAATATTGATACTCAAACTTAGGTTTATCCACTACCTTCTACACATAGAAAGAACCCAAGATACCCACTGATACACACTTAAGTACCTCTTCCCAGATAGATACACGTATCTCACACTTTGCACACCACTGGTACTAAATGCATGTCCTCCACATTGCTCTAAAAGTTTGATACGTTTTTACACAACACATTACACTAATATACTACTTATTTTGCAGTTAAACCTAGATACACACACTCTCCCAAATACTACCTAATGTTGTTGCAGTCGTTACAGTTGAAAACAGTTGGTGCCCGAGCTCCTGCTGATAGCAATGCTTCCATATTGCTGCTACACCTATAATGCAGTTATGTAGGTACAAAAAATTATTGTTGCTAATGTTGGCTTTTACTCATGCTGTTGCCTACTGCAATAAGCAAATACTGTTGTTGATGCCTGTTATACAGTTCCCGAAACCCCTTTCCCATATCTTCGCAAAACATGAACATACTTGATGCGCTTTTATTGCCCAGCATATTTGTATCCACACACATACTCACTATTTCAATCTAGCATAGTTCATTCCATTGTTCCCTGCACACTGGATACACCAAAACCTAACTCAAGATTCACACACTCATATGCATATCAACATAACCTATATCTGAACATAGTTCCTTCATAATTTCCACATTCCTTGATACACATTAGTACATACATCTAATTATACACCCATGATATTATGGCACACCTACAATAGCACCCACCATAGATACCTACGATACATACGTACTCACTCAATATGATACTAACCAACCCAATTGCATCAATATCCTACATTATCCATGTGAATCCTAAAGTACATCGACTCAACCACCACGTATCCTATTTAGGAAACATGGGCAAAATTATAACTTAAATTGGACACAAATATCCCTTCGGGGACATGACACAAACACTCGGTGGGCAAAATTCGTAATAATACCAAATTAAAAATAAAAATATATACATCTACTAGGAATTGGCTCTCTACCACCTAATTTACAACCTAGAGGGTTAGATCTAACTATTGGTATATTTTTTTGGTTCAATTTTGGTTTTTACTATGGAAGTTGGGAAAAAAATAAGAATTATCTATTGGGAGTGAGTTTTCAATGAAGATCCATGAATTTGGGACACGAGAAAGATGAATTGGATACGATCCACTTTGCTTGTGCTCCTCCCAAGATTCTCCTTGTGCTCCAAAGCTTTGGCTCTCCATTGGAAGAAATATGAAGAAGAATTATGTGATTTTGAGTGGTGGAGGAGAAATTAGGTTTTGGAGTTAGGTTGGGGTGGTAAAGAAGATGACTTGAGGAAGAAGAAGATGTTGTGGAGGGAAAAAATAAAATAAAATAGAGAGGGTTGACCACTTATGGTGAGGGTGAGTTGTTTGGTTATTACAAGTTTGCACTCTCCATTCAAATTTGAATTTGAGACCTAATGGGAAAAGATAACATAATAACATATAAATATATATAGTCATACACAATATTATATATATATATATATATATATATATATATATATATATATATATATATATATATACACACACATGCTTATAATTACATATTACAATAACTAAGAACAATGGAAAAATAGATCTAAAAATAAATGCACAACACATGGAATGTATAACACCCGTATCCCACTAGATCTAGGATACGCTTGCGACACGAGTCCACCACAAATCCAAACTTACCCCGAAGGACACGAACAAGTCTAATATATCATTTATGAACAATACTAATAGTCAAACACAAATCTACGTATTCGTGTCAAAATATGACATGCACAAAGTTTTGTGTCGAAGGAAAAACCCCCAAATCAACACGTATTACCAAATTTTTGGGATACAATCTACACGTACCCAATTGTGGATACGATACTAGCCCAAAATACACAAGCATATGCCAAATTGATCTACAGGACCAATTGACACACAACAAGTGTCAATCTCGGAATTCTCCCAAAATTTACACAAAAAATATCATAACTTTCTCAATAGACCTCCTATGAACACAAAACCAAATCCTATGGGTAGCCTATACATATGGGTTGATTTTTTATGGTTAAATCTCAGATTTAGAATCTAAATTAAGGGGAAAAACTGAATTGTACCTATTGGGAGATGTATTCCCAATGCAACCTCCAAATATAATAAAATTGGCCTCAAACTTGTAGATCATTGCTCCTCTTTGTAGATCCTTGCTTCCTTATTCTAGATTCTTGCTCTAATAGTCACCAATGGTGATTTGGGAAGAAATTGGAATGAAATTTGGTAGGAAAATGATGTAGGAATGAAAGAAATTGGTTGAGAAAAATTCTAGATCTAGTTTTCAAATGAAAAGAGGAGAGAGAAACTTTTTCCCCTTTTTTAAATAGGCTGGTCCCCTCTACCCTTTCCTCAAGCTACTATGTAATATCCATTATATCCCTTGGAGCCTCTCATAAAAAAATAATTAAGGAGGGAAGCTTCTAGTCTAATGGTTTGATTAATTTAATCATCCTCCTAATCAATGGACTTTCTAATTAGGCTCAATTCTAACAATTAATACATGTTGGTCCATGAGTCTAAACTAAACTAGTTAGTTCCACTAACACAAGTCCAAAATAAATAACTAACATCTAACAACCATTAAATAATACAACCATTAATTATTTAATATGCACAATATTTAATTAATTATGAAATTACTAAAATACCATTTCCTAGAAAATGTGGTAGTGACAAGTCTACCCTCCTTGAAAATAATTTCATTCTCAAAATTCAAAGACGAAAACTACTCCTAGAAAATAACAAAATATAGCAAATGAACAGAACATAACTAGGAAAGAACATACTTCAAGGCACAAACAAATATGGATAACGTTCTCGCATTTCATCCACTCTCTCCCAGGTAGACTCCCCCGGAGAGTGATGCCTCCATGCAAAGCATACCAAAGGAATAGTCTGGTTCCTCAGCACCTTCTCTCTCTGATCCAGAATCTTAACTTGCTGCTCTAGATAGACAAGAGTAGGGCACACCTCTATCTCCGAGTGATCCAACACATAACTAGGATCTGCCATGTACCGTCTCAACTACGACACGTAAAACATGTTATGCACTCCCGCCAATGTAGGTGGCAAGTCTAGTCTATAAGAAACTACACCGATCCTCTCTAGAATAGTGAAAGGTCCGATGAATCGCGGACTAAGCTTCCTGCCTCCACCAAATCGAATCGTGCCTCATGTTGGAGAAATTCTCAGAAACACCAAACCACCCACCTAGAACAAAATACAACCTTAAGAAATTAATCTATAACAAACAACCAATAACAAGCACAAAACAAAAATCTAAAACTATACCTCGAACTCTAAAGGTCTCAAGTGGCTATCGGCCCAATGCTATTGTCAGTCCTGTGCCACACAAAGTCTGTCTCTGATCAACTGAACCTTGTCCGCTGCATCCACAATAATCTCTGGCCCAAGCAAAACTCCCTCTCCAATATTATCCTATAATAAGGGATTACGACATCTCCGACCGTACAAAGCTTCAAAAGGTGATATCTCGATACCAGCCTGGTAGCAGTTGTTGTAAGCAAACTCTACCAAATAGAGATGGTCCTCCCAAGAACCCCCAAAATCTAGTTCACAAGTGTGCAACATATCCTCGAGAGTCTGAATAGTCCTCTCTGACTGCCCATCTGTCTGGGGATGATATGCAGTACTAAACTTGAGCTGAGTACCCAAACTCGCTTGCAAACTCTTCTAGAAATAAGAAGTGAAACGACTATCCCGATTCGAGACTATGCTGACGAAAACTCCATGTATCCTGACGATCTGTCTCACATACATCTCTGCAAGCTTCTTCGTAGACAAACCCACCTTGAAAGGCAAAAAGTGGGCCTACTTGGTCAACCTATCAATGATGACCCAAATCGCGTCTTTTCCTTCTGAAGATCATGGAAGTCTGGACACAAAATTCTTAGTAATGTGCTCCCACTTCCACTCTGGAATGGGTAATGGCTGAAGTAAGCCTCATGGTCTTTGCCTCTCGTCCTTCACTTGCTGGCACACTAAGCATCTGGATACAAATTGTGCCACTTTCCTCTTCATGCCATACCACCACACACTCTCTTGCATATCCCGATACATCTTGTTGGCACCTGGATGTATGGAATACTGGGAGCGATACGCTTCCTGTAACACCTCCTTACGCAGTTTCCCACTCGGC
This sequence comes from Iris macrosiphon, assembly GCA_036927795.1. NCBI lineage: Eukaryota > Viridiplantae > Streptophyta > Magnoliopsida > Asparagales > Iridaceae > Iris > Iris macrosiphon. The sequence goes on along the minus strand of JAYESA010000009.1, from coordinate 141,301,758 downwards.
ACAAATAATCTAACTCCATGCCGCAAAGAACCATCCTCAGCAATGATGAAATCAACCTCCAATCCTGCTCTTACCTGAGCTCTGATGCTCCTTAGAGATACATCCTCATACTGTGCTGCCTTGATCTTGTCCATCAATTCTGAATGTATCTGCAATCCCCACATCTTCATCACACAACAAGCAACTATCACCTTAATGCCCAAGCTCTCTAAGTCCTCCAACAAATATCGATCCTGCGTCAAGAACATAGCTACCAAATACCTGCTCAAAGCATCAGCAACTATATTAGCTTTCCCAAGATAATACTGCAAATATATATCAAAATCCTTCATCAGTTCCAACCACCGACGCTGCCTCATGTTCAAATCCTTCTGTGTGAAAATGTACTTCAAGCTTTTGTGGTCTATGAAGATCTCTACATGCTCTCCATACAAATAGTATTTCCACAACTTCAGGACGAAGATGACTACTGCCAACTCCAAATCATGGGTAGGATAGTTCCTCTCATGAGGATGCAATTGTCTGGATGCATAGGCAATCACTTTCCTATTTTGCTGAAAAACACAACCCAAACCTTTCTCCGATGCATCACTATAAATAGTGAAACCTCCAGACCCTGATGGCAATATCAAAATAGGAGCAGACATCAACATCTTTTTTAATTTCTCAAAAGCAACCTGGCAATCCTCCGTCCAAATAAACTCTACATCCTTTCTGGTGAGTCTGGTCATCGGCTCGATAATCCTTGAAAATTCTTGCACGAACTTCCTGTAGTAGCCTGTCAATCCCAAGAAACTCCTGATCTCTGCTACCGAACTCGGGGTCTTCCAAGACTCCACTACTGCGATCTTTTTCAGATCCACTGAAATACCATCACCAACCACAACATGTTCCAAGAACTCTACCTTGTCCAGGAAGAACTCATACTTGGACAGCTTTCCATACAACTTCTCCTTCCTCAGTACCTCTAACATAATCCACAAATGCTCTTCATGCTCCTCCTGTGTCTTCGAGTATATGAGTATGTCATCGATGAACACCACCCCAAACTTGTCAAGGTACTGATAGAACACATTGTTCATCAAGTTCATAAATACCTTCGGTGCATTAGTCAACCAAAACAGCATCACCATAAACTTTTACTGACCATACCGAGTTCTAAAAGAAGTCTTCGGTATGTCCTCCGGCTTCACTTTTACCTGGTGGTAGCTTTATCTCAAATATATCTTAGAAAATACCTTGGCACCACTCAACTGATCGAACAGATCATCAATCCGTGGCAAAGGGTACTTATTCTTGATAGTAAGATTATTCAATACCATGTAATCAAACAATATCGGGGCTCCCCACGGTGAAGAACTCGAACTGATAAACTCCTTATCCTGCAATTCGTCCACCTACTTCTTTAGCTCGACCAGCTCGTTGTTGTTTACTCTATAGACATGTAGCAAAATTGGTTCTATACCTGGCACCAAGTCTATAGAGAATTCAACATCTCGATCTGGCGGTAATCCTGGCAATTTCTCAGGAAACACATCCAAGAACTCGGCTATCAATGGATGCGGCAACTCCTTGTCTTCCACCATAGCTCCATAAATATTGCCTTCTCCCTACTCTGCAGCTCCTCTAGCAAACTCGAACTCTGGCTCTCCTGGCGAACCAAACAAAACTCTACCTCATCTACAATCTATGCTAGCATGGTACCTACTCAACCAAGCCTTCCCGGGTACAATATCATAGCTCGGAAGTGGCATTACAAGTAGATACTCACTCAACACCCGGCCTCCTAGAGTAACTCTCCGATCCTTGCAAATATTATTAACCAGGATAGTGCCTCCCCCGGTCATGATCTTGCAAGTCCTAAGCAAAAACTCAGCTACCAAACCATGCTTCAGAGAAAAAAAACAGATACAAAACTATGGGAAGCACCACTATCAAACAAAGCTAAAGCTGGAATAAAAATCAAGAAGAATAGAACCTACGACAACATCTCCGGTGGGTTTGTCCTCCTTGACGGTCATAGCAAACGCTCATCCCTGACATGCACCTCCCTGCTGCTGATGCTGGACATAACGTTGCTGCTGTGTCGGAAGTGGTCCTCTCGGCTGTACTGCAGGTGGTCTCGTCTGTGCCCTCAGAGCTGATGTTGCTCCCTGAACTACATGCCTAGGATACTCTCTCAGCTGATGCCCTTTAGTTCCATAATACAAATAAACTCTGAATCTCCTCCTGCAAACTTCCCAGATATGATCAAGCTTCTTGCAGTAGTGGCAAGAAGCTTGCTGTAACTATCTCTACTGTTGTGGTGCCTTGTGAACCAGTACCCTAGCTGGAGTCTGGTGCTGTTAAGGCAGCTGGAAAGGCCTGGACTGGAAATTTGGCAGATACTGCACTGCTATTTACCCCCCGAAAAGAATCATGATCTTTCTTGGGCTTCAGACCCAACTCCCGCTCAACCTTGCATGCCTTTGCAAATATCTCCGAGTATGTCTCATAAAAAGACGGAATAAGAATCTTTACTTTCCAATTGAGACCCTCATGGAAACGAATAGCCCGAACCTCCAGCTCTCTTACCTAATACTCTAAAAATTGGCTAAACCTGCCAAACTCCGTAACATACTCTTCTGCAGACATGCTCCCCTAAATGAGGCTCTCAAACTGTCTCCCTAAGTCTAACCTGTCTGCCCGAGCGAAAAAATTCTTCTTGAAGAGATCCTTGAATACCTCCCAATACTGTCCCACATCAACAAGAATCGGCTTATTCCTGAACCAAGTGCGGGCGACGTCAAACAATTGAAGTCCTACCACCTCAACCTTCAGATCCTCAGAAAGATGGGACACCCTCATAAGATCTTCAATATCCTCGAGCCAATCATCAGCATATACGATGCCCTCCGTCCCCTTGAAGACCCTAGGATCCAGCTTCTTGAAGTCCTGAATATTGCCTGGCCAGAGCTGAGCAACCTGAGGAGCAACCTGTTGCTGGACCGGAACTCCTCTCTCTACTACGGCACGAGCAAGCTGATGAGCACTCTCGATGTCCTGCCATAAAATATCGGGTCTACCTCTGATGTGACTCAGACTGAGACCTCTGTGCCTCGAGTATCTCACAAATAAGTGTAAACATCTGTGTTGCCTCTGCTGGCACAGGAGGTGGAGGTGGAAGCCCCTCAGATACAGCTGGCACAGTCCTTTGAGTAGGTGGTGGACCTCCGAAAGCAGTTGACACTCCAATCATCGGAGAAGTGACTGGTGTAAGCCTTCGGGATATCGCATACCTCTCAGAAGCTGCTCTCCCTGCTACGATCTAGTCTTAGGCGGCATCTTGAGACAAAGTGAAAGAAAGAATCAATATGGCACATGATGTAAGACACTCAAGGAAGGGACAATTTAAAGATCAAATGTCATTATCAAAGGAGAATAGTTGAATGAATCAAAAGAATTTTTCCAATATATGATTAAGTATTCTGAGCCTATAGTCTATATCCTATATCCTAAGATAAGCTCATAATAGCACTCAATTCAGAGCACCACTACGAATCGCACTAATTGCAACCTCGGGAAAGAAGACCTTAGTGACCAGCATGGGCCACCACTAAAAATATGTCAAGCCCCGCACCCGATGTAGCAATATAATTTGGGAACAACGCCCAGCCTACGTCACAGAATCAACGGTAGAATACTGTCTGAGTAATCTATCTAGCAATATAATGAACCACCAACAATAATAGTATACTCAATCACAAATTTAAGATGGAACGAGTACGAATATGATAAAGAATAGAATAGTCACATACAACTCATGAGTCTAAAATAATAACATCAATGAGTTTGAAAGAATACTAACAAAGTAAGCTGGAGACAAATCCAGTACAAAAGAATACTAAGAAGCTAGTAATCTCGGTCATCTGTCTCAGTTGGGATAAGTCCCTCCTGAGCCAGGGTCTCTGACACTAAACCCACAACATCCTGAGGTCGATAATGTATAGGGTACTACTCCTCAGTGTCATCTTGGAAACATATATCCAGTCAGGAAAGGAACATAGTACATCTCTAACAACAGTTCTAATCAATGATAAAAACTATATAACAGTAAATAGATGTGAATATACAAGATGCACAATAGATACAATGAGAGATATACAATAAGAAAATACTAGAATAAATACAATAATAAGAAATATGATAATGAACAAGAATACTAATGACTAAGTGTGTGAGTACTAGCTTTAACATATGATCGACTTGGGAACTTGATACAAGATTTATGGCCTGGCTAATTATACGAGCGGTGTATGATTAACACTATTCAAGAATAAGACATGATACAAGATGGGTATGATCACACATCTACACTAAAATACTTCCCACCCTCGACTGATATAGTAGATCCAACCATGGTATGCTATGACAGAAGATTCTCTAGGAAGGTAGCAAATCTTCCTGAGAATCAGTGTCTGTACATGCAGAAGATAATTAATTAAACAAGACTTACACAAGATACACCATATACAACGATTAATATCTCATGACGAGATCCAGATATACCAATCCGTGTAACCATCGTGTCAAGAAATATGGATATCTATACTAGATACAATGAACATAGAGGATATCATAATTGAGAAACTATCAGAGAATGTACTCGTCTAAAATCTAATGAATAGTCTCACAGATGTCTGATACGGTACCTCGAAGACCTAGATATGGAATATAACATCAATAAAAGGTTTCAGAAAAAAAAGTTAAACTAGTTCACTTATAGGTTAACAAGCCAATTCTAAGTCAAAAACTCAAACTAGGTCAACTCTAAGTCAAACCGGTCAACTATGACAAACTACCTATTTCTAGGTTGCATAAGTCTATCTCAATGTTATTGGGTTCAAACACTAAGGGTCTATGACATACAAGCTAAAAAACTTAGGATATTAGGAAACCGTATCCCAGGATACGCAAACAATAGGTAAATATCACATATACATATATCAACAATATTAATATATAAAATCATAATTACAAATGCTAAAAGGATACATTAGTTTTGAACTAACTTGGTATCGCAACACTAAACCTCAAACTTGATACCCAAACCCAATACCTTGGGCATCCCCCAAATACCTTAATACTTACCTTGGTATCTCAAGGTAATTACCAAACTACATATTAACTACCCATAATAACTATATCCTAACAACCCACTACTAATAGTATAGTATACTAAAGTACAAATATAAATTAGGAATATATATACATATATACTAATACCTTATATATATATATATATATATATATATATATCACAACATATATATATATATATATATATATATATATATATATATATATATATATATATATATATATATATATATATATATATATATATACATATACTCATAACATATACATATATATATACTACTATATTTAATAGCTATTATATATGTAGAAATATAGCTACATAACACATAGATACATAGATATATGGCACACTAACACAAAAATATATATACATAAAAATATATATATATATATATACACACACATGCATATAATTACATATTACAATAACTAAGAACAATGAAAAAATAGATCTTGAAATAAATGCACAACACATGGAGCGTATCACACCTGTATCCCACTAGATTTAGGATACGCTTACGACAGGAGTCCACCACACATCCAAACGTACACCGAAGGACACGAACAAGTCCAATATATCATTTATGAACAATACGAAGAGTCAAACACAAATCTACGTGTGCGTGTCAAAATATGACATGCACAAAGTCCCGTATCGGAGAAAAAACCCCCAAATCAACACGTATCACCAAATTATTGGGATACGACCTACATGTACCCAATTGTGTACACAACACTAGTCCCAAACACACAAACACATGCCAAATTGATCTATAGGACCAATTGACACACACAACAAGTGTCAATCTCAAAATTCCCCTAAAATTGACACAAAAAGTACCATAACTTTCTCAATATACCTCATTTGAACACAAAACCAAATCCTATGGGTAGCCTATGCATATGAGTTATTTTCTCATGGTTAAATCTAAGATTTAGAACCTAAATTAAGGAAAAAACTAAATTATACCTATTGGGAGATGGATTCCCAATGCATCCTCCAAATGTGATAAAATTGACCTCCAACTTGTAGATCCTTGCTCGTCTTTGTAGATCCTTGCTTCCTCCTTCTAGATACTTGCTCTACTAGTATCCAATGGTGATTTGGAAAGGAATTGGGATAAAATTTGCTATAAAAATGATATAGGAATGAAGAAATTTGGTTGAGGGAAATTCTATATCTAGTTTTCAAATGAAAAGAGGAGAGAGAAACTTTTTCCCTTCTTTTAAATAGGTCGGCCCCCTCTACCCCTTCCTCAAGCCACTATGTAATGTCCATTATACCCCTTGGGGCCTATCATAAAGAAATAATTAAGGAGGGAAGCTTCTTGTCTAATGGTTTAATTAATTTAATCATTCTCCTAATCAATGGGCTTTCTAATTTGGCTCAATTCTAACAATTAATACATGTTGGTCCATGAGTCTAAACTAAACTAGTTAGGTCCACTAACACAAGTCAAAATAAATAACTATCATCTAACAACAATTAAATAATACAACCAATAATTATTTAATATGCACAATATTTAATTAATTATAAAATTACTAAAATATCCTTTCCAAGAAAATGTGGTAGTGACATGGCCACTTTAGTTTGTTGAGGAATGCTACCCCCAATATATGATACATTGTCTTCAATCTCCAGAGGATTACTACCCTTTGTCTATGACGTTTCATCTTCAGAAAGAGGCTTGGACCTGTAGCTAGTATGATGATATACCCCCTCCGAAGAAACAACTCGCTGATTATTCGTAGGATGTCTCATAACTTGTGAAGAAGATGTCGAAGTTGTTGTATTTCGTTGTTGACTTTGTTTGTTTCTTGGTATGGTGGCCAAGATAGGCGGATTGGATGCACCCCCTTTTGGGTTCTTTCTTTGGTTAGTCTATCACGAGGAGACCCCCAAGATGAGTATAATGGAGTGAAGGGCAATTCTTTATCGTCTTCACTGTCATGTTGAATTTTCTTCCCAAACCATTATCGGGTTGGTGAAGTAGGACGCAGTCATTAAAATACTGACTGCTTTGGTAGAGTTTTTACTGTCGTGGCACAGCAGTAGTTGACGACTATAATATCACAATAATGCCCCGGAGTAGGCAACATATGTGTAGTAGTAGTAGTCTCCCTCACCTTGTGCTTGTAACATAATACATCACGCAAGTCAGATGAGGAATGTTTTGCCTTAAAACACACTTTATGTGCATAGACAGAGTTTGCACATGAGTTTACGAAAAAGGCTGGTGCTTTCTAACATAATTCACGTGCATAGACAATGTCTGCACTTAGGTCATTTGTGAAAGACATAAAAGATTTATCCACTTCATGTGCATGGCAAGGCCGTACACATGAATCTGTCACAACACCACGAATGGTGCATGGAGACTGAGCACATGGAGCGTTCATCTTATAGAGTTTTCCATCAGATGTGCGCATGAGTTGGAATCATGCATGTCCTTCAAGTGCAGCAGCTTGAGTGTGCATGGCTCGGATTGGCTTAGACTTCTTTCAGATAACACGCTGAGGCGTATAGTAAAGCAAGTCTATTTTATTGCAATATCGAGAGACTAAGTGCATAGGAACTTACGAATATAAGATTCTATTAAAGATAGAGCCCTTCTTCTTGTGCATACACTAATGTTTCAGAGATCTTGGTCAAGCTTCATGATGATGGGCACGCATGGGACCCTTTTCCTATACAGAAGTTTTGCCTTTGCTGCACATGAGTTAGGAATCAACATTATGCTTCCCAGGGTAAGCTTTCCTCTTCTTCTTCTTCTTCTTCTTCTTCTTCTTCTTCTTCTTCTTCTGTGCACCTGACTTGGCAGACATAGGTTGATTAGAGAACTCAACGCTCAAGTACTTGACGTCATTGTGTTTACCTTTGTCAAGACTTAAGGGCTGAGCACTCTTCTTTTTCTCACGCATAGAACACGGTTGCTAGGCTTGCGAGCTGGAAAAGACAATTAATGTGCTGCCCATAATAGTAGAATTGTTCTCCGCCCTATGCGCGGACTAGAGAGCTTTCTAAGAAGTATGAGCATGACACTTTTGTGCATAGGAGAACTTCTGACTAAGTGCAGACAGAAAGGTTGGCATGGGATACACATAGATTGGCTCTGGACCGACATCACCCTTATGTGACCTATGTCTTCTACAATTTAGGGTTCAAAGCATGAGCCTTGGGAACCCAAGTTTTGCAATAATACTTCGACTTCGCTTTCCTTGGTGAGGGACTTGAGATATCACCCGAGAGCTTTGTTTTGAAAGCTTGTTGGTCGAATTGTACGACCAACATCTTTTAAGTCATTCTGATCTTTATGATGTCAGATTGTGCCACTACCTTCTCGTCGGTGGAGAAGGTCGTCCCCAACAAAGTCGCCATTTTTATTTTTGTTACAAAAAGTGTACTACTTTATTTCTTTTTAAACAAACAAATACAAAGAATCATATGAACAATAAAATCTAAGTACAAGATCTGGAGAAGTGTGTCGATGGAGTTTATGTCGTGCAGCTGACTTCTCTACTCCGTTGACGATCCAAAAAATAAAGATTAGAAGAAAAATTGCTAACTCTGGCTTACTGACAGATTTGGGCAGCAAATAGGCTCAAAAATACTCAACTCTTAATTTAGGAAGCACAAGTCCCGATATTTATAGTCATTCTCACCGTAACAGCTATGTGGACATAAAAATTAAAAAGACTATTTTTTGTCCCATGCTCATAAGAACTTGCATGTGCATAAGTTTAAGTAATAACTCCAGTGCATAATATGGATCTGAACGTATACGCGTATCATGGTCTACTCGATATGTAGCATGCGATAAATGATTCAAAAACCCACATTAATAAGGCTGTTATTATTTAAGTCCTATGCGCATTAATATGTGCATTTGAATGTCTGTGCATTAAATTAAACATAAATGCATATAATCTTCTCGTATTCATAACTGTCACTACCAGGTGCACATGATGAGGAGAGAAATTTAAGGATTTGCAGATGTATGTATACTTATGTGCATGGTTCAACATAATGACGTACATAGTTGATTTTGCATAGTACTACGTGACGGTGCTCTGCTATATACAGAGAAATTATAATTATGGCATTGACATAAGCGATAATGTTTTATGCGTAACTATCATCTGCACATATTATAAAATGATACGACTTTTAAGGCTCTATCAGATCGAGTTATGTGGTCGGGTTGTATGCGCCTAGGATTTTGCCGTATGAAGTTTCCTATCTATGCCTCATAAATTTCCTCATAATCACAGTCTTTGGCGTAGAGCTTGTAGCACATAGAGCATGGGCTTCTTCATAAAATACCAAATTTCACTGTCTTTAGCCTTCAGTGCGCATAAGGTTGGGTCCATAGTACTGGCTTTACTGATCCATATTGGTTAATGAGTATCTCCGCGCATAGCTCCTATGTACATGGACCTAAAATTTTCCATGCTTCTATAGTGAGGTACCTTCACGAGTTACTTTGGGTAACCTCCATATTTTATGGGAGGTGTTGCATTTGGATATTCTATTGAATTTATTTTGGTATAGTCCACAATATAAGGCATTCAAAGCTTTTGCACCAAGGCTTTCCACCCTATTTCTTTATCAGTATATTTATCGTATAGCTTGTCGATTATGAGTCCTACATGAACGTACTTAGGAATTTTATAGTCATGGACAACACTACACCATATATCAAAATCTAGAGATTTCAAATAAATTATTATTCTAGTCTTCCAATAGTTGTAGTAGGTATCTTCAAAGAAGGAGGCCTAATGGTGGATTGTCATTCACCAAAGTTGGTGTTGATACTTGGGATGGTTTCTATGGGATCTACGGTAAACCCTCCAAAATTATTGTTATTAATTTCATTATATTTATTTATTTAGGTTAAGTAGATTATATATATTCTTTGTGTATATATATACTTAGTGGATATTCAATTACCATCCTTTAGTTATAGCTTTTATATGTACGTAAGTATAATTTTATGTAAATAATAAATATTTGTGTTTAAACTATTAGAACTTTCTTTCAAATTTAACTCATTAATTTTTCCATTTAAAATCTTTCCATAAATCCTACTTGATTTCTATTCATTCCAAATTAGCTCATATATTCTTTCCTAATTAACTCCTAATAAATTTCTAGAATTCCTAATATATTCTCCACTATTATATTTACTACTAGCAGCCTCCATATATTCCCATTCAATTGATTACATATATAATCATTCCTAACAAATCTTGTTTTCAAATTTTTAATTCAATCTACCCAATAAATCTCTCCTCAATCTCATTTAATTCTTTCCTCAACAAACCACTATCAATTCGTATTGAATTCACTCCTAAAGAATGCCACAAAAACTATTATATTTTTTTCCATTCCCCTCAATCTCTCATTTCCACCTTATTCTTCCTCCAACTTATATCACATTCTCCCTCTCCATGAAGACATTTTTCTTACTGATGGAGCAGCAAGCCACTAATCCATTCCTTCTCTCCACCATTCTATTAAGTCCCGACTTATGTCAACGAATTGTACTGCACCTCGCTTTTGCGACCTCCATCAAAAATATGTCGACCGCTTGTCACGAGTGCGGAAAGCCGTGTGTGCTGCAAGCAACCCCCATGTTCGGTCTCCCTCAACGCCACCACCGACTCTCAACGAGTCCAGGAACTCCCCTGTCGTCGACCAACGCTTCCAAAAGCATCAGCGAGTTTGAGGAACCACCCATAGTTCCCTCACCATAACTGGCATTCGCAACCGCATGTTCCTTCGTGGTTCATGTTAGTGTCGGCGATGCACGTCGTCGATGAACCACAGCCCGAGCCCCATCGAGATGTCCCCTGGTCAACCGCCTCTGAGCTCGCTCCAGCTGACAGAATGCTGCCTCACGCGCCCGTGCGGGACATCCCCGGTCAGCCCTCCCCTTCTATGCTCGACCCCGCATGTAGAAACATGTCGACCGGAAGCGGTTGCTCGGGCGAACAACGGTCGAACATGGAGCAACCCCTCAAGCGAGTAGCGATGACATGTCATTTGTTTGAGAAAGAAAAAAGCAACAATGAAGATAATATATAGGTAACTTAATTCCTTTAAGCCCCTTCTCTTCTCTACTTATTCATTAGGTTAATATGGTACCTATGTTATAAACGAAGTATTTTTAAAATACAAGCATATATGTGGGAGCAGTAAAAATAGTTCACTTTTACTTTGTTCATGTAAATTGGGTTACCTAGAGTATAGAAATAGATTGAGGAATCACCTTAAAATTGAGAATCTACTTAAGTTCCCCTTTGTCTCTTCTCTGTTTGGATATATTAATGGTAAAATTTTATAGTGTTTACATACAATAATGTTATATATAAGTTTTATAATAGTTGGTATATTTTTATATACTATGAATTTGTTATATCTAAGTATAAGAAATTAATTTTTGGTAATGTTATATATATGTTAAACACCTTCCTTTAGGTGTAGTGGAATTGTTTTAAGTGTTTTAATAGGCTATCCTCCCATGGGCTCATCGAACCTAAAATCATGGTTGTCCCATTGGGACTTGGCTTCCGCTGGAAACAGTTCTTATAGTTATATGCTTTTATAATATATCCTTATAATATATACTACTAAATATTTTGTATATGAGGAAATATTTTTTGAAAGCTCTTTTATATACATGCATCACTTATTACGACCATTCATATACAATTATTTCTATATATTTTATTACATACACAAATATTCTCCTATGTTAAATATATACATGTTCATTTTTACATATAATCATTTAAATATCAATATTACTAGTTTTGGTATTCAAATATCCATACTACTATTTTAGGTCATAAATATGTTATATGAGAGGAATTTCTTTCCTTAAAAAACCATAGTAATTTTCTTATATATATGATTAAACTATTTCTATAACAAACCCTTAGTATTTTATAAATATTTTGTCTAAACTTATGTTATATCTACTGTCACCCCTGTTCCCGATATATGTATTTGGAACGTATCATTTTATTGCCTATGTTATTTATTTCTTTTATGTTAATTAGGTTGCATGTCTTGGAGACTATACCCATTCTATGGTTCAAATAGATTCATGGTTTAATTGTTGGGTTGATTTGGTCATGAGTTGAACCCATGGTCTAAACCTCAAACCCAAGCTATATAAGCTAACTTATTTCTCTCTGTTCCCTTATTTCTCTTATTTTCCTCCTTTCATTTCTAGGCTAGTACATCTTGCATCACAAGGAGAAACTCTTTGATTTTAGTTCTTTCTCTTTACTTGTATTTTATTAGTCTATTATTGTACATTATGATTCTAAATACTTTTAATACTTGTAGTTTTCGGTTTTCATGGATATATTTGTGTAGATCTATATTTTTGTTAAGGTTTTTTGGGTTCCAAAAGTTTTTTTTAGTTTTGATCTACTAAAACTTGGTATTTTAGAAAATAAGTTTTTGTTGTTGATAGAGCATTCCATTTTAGGCGTTTTGGCATTTTGTTCACTTGATTTGGAGTTAGAAGAAAGTTTTTATGGATAAAACAATTTTCAGGTTTTGGAACTTTTTTGCCATGGCTGAATTTGTTGTCGGAAAAAGACGAAGTTCTCATGCGGCCAGCACAATATGCAACCGAGACTTTCATGCGACATGATCCTTATGAGGCTGGACTCTTTGCTGCATAGCCGACCAGCATGCGCCCATTTTATTGGAAGCATAAATAACTATTATACAAACTATTCTGGATCTAAGTGACAGAACACATTGTGTTTTGCTCGTTGAACGAATGAGAATTTTGCTAAGTCCAAGAGACATCTATGAGGCAAGCATAGCATGCGGCAAAAACTATGCGCCTATTCTCTTGTGGACGCATAACCCTGTTTTTCTTTTGCATATTTTTTTATGAGTTTATCTTTTTTCTGACACACTTTATGGCTTATCACATCCATCACTTCAGTCACTTCTCTGACATGCATTTAATACACGTCACTCAACATTTGTCCCAAAGAGTGGACTTTGCCCTGTCATATGCGACACTGAACCCATGTGGCACCGACCTATATACGGCCGATTTCCCATGTGGCACCGACGCATATGGGGCCGACTTCCTATGCGGTACCTGTCCTATGTTGCACTGACTCTATGCATTCGTGATCCTCATCCGGCCAATGTGCACGTTTTACTGTTTTGCTTAGTTTGGATGCTTTTTTAAATTTTTGTGATTCCATATGTGATTTTAATGATTGCTAATATATGTGAGCTAAGTGACCATGTGTTAGACCTGGCTATGTGCTAGAACCCATGTGATTTACCAATGATTAGTAACTTGACTCGACTATTGGTATTCGTGCTGATACACTTACTACGTGTTATGTGTTCCTACGTGCTAAGTGCTTCTACGTGATTATGTTATATATTTTACACCGAGGTGTGCCTACGTTTTAAGCGACATGTCATATAATACAATTCCTCCAACATGGACATGATAGTTGGTCAATAACCAAGTGTGGCTAGAATTTGTTTTGACTGTTGCATTACGCTGAGGTGAATCCAAATTAAACTGCAAAGTGACGAAGCGGATTCGTATCTACCGTGCCCGTACTACGGTACGAGATATAAGGGTTGTAATTTGTGACCACGCCATGTGATTCCAGCTAACCGTAGGGTTAATTAGGCAACTAAAATATATAGAGCATTGGGAGGGACGAAATCCCGAGATCGTGCTTAACTAGCCACCCTCAATCATTATATGGAGAGTGAAGGTTGGCCCCCATGGATATTGTTTAAATCCTCATTAGTGGATGTAAATATCCAATTATTATATTGTACTATGCATTCTATTCAATCTTAGCACTGTGGCCTTACAAGGGACCGGTGAATACTACTATGTTCTATGCGGCGATTCATGGCTCAGCTAGCCCCTGCTAGAACATGGCTCGATCTGAGGATTCCTATTTTATGTATAATATTTTTGGAATAACCCAGACTCCACCTAGTAAGCCATACAAGTGATTGGCCGATTATGTAACTAAACTTGATTATGAATTGAACCTTCTGTTAAATAGTTTAGGGACATGGACTATCATGGTGCATTAAACCGATTATGATCTAACCCTTTTTCCTTGTTTGGTTGTAGGATTAGTTTGTTGTATCACCATAGGTCTTGAACCAAAACTACGATACAAGACTATATATATATATATATATATATATATACATATATATATTTATATATATGTGTGTGTGTGTGTGTATGTTTATTCTTCCTGGGTTTTTTTTATTCATTCGTGCTTCCTTTGTGGTACTTGCTATTTGGGGTCTAACCCCACTGGTTTTGCATGGCCAGGTTTAGAGCCAGCACCCGATGATCAAGCGTACTTTCCCCTGAACAATGACACATACCAGACGGATGGCCATTATGGGAAATGAGTAGGTTTCTACTTTCCTGGTCGCTATCATATATTTTAATCTTTTGGACGTTTAGCCACCGACACTTGTTAGCCGTAAAACTGGATATTTTGTTTCCTTACATGATTGTAATTAATCAGACTGCAGCTGATCATAGTTATGTAATTTTTTTACTCAATCAGCTTTCTTATTTTGTATAGCTAGATTCCAAAATATTATAGTAAGGCATTTGGAACGCCTTACTTCATTGTCATACATGTTCTATGTTTACTAACCTTACTTGACTGATTGAGACAATAGATGTGTTATATGATCCTAAGTGACTTGCTTGTAGCTGTCACGTCCCGATCTCCCGTTGGTAATCGATCGACCCGCAAGGCACGAATCACAGCGCAAGTGCTCCCGCTGGACGATCTTTCCTATCTGGACATGTTGTCGCATGAGTGTAAGCCACGCCCGTGCAAAGTCATGATCCGAATAGGCAGTAAGATGACTAAGCCACAAAGTCGTACAGATAGTCTGAGTACAGCAAAATAAGAAATACACAGGTGATTGATAACTAGTTTACAGAGTCGTTAATAACGAAAGTATTAAATAACAAGAGTATAAAAGTAAAACAAGCTCTTTATTAATATTGAACAGGTATTACAAGCGGCGCTTGGCCGAGATTACAAGTCACTCAAGCCTCTCTATCTCTGAAATAGTAAAAGCGTGCCAAGTGGCTACAATTATGGAATGATACATAAGCGATGTTCCAACATTATGTCTTGTATATGTGCTTCAGCTCCGTAAGCAATGCTCTAAGGCTCCGGAGTGAACTCCATGCCTTAGTACGCACGAAGGGGATTTCCGTACCGAATGAGGTTCTCCCGTACCGTGGAAGCAATCTGGTGGATTATTAGTACATGAATGCACTGGAGGGGTGGCTTCTTGCTCGCTCAACAAATCCAAACATGTTATAAAGGTTTTGTGCATCATCTATTAAGTTATATTTCTAGTCTTGCCTTAGTATCATTTTTATGGCATAATAAAAAGCCTAGCTCGTGTGGCAGTGCACCATACGATATAAGAATAATACGGCGAGACTTACCAACTTACCATTCGTCCTTCCTTGTCCAAGGCAACCAAGTTAAACCAAGCACAACCATTTATAATAAAAATAAGGGGCAACAGAAAAAGCAAGCACAAGTATCGTGAGCGAGGTGCTATTTCAGGTGCATGAGTTACACAGATTATCCAGGTATGTTGTAATAGTTATTCAAGTGTTCAATGGATTGCTCAGGTTGCTCAATTTATGCATAGATATATCGCTCAATTCATGCATAGATATCTTATACTCATGATCGTTCAGGTGATTCAGATTATTGGATGTAATAACTCATACGCGGATTGCCGCTAAGCGAGGATGACTTATCTATATGAACGTAAGTCACTAGCTTAGCCATAAAGGATGAGTTATAGTCTTGAACGAGGATGGTATGCAACAAAAGTACATGAGATGCTACAAGCTATACCGTCTAGCACGTGAAACTATCATAAAGTTCTATCCGGATCGGATCGGCCCGGTGCCCCGGAGACCGTCAGTGGAACGAGATCCAAGATTTCCCTTGTTTCCAAGTTGTCTGCGACATACAAGTCTTGGGTCTTCCAGATTCACAACTTGACATGATAATCCATGATTCTTGTTCTGAACGAGCATTACTCCATGAGTTATGATTCTTGATTTGCTTGACATGATTTTCGTTCTGTGTTCAACTTGCCTTGATGTATTCCCCTGGTTCGGGGACTGCCTTGGTGACCTAACTGTCCGGTATACTTGCAGGTTCATATTGCACAAAAGGACTATTTGATAGTTTTCTGGCTAACTAAATGTATGTACGTTATGGATAGTATTACTTGATTGTGGTATATATTATATGACAAGCATTGAAACGAAGGAATGAGTACTAGATACAATGTAAGCAAGCATGCATTCATATAAAACATAAGCATTCATGTTGGCACAGTTTAAGGGGTAGTACGAGGGGTGTTACATAATCTATGGGCGTGTAGTGTAAACAAGTTAAGAAGTGCACTACGAAGAGTATATAGCAATCTACTTGAGGCATAGCGGAGTATACTTGCACGAAGCAAAGTTAGCATACGAGGGTCCAAGTTATAAATAAATTTCATTTCCATGTTCTATCATAAGCAATATAAGTTATGATTATTCCCTTATCTAGGTGCATTGTATTCTTTATTAGCATGCAGATGGTGATTTGCCTAGCGACTAGCATATATCGGCCATATTTTTAAGTATGCTGGCTAAGCAAAGACAAGTTCATCCTAGCCACCCACCTTAGCGATGATTTTCCTCGATCGAGCGATACTCCGAGCGAGCCTTTGAAGGTCTAAGTCTGAAATCTTGAAGGGCCAAGTCTGGAAATCTCTTGCCTTAAATGAGTCTTCTCGCTAAACAAAGCAGGTTGGGTCGTTGCACTTGCGCCATTTGAATCGACTGTCCACTTGAACGGAACGTGTTGTTACATTATACACCACTCAAAAAAGTCTCATCCTCGAGACTTCCTGAGCGAAAATCATTCTATTGTACTATTGAATCAAACTCAGGCATAGCAGTCGATACCAATAGATATGTTCGAACACAATCTCATACTCGTTCTTTATAACACGTCGCGTATATGCAGGGTCGGTCTCATTGAATGACTCTATCATTCAATCCAAGTTCTAACTCGGTCTCTACTTTGCCTTAGCACGGAATATATATCACTTAATACGGGGTCCGTTATAATCCATCTTGAATAACGATCTAAGGCTGAGGCAAACCTATCCAAGTCAATATACTCGTCCATGCGAGTCTAATATATTCACTTGCACTAGCATTCGAGATCAGCATATCGCGAGTCTGGATCATGCACATATTCAAAGAGTCAATCAAATATATGCATGTCAACCAACTTAGCGAAAGCGAGGTCTTTGTACTCGAGTTCAACATAACATTGAGACTTGGATCATACACACATTCAAGGCATCCCTCAAACATATGCATTCAACCAAACTTAGCAATAGTAAAATCGGACAAGCTACTTGTGAAAATCTCAAGGGTTTTCGTCTTATGAATCACAATGATGCTTCCAATAGGGTCAATAAAATTTTAAGTAATTCCCATTCTACTCAACTCAAGCATTGCACTATCGTTAAGCACAATCTATCTGATTTAATCGACTAGCGTCCATTCATTTGGGTTAAACATATCACATACTTACCGTCCTAAGTCTAACTCTAATCCTTGCTACCCCAGTTCTATAGCTTGTTCAAGCAATACTATAAAGTCGGTTACACAAGTTCTTTCACTCGACACATAGTTGTCGGCCTAATTACTAGGTTATCTCACAAGGTCGTAGGTACAAGTTCAAGCACACCGTTCATCGTGTAAATTTGTCACACGATGCTCACCCTAATTCCTAGGGTCAAACCATTATTCGTTTGTACGGGATATTCTAACCAAGCTAGTTTTACTCAGATTTCTAAATATTGAGCACAGATCATCCTACTCACATTAACATATTTGTTTGTACTGGGTTCGAGTCTGTTCAATCAGATCCATGATATATCCAAGTTATAGGACAAGTCTAGTAATTCGAATAGTATATCTCCTTAAGCATGTATGATAGAACCTATTGTCTATTCTAAGTCTAGACTACCAAGCCAAGATTCAATTTTAACCTTTGATTATAACTCCAAGTTGTCCAACAAGATTCATGTATCCGTTCACAAATCATCAAGCGTGTCGTATTCCAGGTTCTAGGCTATCTTATCCTTGAAATACTTTCGATTCTATCTTATCCTTGAAATACTTTCGATTTACTTATATTCCTAAATTTGTCTTATCGTGTTGAACCATAAGTCAAGACGATCCATAAGTTATCACGCTCCGGTCTCCCATAAGTTCGATCACCCTTGTTGGACGTGAGATCACCATGCCAACACTTTTGCTAGATAATCGTCCTAATCCGGGCGTGACGCATGTACGAGCATAGCATTACGCTCGCATAAGATAAGGACGTCGAACGTTATGGTTATCTTCAAAATAATAGAGACACTTATCATTTCACTTTGCTCCATCCAAGTTATATATAAAATCTATTAAGTCATGTCCGTTCATACAGTGATTATAATTCGTCTAGTAAAATCATCCAACTTCAATATTACCGTTTGTAAATCCATAGTCTACTTCTAGCATTCCTCAAATAACTAAGTTTCAAATATTCAAGCCAAAGTCTATCCACTTTTGATATATCCTATTCATCTCATTTGGAATAATCATCAAACATGTTTCTGTGAGTTTGATTATCCCCGCCATACGTAAAATCATAACGTCGATGCTCCCGCAGGATAATCGTTCTCGGCTGGGGCTGATTTCAAAGGTTATCTTTTTGGACTAGATTTCAAGATCGTTCTTCCAAACTCCAGATCGAATCCGTTATCGCTTACCTCTTTCATCGAACCACAAAATTTATTCTCGAGCTAACTTTTATTCGAGCGATATTCTATTCAACTTCAATCCGTTTGATTCGATTCAAAGTTGCTCGCACGATCCTCCAAGTTTTCAACAAGTTTTTCTTGATCGAGATATTGATTTCCATTTTCTTGAATCCCTATTCTATATAAGCCTTATCACTTATTCAAGATATTCTTAAATCCGTTCAAATCAACTATTACACGAGACCTATGAACTCGTTTGAGCATTTCCAAAATGAACCATACACTACTCAGGAATTGAGTCATCCAATCAAATCCTTAATTGTGTTCGCATCTATCGCTAGTATATTCCCGAAGTCATTCCTTAGAATTCATGCACGATACCTAAGCATCGCCTGATAAATCTTAGTCTCGTATATATTCCTGTTGATAATCATCCAAGTAAACCATATATAATTTGTATCTTCGGATATGAAATACCGTTCGAGCTATTTCCAAAATCCAAGCACGATTCTCTATATTCACCTTAGCGGTAAACTAATAATGTTTCTATCGGTTGTTATTCTAAGTATGACTTATCTTTCTGAACGATATCCCAATCTCACTTGCAACTAGATTTCTAGCACCAAAGGGTCTTGGCGCAGGATACTCGACACAACAATATTCTATTTCGCACACTAACCAGCTTGGTATTCACGTATAGGTATTCGGTTTTGCACATAACTTGCAAATTCTAGCACGAGTCTATTCCCATAAAGTCTAATACAGGTCGGCACAGAGGCCATCGTATCATAATTTTGTACAAGCAATCATATCATTCACATGCACTTTTTAAAAGTATTTAGACTCATTGTATAGAATATCCCATCGGGTCAACGAGAGAGAGAGTGTATGCACGTAACCCATGAACGAGCTTTCTAAACTGAGAAGATCGATAAGAAGTCCAAAGGCGTAATGTAACCTCTGATTTTCAAATTCCCGAAATATTTAGATTTTAATTTATTTTAAAATATCAAGTTTATAAGATATTTTCTCCTTGAATTTTAGTATTAGATTTTTGAACAATGTTTGATTTTAGAAGGTGATTTAAAATCTTTTATAAAAATTATTTTTTCCTAAATGTCGATTTATTATAAATTAAATAGATAAATAATGATATATATATAATACTCTAGCTTCGAATATTTATTGGCTTGAAATCATAAAAATATTTGTTTAATAAAAATTATTTGAAAGACTAGTTGATAAAATATAATAAATTTTTATATCCATTTGGGATAGTAAATAAATAAATTACATACTTTCTAAGGTTTTAAAATATGGGTTTAATTAGTAGCTAATTGGGAATCAGTTAGCCTTGGAAGCCTCTTAAAATATTTTCTTAAATTATAATCTTTTTCTATTAAAAATTTACAAGCTTACCATCTCCCATTAACTAGTCATCACACCCTCATTTCCCACATGAAGAACTCATTCATGTCTAATCTTGGCCATTCATTAATTGGGCCAATCCTCACCTTTCATTCTCATCCTCTCTCCCTATTTAAGTCACGCACACCCACACCCTTCCCAAGAAGCCCTAATTCCCAAAACCTAGGCTAGCCCTCACAATTCCCACCAGCCAACAACCATCACCATTATTTTGTGTGCTTGTGTCCGTGTGTCCAGCATTACCGTGTCAGCCGTGTTGGCCTCGGGTCCGACCCCGGGTGTCCTATCGTATCCCTTCATTTCCTGTGTCCAGTTATTACAATATTACAATGAGATTGTGTCCGACACCATCTGGACACATCCACCACTGTGCAGACTTCAATCCCTGTGTCCAACACTCGGACACGTCCACCACCTCACCACAGTACATTAAATCCTTGTGTCCAGCCTCGGACACATCCACCACACAATATCACCCATCGTGTCCAGCCCCGGACAAGATCCAACCCTGACACATTCACAGAGCAGATTCAAAACCCTAACCCTAATTTTGACCTACCGCTCCGGTGGCTGCGGGACCTCCTCGGCGTCGAGCTCGCCCGTGGCCGACCAGACGCAGCCGGATCCGGCGTCGAGCAGCACGTCTTCTCGGATCTGGACCGCCACCGCCGTTCCTGACCTAGACTCGAGCAGCCGCGGCTTCCCGGTCCCAGCTTCGGTGGACCACCGCCCAGCGCCACCAGATCGAGCCGTCCCCTCCTTCCGCGTGCGTCGAGCTCGAAGATCCAGCAGATCCGCCGAGC
Source organism: Iris macrosiphon (assembly GCA_036927795.1). Classification (NCBI taxonomy): domain Eukaryota; kingdom Viridiplantae; phylum Streptophyta; class Magnoliopsida; order Asparagales; family Iridaceae; genus Iris; species Iris macrosiphon. Next base: position 141,280,476 of record JAYESA010000009.1, on the reverse strand, counting down.
TTCGACCACCGCCACAACAGATCCGCCGAGCTTCGACCTCCGCCACAGCAGATCCGCCGAGCTTCGCTGCTGCCGCCGAGCGTCGCTGCCGCCCTGAGCTTCCCGGATCCAGCCTCGAAGTCGTGGGAACTCCACCGCGTGACCCCGGCGGACCCTCTCCGCGTCGACGCCGGAAAACCCACCAACGTGAGCCTCCCTCTTCCCTCTTCCCTCTTTTTTTTTGTTCACTGTATTAGTTAAGGTTAAGTTACGGTTTTAGTTAGTTAATATATGATTAGTTAGTTAATATATGATTAGTTAGTTAATATATAATTAGTTTAGTTAAAATATAATTAGTTTAGTTTTTATGTAATTAGTTTAGTGATGTAATAATTATAAGAGTTTTTGATTATGTAAAAATATAATAATTTTTGGGTTTATATTATTAATTAAGAAATAGTTTCAATATTAAGATTAGTTCAAAATCAGTTTATTTGGGCTGGTAACCGATTTTACTATAGATAAATATATATTGGCTTTTACATAAATTTTAGATTTTTTATAAATAAACTTTTAATTGTAATTATGTTCGAAAGAAAAGTTTTAACAATTATTGGTCAAAGTAATTCGAAATGATTTTCATAAACTAAGGTGTTACCTTAATAACAAACAATCAACCCTTTTCTTTTATTAGCTAAACTTGTTAATCTTAATCTTAGCTAACCCATGTATGTTTTCTTTATGTATTGCGGACCTGGTATCCTTATCTCGATTATCGTACCGAACTCCGATCTTGGACTTCTTTATATAGTTACTAGCTATTTGGACTGCTCCGGACTCATTGGAACTAACTGCTACTTCATTTGGGATCACCTTGAGAAGTGTGGTATTATATACATTCTCTGATTAGTTAATATACATATATATAAAAATATTTGATTGGTATAGATACAAATATGTATTTTGGTATATAAATATATATTTATATACATCTATTTAGTGTATATACATATATACGTATTTTGTACAATTACTAATAGACACTTATATATATATATATTATATACGTTTTTATTGGTATATACTCTGAGTATAAATGTGTATTTATATACGTATTCCTACTAGATGACCCTAGTTGACTAGAGCCATGCCTGGCATAGCCCTGAGGCCAGTATATTTCTATTGTGTGTTAGTGTAGCATCTGATACAAGTGATATTATTATATGTGTATAGGACTGTTGGATCCTCCAGACGATACTCAGGGACAAGACATCGGTATTCACCAGCTAAGGACCCAAGGCGAGTACATTCTCTGATTAGTTTCTTATTTATGATATCCCCTATGTTCACTGTATCTAGTGTAGACATTTAAGCTCTTGACACGCTGGTTACACGGATTGGTATACACGGATCTCGTTATGAGATATTATTCCTTATTCATGGTGTAGCTTGTACAAGACTCGTTCCCTTGTTATCTTGTGCATGTACAGACACTGATTCCTGGGGAGATTTGCTACCTTCCTAGGGAATCCCATGCCATAGCGTACCATGATTGGATCTACTATACCAGTCAGGGGTGGGGAGTCTTTTAGTATAGATATGTGATCATACCCAACTCTACATGCATCATAGCTCACCCCACATCTCACGTCGGGTGCGGCCTGACCATTTATATGCTTCATACTGTTACGTGTGATTAGCCTGACCTCTACATACATCATAGCTAACCAACGGTTAGCCTGACCTTACATGAATCATAGCTAATCACGTGTAACCAGCCTGATCAAGTTCCCAAGCCGATCACATGTTAAAGCTAGTACTCACACACTTAGTCTTAGTATTCTTGCTCATTGACATATTGTTTTCTTTCCTACATATACTTACAGTATTTCTTTTATTGTATATTTTTTGTACATATACATGCATCTTGTATATTTCCATCTAATTTACTACTACATAGTTTATATCATTGATATAGAACTGCTATTTAGAGATGTACTTTGCTCCTTCCTGACTGGAAAACATTTTCCAGATTATGCCTAGAGGACTGGTATCCGATACTGGTGGACCACAGGGTGAGTAGCTGAGACTTGGCTTTAGTAGTGTAGTCGTGATTCCGGGAGGTCTAGCCGGAATCACTAGTTATCTAGTTAGTTTCCTTTAGTAGTTTATTGGTACCGGATTTATCTCCGGCATTTTTGTTGAGACTTGGATTTATGTTGAGTTAGATTTAATTACATTAGACTTGTGTTGTAATTATTTTTTATTTTTTTGATTTTTTATCGTGCTGTAGTTATGTGATTGAGTATGTTGATCTTATATTGTTATCCGTGTCTCCTTACGGAGTTGGATACTAGTGTGAGTTTGTTTAGATAGTATTTGACCTAGACAGCGTTCTACCGCCGATGCTGCGACGTAGGCTGGACGTACCCATGCTCTCGTACCCCTATATCGGGTGCGGGTCGTGACACATTTTTAGTGGTGGCCCATGTAGGTCAGATTTCACAAGTTGTGCGATGTCATAGTAGTGCGACGTTATAGTTGTACTACTACGTACCTGCTATAGAATATAGGACATAGGATACTAGGATGAGAGACGATACTCAATCACAAATTCTTGAGAGATTCCTGGGACGACCCCTTGAGAATCTTATTATAATTTCTAATTTTAAATCCTTCGCCTTGTTTCCGTCCGTCCTCACTCATTGATATTGAATTTGATTATTGTTGATCAATTATTAAAATTAGGATCTTTGTTTCATTGTAGACTTGATTTTATGCCGAGATGAATTTTATGGAATAAATTTTACGATATCATCTGATGACATATATTGATGAGAACAGTGAGAAAGGTGAAATGTCTGCTTTGGTTATGGAACCTAGAGTTTATTGCAGCCGTATCGGTTGGCGTGGCAAAGATTCTAGATGACATGACTATAGGGTTGCGTACTTTAGTTTTGGAACCTGTCGTTTATCGTACCTATGCTTACTGGCATGGCGAGGATTCTCAGCGTCATGATTTCTGACCGACGTGTAAGATTATCAGGTTGTGTCTTAAAAATTTGTTCTTAAAGTGTCATCTCAACACTTATCTATTTTTGTTATACAAGACTTTATTCTATCGTTTCTTTTGGTTGCTAGCAGTAGAAACACCTTCAGTCCTCAATCTAGAATTTTTAAGCTCCTATTCTTTGAGGATTCCTTATTAAGAATGATAATTAGTGTCACGACCCGCACCCTAAATTTGGGCATGAGTCGTGGGTACGTCCAGCCTACGCCGCAGCATCGGCGGTAGAACACTGTCTAGGTCTAAACATAACATATATATCCTGTCAATAGTCTCAACTCCGTACGGAGGACAATGATAAATAATCCATAGTTCTATAAATATACTCAATCACAAGCTAAAAAAAATAATGGGCACGATGAGAATGGAAAAGAGTTCTGATATAAACCAACCACAATAAGTCCAACTCAAATCTTGGGTCTAGATGACCTCACAAAGTCACAAATAATAAATATAACTCAGTCTCAGTCTAGAACAATAAATACAGAAAAATAATCTAAGAATAGCCAGGTAGGATCTCCTCTAGGATAGGCAACTCTTCTGGGATTTTCGCGTGAAATCTCCCTCTGAACCTGTGTCGTAATGAGTGGGGCAATAGTTCTCCAGGTCCTCTGAAAAATGTTATCCATTCAGGATTGGAGCGAAGCACAAGCACTAACAGCAGTTTTATTAAATTGACAAAAACTATAAATAGCGTAAGAAATACATGATGAGAATAAATACTGGAAGTGTAAAGTACTGGAGAAAAGAAATAGGCAATAGAGCATCTAGCAATGAACAATAAATAGTGAATGCTAGAACAAGTGAATCTAAAATAAAGAATAGACATCTAGCTAAGTGTTTGAAATATCAGTTTATTATGTGATCGGCTTGGGACTAGATCTGGATGGTTATATATGATTTGCTATGATTCTTGTAGGTCAGGCTAACTATATGGTTAGCTATGATGCATGTAGTGGTCAGGCTAATCATATATAACAGCTATGATGCATGTAAATGGTCAGGCCGCACCCGACGTGAGATGTGGGGTGAGCTATGATGCATGTAAATGTTTGGATATGATCACATAATCTACTAATAGTTCCCCATCCCCCAGCTAGCACGATGGATTCCAATCATGACTCCTCATGATGGGGATCTAGGGTGCTAACCCGTGTATCCATAGTGTCGGAATCAAGTATGTAATACAACTGAATTATAGAAATAATCAACAATGAAAACGGTCAGAGAATGTACTCGCCTGTGGTCCTGAGCAAAGGGTGAGGATCGATGTCCAAAGTGGGATCACAATGACCTATTTGTGGAATATAATGTCAGATACTGAATTTAAAGGAATTAACATGCTTAATTTATTAAAGCGAGGCCTCTAGGTCAATTCTGTGGTTTACTGTTCAGTACTAGGTTATCCTAGATAAACTAGGTCCACACTAAGGTTTAGGTCCAAAACTAGTTAATTAGTCTCTAGGGTCACTAACTAATAAAAATAATATAAGTAATATGATACTCTATACATATTGGTCTATAATAACTAACACTTATGTCTTAACTGTCATAGACATACTTATATATTACCTTAACTGCTACCTGAGTTCCCAACCTTGTACTGTACCCTATTGGTTGACTGAAGAGTAATACCTAATACATAGACACTGAGACACAAGACTACATACTGAACTGAATTACTGCTCACACACAGACACACCTAGCTACACACAGAGACACACATAGCTACACACAGGTTGACACTAACACAATTTAATACACAGGAACATTACACATACAGGTATTCTCACACTCACTGGTTATTGATGCACATAGGCTCTCACACTATTTTATGTACACAGACACTCATAGTTCACATAGTATACACTCAGGTATTGGTATACCTACACTCACTGCTCACTAACACAGGGAGACACACTGGTACCTTACTGCCACAGTACAAAAACTGCACTGATATGGGTTCACTGCACACACACACACTGCTCACTTCTCTGATACACTCCCACAACTGCACATTAACATAATTCCTACTGATACAACCCACAGTGCCTAATTCTAGGATCCTACTGATACTCAGCCAACTTAAAAACATATGCACACACACACTGAACTGACACACAGAAACACTGCACTCACAGGGATAAACACACATGTATTCACACACTAGAAAATACACAGTTACACACAGGCTATTTTCCCCCTTACTGGAAACATACAGGAACTAATACCCTGAATTTACACAGGTTCTAACTCACACACACAGAATTCTGAGACAAAACTGATACCCACACTGTTAAACACCCACACACACAGGAACATAAACTGAAACCAGGAACTCATACACACAGATTTCACACTCTCAGGTATCTAATACACAGGTACACATTTATACTGACACAGGTTTACACTCACACACTATAGGGACACTGATCACAGCCAAATAAACCCATATGAACAACACACACAGGCACAGCTCACTGGTACTCTAGACACTCGGTTCTAGGATACACACTACATATTGCTCACACACACACACTGTTTCCCTTACTGAGAACACAGTCAGACTATACAGTTCAAATACTGGAACCAAAATGCACCTCACTCACACACTGAGATTTCTGGGAAAAATCTGAGACACACACACTATCTTGGCACAGCTTCACACAGGATTCTCACCGCACCACAGAATTTAATAGATTAACTGACACACACACACAGTTCCACATAGACACAGGGTATCTAGCACACTCAGGTACTCTATACAGGGAACTACTCCCCCAAACACACATCTTCAGGCATGCTGTCACCTAGGTTTACTAGGTACACTCACCACACAGGCAATTCAAATACCTACACACTAGATTATCTACCCATCACACAGGTAATATTCTATTGAACCTGGGAAACATTCCACACACACTGATACATAAGTTCTCTTATACACATATATGCTGATACACTAGATGGGAATACCCAGCTACACATTGGTTTTCAGAGATAATATACCCACATATATCTGGATACACTGAATACACAGTGCACAAAACTCAAATTGGACAGGAACCAAACACACATACACAATAACCCGAATGTGCACACAGTACAGAACATATCCCGAACACACCTACACATCACTCCCCACCGTGTCTAAAATACTGAGACACGGGGATACTCCACACAGATCCCCTTTAACCGTGCTGCTCTCAACACCACATTTATACATCACATACATGTTCATACACCCGACTGTGCACAGGTTCTTCCAAATCCTGATTTCTACATCAAAATATCATAAATACCCAATCAAACCCTAAATCGATATAATAGACTACATGTAGGAGAGGTAATCATGTATACTAGCAAACCCCTAGGGTTAGGGTTCACAAAATTGGGAAAAATCAACCGTAGGTCACCAAAACCCTAATTTGACCTAGGTTTTCATGTAGAATCCCTAGGATTCGAGATCTACACCATAGGGGGTTTCCTAATGGCATGAACAACAGAAAAACAGAAATAAAATGAATTAAAATTGGATTTTACCTAAGGAGATGGCTCCTTCAATGGAGGTTCTTCTTCTCCAAGGCTTCTTGACCCAACCCATTGCTTCTCCTTGCTTTGAAGGAGGAAAAGGGATCTCCTAGGTCTGGATTCCGAAATCTGGAGGTGGGGAATTGGTTTCCTTGATGGAGGCTAGGGTTTCTCCTTTCTACATGAAGGAAGAGAGGGTTCCCTTTTATATTAAACCCAAGTTAGGGTTTCTAATGCATAGTTTAGGTTAAACCCCCTATGTTAGGTCATGTAGAACCTAATTAACTAAGGTTTAGTCAGTCTAGGGTTTGAGGTTCCACCCTAAATTTAGAATTCTAGGGTTTCACTTGAATTGGGTTTTGAACTAGGGTTAGCCATACTGACTTCTAGGGTTTGACCTAAACCAACACAACCAACAACAAATAAATAGTTTTAAAACTCAGCAGATTAATTAAACACATAATTATTCCAAATAGTGAAATTGCCCAAATGCCCTTATCTGGAAATGTGGTAGTGACAAGTCTACCCTCCTAAAAGAAATTTTGTCCTCGAAATTTGACTGAACTGGAACAAGAATAAAATCAGAAAAAGGAAAAATACCTCAAGTCTAGAAGAGATACGGGTATTGCTCGCGCATTTCGTCCTCTCTCTCCCAGGTCGACTCCCCTGGAGAGTGATGTCTCCATGCAACACGAACCAAAGGAATAGTTTGGTTCTGCAATACCTTCTCTCTGCGGTCCAAGATCTCTACGGGCTGCTCGGGGTAGCTGAGCGTCGGACCAACCTCAATCTCCGAGTGGTCAAGTACGTGACTAGGGTCTGTCACATACCGTCTCAGCTGCGACACGTGGAACACATCATGCACTCCCTCTAATGCAGGCGGCAAGTTCAGTCTATACGCCACTGCACCTACCCTCGCAAGAATACCAAAGGGCCCGATGTAGCGCGGGCTAAGCTTCCCGCCTCGACCAAAACGAATCGTGCCACACGTCAGAGAAATCCGTAGGAATACTAGATCGCCAACCTAAAACAAAACAGTCTCAATACGCAGTCTAAACAAACAACACAAGCCAGAAAATAACGATCTATACCTGAAACTCAAGGGGTCTACGGTGGCTGTCGGCCCAATGCCGCTGTCTGTCCTGCGCTACTCGCAGTCTGTCTCTGATGAGTTTCATCTTTTCTGCTGCATCCACGACCATTTCTGGTCCTAGCAAGGCTCTCTCTCCAACGTCGTCCCAAGATAACGGTGTACGACACCTCCTTCCATAAAGAGCCTCAAATGGTGACATCTCGATGCTGGCCTGGTAGTTGTTGTTGTAAGCAAATTCTACCAGGTGCAGATGATCCTCCCAAGAACCTCCGAGATCTAGAACGCAAGTGCATAGCATATCCTCGAGAGTCTGAATAGTCCGTTCAGACTGCCCGTCTGTCTGGGGGTGATATGCTGTACTGAACTTTAGCTGAGTGCCCAAGCTAGCCTGCAGACTCCTCCAGAAGTGGGAAGTAAAATGGCTATCCCGATCCGAGACGATGCTTACAGGAACTCCATAAAGTCTAACGATCTAACGCACGTACATCTCTGCTAGCCTCTCTGTCGGTGTGCCCACCTTGAAAGGTAAGAAATGGGCTGATTTGGTCAACCAGTCCACGATGACCCAAATTGCATCCTTCCCTCCTGGAGAACGTGGAAGCCCTGGAACGAAATCCATGGTCACGTGCTCCCATTTCCACTCTGGGATCGGTAAAGGTTGAAGCAAACCACCTGGCCTTTGCCGGTCTGCCTTTACCTGCTGGCACACTAGACACCGGGATACGAAGCGTGCTACCTCGCGCTTCATTCCATACCACCATACGTGCTCCCTCAAGTCTCGATACATCTAGTTGGCACCGGGATACATCGAGTACTGAGAGCGGTGTGCCTCCTGCAAAACCTTCTCGCGCAGCTTCCCGCTCGGCACACACATCCTCGTGTCGTGCAGTAAGGAACCATCCTCTGCGATAGTAAAGTCGTCCGACAATCCTGCCCGAATATGTGCCCTGATCCTCCTCAGAGCCTCATCATCATACTGCGCAGCTCTGATCCTGTCCATCAGCTCGGACTGTATCTACAATCCCCATATCTGAATCTCAGTACCGGGAACTAACACCTCAATCTCCAAGCTTTCCAAATCCGCCAGCAAATGTCTATCTGTCGTCAAGTACATAGCCATCGGATACCTGCTCAAGGTATCGGTGACTACGTTGGCCTTCCCTGGGTGGTACTGCAATGAGATGTCAAACTTCTTCATCAACTCTAACCACCTCCTCTGCCTCATATTCAGCTCCTTCTGTGTGAATACGAACTTCAAGCTCTTGTGGTCTGTGAAGATCTCCATACGCTCTCCGTACAGGTAATGTTTCCACAGCTTTAGAGTGAATATAACTGCTGCCAACTCTAAATCGTGGGTGGGGTAGTTCTCTTCATGAGGGCGTAACTGCCTGGAAGCATAGGCAATTACCTTTCCGTGCTGCTGAAGAACACATCCCAGACCCTTACCTGAAGCATCACTGTAGATGGTGAAACCACCTGTCCCTGCTGGCAACGTCAAAATTGGAGCTGTCGTCAACCTCTTCTTCAGCTCATCAAATGTGGCCTGGCAATCCTCCGTCCAGACAAAATCCACATCCTTCCTAGTCAATCTGATCATGGGTGCTGCAATCCTAGAGAAGTCTTGTACAAACCTTCTGTAGTATCCTGCTAGCCCGAGAAAACTCCTAATCTCAGCTACCGAACTGGGGGTAGTCCATGATTTCACTGCCTCGATCTTCTGTGGGTTAACCGAGATTCCGTCACCCGATACCATATGCCCAAGAAATTTAACCTTGTCAAGGAAGAATTCACACTTAGAGAGTTTCCCGTACAGCTTTTCCCTCCTGAGAGTCTCTAAGACCAACCTCAGGTGCTCTTCGTGCTCCTCCGGGGTCTTGGATTATACAAGAATATCGTCGATGAACACTACCACGAACTTGTCAAGGTACTGGTGGAACACCTTGTTCATCAGGTTCATGAATACTGCCGGTGTATTGGTTAAACCAAATGGCATCACCATGAACTCAAACTGGCCGTATCTGGTCCGAAAAGCTGTCTTCGGCGTGTCTTCTCTCTTCACCTTCACCTGGTGATAGCCTGACCTCAAATCTATCTTTGAAAACATCCTTGCCCCGCTCAACTGATCGAAAAGATTATCTATCCTCGGCAGCGGGTATTTGTTCTTGATAGTGATATTGTTCAAAGCTCTATAATCAATGCACATGCGCACCGTGCCATCCTTCTTCGGTACAAACAATACCGGAGCTCCCCATGGTGATGAACTGGATTTGATGAAGCCTTTGTCCTGCAGCTCCTCAACTTGCTTCTTCAGTTCTGCCAGCTCGCTGTTGTTGACTCTATAGACATGTTGTGAAATGGGCTCCGCTCCTAGAACCAGGTCTATAGAGAATTCAACATCTCTGTCTGGCGGCAAGTCTGGCAACTCCTCTGGAAATATATCCAGGAAGTCCGCTATCAGAGGATGTGGCAACTCCTCTTCTTCCGCCCTGGCTCCGCAAAATATGCTCCTGCTCTGTTCCGCTGCTCCTCTGACAATCTCAAACTCTGGCTCTCCTGGTGGTCTAAATAATACTCTGCCTCTATAACAATCTATAGTAGCATGATGCCTACTCAACCAGTCCATTCCGAATACAATATCATACCCCGGAAGTGGCATAACGAGTAAGCTCACGCTCAACTCTCGGCCTCCTACTGACACCCTCCAGTCCTTGCAGTGATTACGGACTAGGATAATACCTCCACCAGTCATAATCTTGCAAGTCCTAGCTAATGGTTCTGTGTCTAAATGATGTCGAAGTGCATAAGATACAGACACAAAACTATGGGAAGCGCCAGAGTCGAATAAGGTAAATACGGGAATACAATCGAGAAGAACCGAACCTGTGATCAAGTCTCCTGCTGGCTCGATCTCCTCGACTGCCATGGCGTACGCTCGCCCCTGGGGTACACCTTTCTGCTGCTGGTGTTGGGCAAACTTCTGATGTTGTGGTGGAAGTGGTGCCCTCTGTTGTTGGCCTCCTGGTACGACAGGTACCTTGTCTGGTTCTCTCTGGGCGGCTGCTCCACCCTGACCTGGACGAATGGTAGGGCAATCCCTCAGCTGGTGTGTCATCGATCCGCAGGACAGACATGAGCCCAATCTCTTCCTGCAGATATCTCTAGTATGTCCTGTCTTCCTGCAGTACGCACACTGGATGGCGGGCTGAGTCTGCCTCTACTGCTGATGCTGAACCTGCCCTCGGGCTGGTGCCTGATGCTGCTGCTGAAAGGGCCTCTGCTGCTGCTGAAAGTGTGGACGCTTGCCCGGTCCCGCACTACTGTTTGCTTCTCTGGAACCATCGCGTCCCCTCTTGGGCCTGAGGCCCAAGTCGTCCTCGGCTATCTGGGCATCCATCAATATGCCCTCGTAGGTAGCTGTGCGACGTCCCGACGTGCGAGACTTGATCTCCCTTGCCAGCCCCTTTCTGAACTTCTGGGCCCTGTCCCCCGGATCTCTAATCATCGACGGCGCGAAGCAGCTCAGGCGGGAAAACTCCGCGGCATACTCATCGACGGACGAGCTTCCCTGGACTAAGTCATGGATCTGACTCTCCAAGGCTCCCAGGGCAACATCAGGAAAGAACTTCTCCTTGAAGAGCTTCTTGAAAGCTTCCCAAGTGAGTCCCCTGTCAAGGAGTCTCGGCTCTGTGCGGAACCACGTCAAGGCGATGTCGAACATCTGGCTGCCGGCGGCCTCGATCTGAAGAGCCTCCGGAAGCTGCGCCAAGGGCAAGTTCCTCTCGATGTCCTCTAGCCAATCATCGGCGTAGAGTATCCCTTCTGTCCCCTTGAACTCCCGAGGCATCATTCTCTTAAAATCCATAATGGTGCCCGGCCTCTGATGGTGCTGATCTGGACGCTGCTGCTGCTGAGTGACTCTCTCCACAGCCTGGAGAGCCACTTGATGAGCATTCTCCATGTTCACCCTCATCATCTCTGTCTGGGCCTAGTGTGCCTCAGCCTGCACCCTCTGGGCCTCTGCCGACGTCCTCTGGGCATCGACCATGCCCTGAATCAAAGCGAACATCTGTGCTCCATCGACGGGCACACCTCCTGGATGCTGAACTAGTGGTGGTGGTGGTGGTGGTGGTGGTGGTGGAGGCGCCGTCGTAGCTATGGGGACCCTCTGAACAGGTGGTGGAGGACCCCCGAATGCTGCAGACACTCCCACATGTATTGGAGATGTAGGAGGTGCTGCGGATGTCTGTCCGGCAAGGCGAGAGGTGGCAGACCTCTCTGACTTTGCTGCTCCGGTTCTCCGGGATCTGGTTCTCGGCGGCATCCTGAAGACAGATCGAAGAATTTAATCAAGGCAATAGACACGATATCATCAAAGAAGGACAGTAATTTCTAAAGGAAAAATCATTAAGAGTAGTATTATAAGAATCAGAATTCCTAATTGTGATTGAGCATATCCTCGGCCTAATTTCTATTTCCTAAAATAGGCCCGTAGTAATACTCTAAGCGAGCACCACTACGATATTGCTCTAATACGAATCTAGGACTCGACATGCATGGGCCACCACTAAAAATGTGTCACGACCCGCACCCTAAATTTGGACATGAGTCGTGGGTACGTCCAGCCTACGCCGCAGCATCGACGGTAGAACGCTGTCTAGGTCTCAACATAACATATATATCCTGTCAATAGTCTCAACTCCGCACGGAGGACAATGATAAATAATCCACAGTTCTATAAATATACTCAATCACAAGCTAAAAGAAATAATAGGCACGATGAGAATGGAAAAGGGTTCTGATATAAACCAACCACAATAAGTCCAACTCAAATCTTGGGTCTAGATGACCTCACAAAGTCACAAATAATAAATACAACTCATCTCAGCCTAGAACAATAAATGCAGAAAAATAATCTAAGAATAGCCAGGTAGGATCTTCTCTAGGATAGGCAACTCTTCTGGGATTTCCGGAGTAAAATCTCCCTCTGAACCTGGGCCGTAATGAGTGGGGCAATAGTTCTCCAGGTCCTCTGAAAAATGTTATCCAGTCAGGATTGGAGCGAAGCATAAGCACAAACAGCAGTTTCATTAAATTGACAAAAACTATAAACAGTGTAAGAAATACATGATGAGAATAAATGCTGGAAGTATAAAGTACTGGAGAAAAGAAATAGGCAATAGAGCATCTAGCAATGAACAATAAACAGTGAATGCTAGAACAAGTGAATCTGAAATAAAGAATAGACATCTAGCTAAGTGTTTGAAATATCAGTTTATTATGTGATCGGCTTGGGACTAGATCAGGCTGGTTATATATGATTAGCTATGATTCTTGTAGGTCAGGCTAACCATATGGTTAGCTATGATGCATGTAGTAGTCAGGCTAATCATATATAACAGCTATGATATTTGTAAATGGTCAGGCCGCACCGGACGTGAGAAGTGGGGTGAGCTATGATGCATGTAAATGTTTGGATATGATCACATAATCTACTAATAGTTTCCCATCCCCCAGCTAGCACGATGGATTCTAATCACGACTCCTCATGATGGGGATCTAGGGTGCTAACCCGTGTATCCATAGTGTCGGAATCAAGTATGTAATACATCTGAATTATAGAAATAATCAACAATAAAAACTGTCAGAGAATGTACTCGCCTGTGGTCCTGAGCAAAGGGTGAGGATCGATGTCCAAAGTGGGATCACAATGACCTATTTGTGGAATATAATGTCAGATACTGAATTTAAAGGAATTAACATGCTTAATTTATTAAAAAGCGAGGCCTCTAGGTCAATTCTGTGGTTTACTGTTCAGTACTAGGTTATCCTAGATAAACTAGGTCCACACTAAGGTTTAGGTCCAAAACTAGTTAATTAGTCTCTAGGGTCACTAACTAATGAAAATAATATAAGTAATATGATACTCTATACACATTGGTCTATAATAACTAACACTTATGTCTTAACTGTCATAGACATACTTATATACTACCTTAACTGCTACCTGAGTTCCCAACCTTGTACTGTACCCTATTGGTTGACTGAAGAGTAATACCTAATACATAGACACTGAGACACAAGACTACATACTGAACTGAATTACTGCGCATATACAGACACACCTAGCTACACACAGAGACACACATAGATACACACAGGTTGACACTAACACAATTTAATACACAGGAACATTACACATACAGGTATTCTCACACTCACTGGTTATTGATGAACATAGGCTATCACACTGGTTTTATGTACACAGACACTCATAGTTCACATAGTATACACTCAGGTATTGGTACACCTACACTCACTGCTCACTGACACAGGGAGACACACTGGTACCTTACTACCACAGTACAAAAACTGCACTGATATGGGTTCACTGCACACACACACACTGCTCACTTCTCTGATACACTCCCACAACTGCACATTAACATAATTCCTACTGATACAACCCACAGTACCTAATTCTAGGATCCTACTGATACTCAGCCAAATTAAAAACATATGCACACACACACTGAACTGACACACAGAAATACTGCACTCACAGGGATAAACACACATGTATTCACACACTAGGAAATACACAGTTACACACAGGCTGTTTTCCCCCTTACTGGAAACACACAGGAACTAATACCCTGAATTTACACAGGTTCTAACTCACACACACACAGAATTCTGAGACAAAACTGATACCCACACTGTTAAACACCCACACACACAGGAATATAAACAGAAACCAGGAACTCATACACACAGATTTCACACTCTCAGGTATCTAATACATAGGTACACATTTATACTGACACAGGTTTACACTCACACACTATAGGGACACTGATCACAGCCAAATAAACCCATATGAACAACACACACAGGCACAGCTCACTGGTACTCTAGACACTAGGTTCTATGATACACACTACATATTGCTCACACACACACACTGTTTCCCTTACTGAGAATACAGTCAGACTACACAGTTCAAATACAGGAACCAAAATGCACCTTACTCACACACTGAGATTTCTGGAAAAAATCTGAGACACACACACTATCTTGGCACAGCTTCACACAGGATTCTCACTGCACCACAGAATTTAATATATTAACTGACACACACACACAGTTCCATATAGACACAGGGTATCTAGCACACTCAGGTACTCTATACAGGGAACTACTCCCCTAAACACACATCTTCAGGCACGCTGTCACCTAGGTTTACTAGGTACACTCACCACACAGGCAATTCAAATACCTACACACTAGATTATCTACCCAACACACAGGTAATATTCTATTGAACCTGGGAAACATTCCACACACACTGATACATAAGTTCTCTTATACACATATATGCTGATACACTAGATGGGAATACCCAGCTACACATTGGTTTTCAGAGATAATACACCCACAGATATCTGGATACACTGAATACACAGTGCACAAAACTCAAATTGGACAGGAACCAAACACACATACACAATAACCCGACTGTGCACACAGTACAGAACATATCCCGAACACACCTACACATCACTCCCCACCGTGTCTAAAATACTGAGACACGGGGACACTCCACACAGATCCCCTTTAATCGTGCTGCTCTCAACACCACATTTATACATCACATACATGTTCATACACCCGACTGTGCACAGGTTCTTCCAAATCCTGATTTCTATATTAAAATATCAGAAATACCCAATCAAACCCTAAATCGATATAATAGACTACATGTAGGAGAGGTAATCATGTATACTAGCAAACCCCTAGGGTTAGGGTTCACGAAATTGGGAAAAATCAACCGTAGGTCACCAAAACCCTAATTCGACCTAGGTTTTCATGTAGAATCCCTAGGATTCGAGATCTACACCATAGGGGGTTTCCTAATGGCATGAACAACAGAAAAACAAAAATAAAATGAATTAAAATTGGATTTTACCTAGGGAGATAGCTCCTTCAATGGAGGTTCTTCTTCTCCAAGGCTTCTTGACCCAACCCCTTGCTTCTCCTTGCTTTGGAGGAGGAAAAGGGATCTCCTAGGTCTGGATTCCGAAATCTGGAGGTGGAGAATTGGTTTCCTTGATGGAGGCTATGGTTTCTCCTTTCTACATGAAGGAAGAAAGGGTTCCCTTTTGTATTAAACCCAAGTTAGGATTTCTAATGCATAGTTTAGGTTAAACCCCCTATGTTAGGTCATGTAGAACCTAATTAACTAAGGTTTAGTCAGTCTAGGGTTTGAGGTTCTACCCTAAAATTAGAATTCTAGGGTTTCACTAGAATTGGGTTTTCAACTAGGGTTAGCCATACTGACTTCTAGGGTTTGACCTAAACCAACACAACCAACAACAAATAAATAGTTTTAAAACTCAGCAGATTAATTAAATACATAATTATTCCAAATAGTGAAATTACCCAAATGCCCTTATCTGGAAATATGGTAGTGACAATTAGTGACTTATAATTATGTCTGTGTGTTGAGTATTAGTATTGACTTAGTATTGCTTGTGAGTTGTAAGTGTTTCCTAGTTGGACATGTGAGCAGTAGGCCTTAATCTAGAGTTAACCCATAGCATAGTACCTTGTGGCAATAGTTCTAGGATAAGTGTCATTATAGTACTATAAGTAGAAGGAGATTTTAGAGTATCAGTGATAGTTCTCAGAGTTAGTATCAGAGCCAATTATCCGTCCTGGATAATCATGATTATGTAATTGAGTGATCTATGTAAACAATTAGGTATCAAGGAATTTTGTTAAGGATTAATGGAGCATAACGTTCAATCTGATGATTGATATCGGGCGTGTTAAAGGTAAAGAAATTTATATGCATGAGGAGTTATAATGAGGTGTCATGAGTAGAGAAATATCAGAATTGGTAATGAAGATGGTGAAGCATATCGCAGATTAGTGTAACAGGCTATGAAAGGTTAAAGGGAAATACCTATAAAACCATAAAGATGAGGAACCATATACATGCCCATGAGAGTAAAGAAACATGAGTGTTATAATAGATACATGTAATCATGAGTTATAATGAGCTTGATGAGATGATCCATTAATGAAGCTAGTGATATAATACCAAGAGTGCTAATGATTCTATATCGAGGATTAGTCGAGAATAACGTTAATAACAGTAAGCACTCTGTGTGATGATAATTAGATGATATACCAGTTGACATAAATTGAAATCATGAAAGAAAATACAGGTGATGATAACTTTGATCATTGGAGGTAATAGTGCAAGTGATTCGGGCAGTACAAATTTAGTACACAGTTGTAGACAATAGAGGTATTGAGTGCACCTCGAGTATTAGAGACCGTGAGCACTTATATGTATATTTGTGGATTTATAAATTAAAAGAGTGGAAATGAATTTTAACTTTAAGAATTATTGAGGAGATGAGATTGTGTCATTAAAATTTTTGAGGATTTCAAATATTGATTCAATAAACATGGTCAAGGCTACAAAGATTTTAGAAGTGATTACAAATTTTTATTTTGATGTTGAGTATCTGACTTTGAGGAGGTATATGCAATTTATTTTTAAGTTGATCGAGAAGTTAAACCTTGATGATTATTTTAAGGATTAATTTTTATGGTAGATGAGAAATATGAATATTAATATATGAGTAGATGATATACATATGTAAGGATCTGATGACTTGAGCATGATTGAGATGGCACCGCAGACTGACTTGGGTGTCCATCTAAAGTTGTATTGGAAAGAGCAGTACTTAGTATGTATTGCACTTGACGTGTATTTGAGTGATAAGAACGACTAGTATGAACAATTGTAGTAGGAACGGGAACTAACAGAGGGTATAGTACTAAGGAGATAGAGGTATCAACTTGGATGCATTATTGAATCATGGTTATATTAGAGATTCTTGGCATCAGATTTAGGTGTTAATAGACATGTGTGTACAATATGGATATATTCATGGATCTTGTGGATAAATGACTAGTTGATATGGGTACCATTGTACAGGAATAGGAATTAGTTAGTGAATATGCTAGAGTTAAGTGTATGTTAGAGATAGGAGATACTACAAGTAATATGTTAGCAGGTTCTTTCTTTCCTTCCTAATGTTCCTTTTTCCGTCTTTCGATTGATTAATTTTCCTAGTACTGTAGTTCGTATGCATGATTTCTTGTTAGAATAAAATTGGTAGTACACCCTGACAGAGACTGCAGTACCATGACAAAAGATACATGACCTATATATTTTCTTAGATTGCATGGCGGTAGGTAGAATTTTCTTAAACCATGATCATTAGGGTTTTGAACATAGCAAAGATCTATGACAAGGTTATGACGGACAAAAAGGGACAAGATGATTAAATTTGTGGATAAGCATTAATTTAAATAAAGAATTAAGGGGTTGTTATAACAGAGGTGATGGATCATTGACTTAACAAAAATTGAGGTATGATTGAAATTCGAGGATAAACATTAACTTAAATGGAGAATTAAGAAATTCACAGGGCAAAATTTGAGAATTTATTAATTTTAGGAAGGTCTTGATATGATTGAATTGGTTATTAAAAATTTGAGAAAATTTGGGAAATTATCATTATATCTATTTGATTGCAAGATAGAAATTTGAAATTTTATATTATGAATGTTGCATTGAAGATTCCGTAAGTATCGCATCATTGAGTATTTTGAGGAAAAAGAAAAGCAGGAAATAAAATCGTTAATGGAATAGTGTCGAATTCAATTCTCGGGATAGGATTAGATTTTGAATAAGTATCAATTGAATTTGAGTTAGAGGAGTAAGATGATTAATGGATTAGTGTTTAAAATTTAAATTTTGGGATACTGATTTTTTTTTAAATTTTATAAATATGCATTGATTGGATTTCAATAGGAGGATTGGATATTAAAATCCTTGAGTATTTAGATACGAACTTAAAATTTTGGAGGAGATTATGAAAAAAAATTGAATTTGATTTTAAACTTGAAGATTTTCAGGAATATGATGTTATAGAATTTTTGAAAGGTTGTGAAATAACAATATGGAATTACTTCATGATAATTTGGTTTGAAATTTAAATTTTGATAGAAATAATATGATGAGTAAAGGCAATTATTGAGGATCTTAAATTTCGAGGACGAAATTTTTCTAAGGTGGATAGACTTGTAACCTCCGATTTCCAAATTCTCGAAATATTTAGATTTTAATTTATTTTAAAATATCAAGTTTATAAGATATTTTCTCCTTGAATTTTAGTATTAGATTTTTGAACAATGTTTGATTTTAGAAGGTGATTTAAAATCTTTTATAAAAATCATTTTTTCCTAAATGTCGATTTATTATAAATTAAATAGATAAATAATGATATATATATAATACTCTAGCTTCGAATATTTATTGGCTTGAAATCATAAAATTATTTGTTTAATAAAAATTATTTGAAAGACTAGTTGATAAAATATAATAAATTTTTATATCCATTTGTGATAGTAAATAAATAAATTACATACTTTCTAAGGTTTTGAAATATGGGTTTAATTAGTAGCTAATTGGGAATCAGTTAGCCTTGGAAGCCTCTTAAAATATTTTCTTAAATTATAATCTTTTTCTATTAAAAATTTACAAGTTTACCATCTCCCATTAACTAGTCATCACACCCTCATTTCCCACATGAAGAACTCATTCATGTCTAATCTTGGCCATTTATTAATTGGGCCAATCCTCACCTTTCATTCTCACCCTATCTCCCTATTTAAGTCACACACACCCACACCCTTCCCAAGAAGCCCTAATTCCCAAAACCTAGGCTAGCCCTCACAATTCCCACCAGCCAACAACCATCACCATTGTTTTGTGTGCTCGTGTTCGTGTGTCCAGTATTACCGTGTCAGTCGTGTTGGCCTCGGGTCCGACCCCGGGTGTCCTATCGTATCCCTTCATTTCCTGTGTCCAGTTATTAGAATATTACAATGAGATTGTGTCCGACACCATCTAGACACATCCACCACTGTGCAGACTTCAATCCCTGTGTCCAATACTAGGACACGTCCACCCCCTACCACAGTACATCAAATCCTTGTGTCCAGCCTCGGACACATCCACCACACAACATCACCCATCGTGTCCAGCCCCGGACAAGATCCAACCCTGACACATTCACAGAGCAGATTCAAAACCCTAACCCTAATTTCGACCTACCGCTCTGGTGGCTGCGGGACCTCCTCGGCGTCGAGCTCGCCCGTGGCCGACCAGACGCAGCCGGATCCGGCGTCGAGCAGCACGTCTTCTCGGATCTGGACCTCCACCGCCGTTCCCGACCTAGACTCGAGCAGCCGCAGCTTCCCGGTCCCAGCTCCGGTGGACAACCGCCCAGCGCCACCAGATCGAGCCGTCCCCTCCTTTCGCGTGCGTCGAGCTCGAAGATCCAGCAGATCCGCCGAGCTTCGACCACCGCCACAACAGATCCGCCGAGCTTCGACCTCCGCCACAGCAGATCTACCGAGCTTCGCTGTCGCCGCCCTGAGCTTCCCCGATCCAGCCTCGAAGTCGTGGGAACTCCACCGCGTGACCCCGGCGGACCCTCTCCGCGTCGACGCCGGGAAACCCCCCAACGTGAGCCTCCCTCTTCCCTCTTCCCTCTTTTCTTTTGTTCACTGTATTAGTTAAGGTTAAGTTACGGTTTTAGTTAGTTAATATATGATTAGTTAGTTAATATATGATTAGTTAGTTAATATATAATTAGTTTAGTTAAAATATAATTAGTTTAGCCCTGAGGCCAGTGTATTTCTATTATGTGTTAGTTACGGTTTTGTTCACTGTATTTGATTGATATATATACAAATATGTATTTTGGTATATAAATATATTTTTATATACATCTATTTAGTGTATATACACATATACGTATTTTGTACAATTACTAATAGACACTTATATATATATATTATATACGTTTTTATTGGTATATACTCTGAGTGTAATGGTGTATTTATATACGTATCCCTACTAGATGACCCTAGTTGACTAGAGCCATGCTTGGCATAGCCCTGAGGCCAGTGTATTTCTATTGTGTATTAGTGTAGCATCTGATACAAGTGATATTATTATATGTGTATAGGACTGTTGGATCCTCCAGACGATACTCAGGGACAGGACATCGGTATTCACCAGCTAAGGACCCAAGGCGAGTATATTCTCTGATTAGTTTCTTATTTATGATATCCCCTATGTTCACTGTATCTAGTGTAGACATTTATGCTCTTGACACGCTGGTTACACGGATTGGTATACACGGATCTCGTCATGAGATGTTATTCCTTATTCATGTTATAGCTTGTACAATACTCGTTCCCTTGTTATCTTGTGCATGTACAGACACTGATTCCCGGGGAGATTTGCTACCTCCCTAGGGAATCCCATGCCATAGTGTACCATGATTGGATCTACTATACCAGTCGGGGGTGGGGAGTATTTTAGTATAGATATGTGATCATACCCAACTCTACATCCATCATAGCTCACCCCACATCTCACGTCGGATGCGGCCTGACCATTTACATGCTTTATAGCTGTTACGTGTGATTAGCCTGACCTCTACATGCATCATAGCTAACCAACGGTTAGCCTGACCTTACATGAATCATAGCTAATCACATGTAACCAGCCTGATCAAGTTTCCAAGCCGATCACATGTTAAAGCTAGTACTCACACACTTAGTCTTAGTATTCTTGCTCATTGACATATTATTTTCTTTCCTGCATTTACGTACAGTATTTCCAGTATTTCTTTTATTGTACATTTTTCGTACATATATGTGCATCTTGTATATTTCCATCTATATACTGCTACATAGTTTATATCATTGATATAGAACTGCTATTTAGAGATGTACTTTGCTCCTTCCTGACTGGAAAACATTTTCCAGATTATGCCTAGAGGACTGGTATCCGACACTGGTGGACCACAGGGTGAGTAGTTGAGACTTGGCTTTAGTAGTGTAGTCGTGATTCCGGAAGGTCTAGTCGGAATCACTAGTTATCTAGTTAGTTTTCTTTCGTAGTTTATTGGTACCAGATTTGTCTCCGGCATTTTTGTTGAGACTTGGATTTATGTTGAGTTAGATTTAATTACATTAGACTTGTGTTGTAATTATTTTTTATTTCTTCGATTTCTTATCATGCTGTAGTTATGTGATTGAGTATGTTGATCTTATATTGTTATCCATGTCTCCTTATGGAGTTGGATACTAGTGTGAGTTTATTTAGATAGTATTTGACCTAGACAGCGTTCTACCGCCGATGCTGCAGCGTAGGCTGGACGTACCCATGCTCTCGTACCCCTATATCGGATGTGGGTCGTGACACGTAAAGCCATACTCTGATACCAATATGTCATGCCCCTATCTTCCGCAGGTAATCGGCCGTCCCGCTAGGAGTGAATCACCGCACCAGCACTCCCGTGGGATGATCTTTCCTATATGGATGTGATGCCACACGAGCGTAAGCCGCACCCGTGCAAGGCCATGATCCGAATAGGCAGTAAGATGACTAAGCCACATAGTCGCACAAATAGTTCGAGTGCAGCAAAATAAGAAACGCACAGGCGATTGGTAACAAGTTCACAAAGTTGTCAATAGCGGAAGCATTGAATAAAACAAGTATGAAGTAAAACAATCTCTTTATTGATATTGAACAAGTATTACAAGCAGCTCTAGGCCGAGATTACAAGTTGCTCAAGCCTCTCTCTCTCTCTCTCTCTCTGAAATAGTAAAAGCATGCCAAGTGGCTACAATTATGGAATGATACATAGGCAATATTCCAATATTATGTCTTGTATATGTGCTTCAGTTTCGGATGCAACACTCTAAGGATCCAGAGTGAACTTCACGCCTTAGCACGCACGAAGGGGGTTTTGCACCAAACGAGGTTCTCCTTCACCCTGTAAGCAATTTTGTAGGTTATCAGTACATAAATGCACTGGTGGGGCAGCTTTTCGCCCACTCGATAAATCCAAACACGTTATAAAGGTTTCTTGAACCATCTGTTAAGTTATCTTTCTAGTCTTTTCTTAGGATCAGTTTTATGGCATAATGAAAAGCCTAACTCGTATGGCAGTATGTCGTACGATATAAGAGTAAGACGGCAAGACTTACCAATTTACCATTCGTCCTTTCTTTTCCAAAACAACCAAGTTAAACCAAGCACAAGAATTTATAATGAAAACCAGGGGCAATAGCATAAGCAAACACAAGTGACGTGGGCGAGATCCTGTTTCAGGTGCACGAGTTATAGAGATCATCCAGGCGTGTTGTAATGGATATTCAAGTGTTCAATGGATTGCTCAGGTTGCTCAATTTGTACATAGATATGTTGCTCAATTCATGCATATATATCTTATACTCATGATCGTTCAGGTGATTCAAATTATTGCATGCGATACAATGACTCACATGCGGATTACCGCTAAGCGAGGATGACTTATCTATATGAACGTGAGTCATTGGCATAACCATAAATCACGAGTTATAGTCTTGAACGAGGATGGTATACAACAAAAGCACATGAGGCACTGTAAGCCATCTCGTCTAGTATGTGAGAAAATCATAAAGTTTCATCCGGATCGGATCGGCCCCGGTGCCCCGGAGACCGTCCATGGAACAAGATTCCAAATATCCTCCTTGTTTCCAAGTTGTATACGACATACAAGTCTTGGTTCTTCCAGATTCACAACTTGATATGATAATCCATCATTCTTGTTCTAGACGAGCATTGCTCCACGAGCTGTGATTCTCGATTTGCTCGACATGATTCTCGTTCTGTGTTCAACTTGACTTGATGCATTCCCCTGGTTCGGGGACTACCTTGGCGACCTAACGGTCCTGTATACTTGCAGGATCATATTACATCGAAGGACTATTTGATAGTCTCCTAGCTAACTATATACATGTACGATACAGATAGTGTTACTTAATTATGGCATATATTATATGACAAGCATTAAAACGAAGCAACAAGTACTAGCTACAATATAAGCAAGCATGCATTCATATGAAACATAAACATTTACGTTGGCACGGTCTAAGGTATAGTGCTAGGGGTGTTATCGTAAAGGGGCATATCGAGCGACATAATCTATGGACGTGCAGTGTAAACAAGTTAAGCAGTGCACTAGGAAGAGTATATAGCGATATACTCGAGGCATAGCGGGGTCTACTTGCACGAAGCAAAGTTAGCATACGAGGGTCCAAGTTACAAGCCAAATTTTATTTTTATGTTCTATCGCAAGCAATACAAGTTGGGATTATTCCCTTAGCAAGGTGCGTTGTATTCTTTATTAGCATGCAGGGGGTGATTCACCTAGTGACTAGCATATAGCGTCAATATTTTTAAGTGTGATGCCTATATAAAGACAAGTTTATCGTTGTCACCCACCTTAGAGATTATTCACCTCAGTCGATCGATACTCCGAGCGAGCCTTTGAAAGTCTAAGTTTGAACTCCTAAAGGGCCAAGTCTAGAAATCCCTTGCCTCAAACGAGTCTTCTCGTTGAGCAAAGCGGGTCGGGTCATTGTACTAGCGCCGTTTGAATCGGTTGTCCTCTTGAACGGAATGGGTCATTACAGTAGTATGCACTCCCTTGTCTAGTTACAGTCGTAACCGTCGTACGACATTCTATACATTGTATGGGGGAGCTGGTCATGTCCATCTCCGTATTCCGGTACTTGAGCGTGACATCTACTCTATTATTTTAAATGTCATAAGCGTGTAAATTAATCAAAATAAGTTTCTTAAAATATATGTAAGTGCATAAAGGTATTGTTTGGTAACTCATAGTTGTTTGATTTGGACTTTTTGTAGATATCTTAAGGACTGTAGAAACTATTTAAATCGTGCCTAAGCTTGGATGTGACTATGGTCCTGTAGTCGCAATATATCATTGGACAAACACCAGGCAAGTATACCTTGTCTTATGATTATAGTATTTATATGTTTCCTATTTTTGATTTAGTGCCATACTGTTACATGTATCTTTTGTTTTTTTTAATCTTTTTGTATCGTACTACATGTTGACAAATTATAGGCTTTGACATAGATATTCCTATTGCTTGTATGATGCTTATTTTGTTGAATTGCTTGTATAGCTGATTCTGATTTTCATGATAGACTTGACTGATTTAGTGCATTAGGTGGGAAGTACAATTAATTGACGTATAGGAACATTTTCTGATGATTATATAAAGTTGCCTCTAACGTTTATTCAACACTATGCAATATAGATTTCTTATGTAGACAATAGATTTTAGCCTTAGATAAGTGCTAGACCCACCATATTTATCCACAGCTCCCATGCGGGCAAATATTATCCTTAATTGCATTCACATAGGTTGGATAGTATTAGTATACCCTGTCACATGTTATAGTTGTACCATGTACTCATTTATATTTCATTTATTGTACTTCATTCATCATGTTATTATGTATCTTGTTACATCCCTCTGAGGACCTGGTTCCCTTCCAGGTTATTGTTGATTACTGACATAGGATTGGGGACTTCTTCTGGCTTTCAAGTATTACCACTGATGCCTTCTTATCCGCTCTTCCATAGTTTATTTATATCCTTAGT
Source organism: Iris macrosiphon (assembly GCA_036927795.1). NCBI lineage: Eukaryota > Viridiplantae > Streptophyta > Magnoliopsida > Asparagales > Iridaceae > Iris > Iris macrosiphon. The sequence goes on along the minus strand of JAYESA010000009.1, from coordinate 141,255,182 downwards.
TCATAGTATATGGTTAGTATTGTGGATGTTATATTAGAAAACATGGAATATTATATCATCTCGATAGCTTATACGTATTCGAGTCGAACTATAGTCCACTTGAATGCGTAGCTGGCCATTGCTATGTGGCCTAGTCCCATGCATTTTGGGACTGGGGCATGATATCTACTTTTAGGATCTTAATCCACTAAAAGATTTTCTGCTCTGATACCAATTATAGGCAACCCTAGAGGGAGTGAATGGGATATTAATAACTGATTCATAATTAAGAAATACAAAAGGTAATTAAGATATTTTGCAATTAATCAAAATACTCGATGTATTTTAATCTCCTCCTCAAGGTAATCCAGTCTCAAAACTCTATATACATTTAATCACTATTGGAGAATAGTTTATAATCATGAGCTTTGATACGAAGAGCTCGTTGAATTCAACCTCAAATAAGAAATACTTATCTTCTAACACTTGAAGATCTTAAGTACAACTTGAATTCCCTCTAGTATAATAGTAATAAAAATTAGAAGCTTTGGTGAGTGTTGGAGGCCTTGTATAAGTAGGTGACAAAATTTTTGGCTCAAGAAAGTAAGTCATAAATGAGGCCAACAAAACCCTTTCTAAAGGTTGGCAAAATATCTCTAAAAAATATAGATGTTACTGTACAGGCGGTATACCGTCGACAGTGGCTCATCCCGGATTTAGGGGTAGCTGGGTCAAAATTGACTAGTAAATTTTTAAACCAAAAAATTTATAAAAACAAAAAATAAAATAATAGCATAAATTAGTTACAAAATATTTTGAACACAAATACTTATTAAAATAGTTGCATTATGTCATAACCGACAATAATTATTTACAATAATCTCCTATGAGCCTTCATATTTAGAATATATTACAAGATGTCCTCATTTTCCACTTTTATAAAAATGTCTTGCTCTATGTATGTCATCAAAAAATCATTCATAAATTTATCTCCCATTCGGTTAGAAAGGATATTCTTGATAATCTTCATCGTCGAAAATTCTCTTTCAATTGTTGCAGTTACAATAGGAAAGACTAGATCCAACATAAAAAGCAAGTACACCAATGGGTACGATTCATTTTCCTTCGCCCAACTAATTTTTTAGCAAGCTCCTCAATCCCATTCAAATTAAAGAAATTATTATAACGGACATCCTTTATAAAGTTTTCAAGTTGATCGACAGGTGCCCTAAACTTCATTGGTGATAAATTGGACGGATAGAATTTAGCAAATTGAAGCATTTTTTCCTTATCAAAACCCCTAAATGAATCATATGGATCAATACATGCCATATACAAAAGCAAATCTGTACTCACCTCAGAAAAATGGTTATTCAACTCTTGAAATTATAAATCTATCACCGTATAGAACAATTCAACACGATAGAAAAGAAGGTTTGTCAAATCTTGAACATTGCAACGTGATCTTCCCCGAACTACAAACAAGCTTTCCATGTTTGGAACTTCAATCTCATGTTTATTAGAAAAAGAAGATACAACCCCTAATAATTGATCCCATCCACCATCTCTTATTCTTTGTAGCTGTCACTTGGCCTCTTTAACTTGCGATATGGCATTGACAATATTTTGATCTTCTTTTTGTAACACTTGTGCCAAGTCATTTGTAATTCTTAAATTTTCTTTCATCAAGAGTAATTTGAAGGTAAAATCAAAATATTGCATGGCATCCAATAAATCAATTGCTTCACCTCTATAGTTATAATCTGAACCATCCTCTTCAATAACCTCAAGCATGTCTATAACCGAGGAAAATAAGTCAACCAAACTCAAAAATATACCATAGTGTGAACCCCAACGTATGTCACACCCCATTTCAATAATGATTCTTGTTTCAAATCTCTTCCCGTCTCTCTCTCTCTCTCACGACTATAAATTTTATCAATAATATTTTCAAATTATTTCTTACAAAGAATATCACGATGTTTACGAGGCTCCAATAATATATGACAAAATTGTAACTTGGTTTAAAGAATGAAGCGATTCTCTTGTGCTTTTATTTTGAAATAACTACAAGCGTTAATTATAATGATGAGCAAAGCAATGGATATAGAAAGTGAATTGTTCTCCTTCAAAATCAAACTTTTGAGATCATTAAACTCCCCACGCATATTGCTAGTGCCATAATAGCCTTGTCCTTGTAGACTTGCTATAATCAAGCCCGCTTGGAAAAAAAGAATTAATGGCTGCTTTTAGTGTTAATGTGGAAGTCTCCCTAACATGTACAATGCCAATAAAATGTTCAACCGCACAACCATGTTTGTCCACATAACATAAAGCCATTATTATTTGTTCTTTGACATAGATATCCCATGATTCAACAATAAAATCAAAATATATATATATGTCCAATCTCTTGGAGAATAGCTTTCATGGTCATAAATGGTCACATTGATAAAAAAAATGAATTTTGGGAGAAGTCATTCTATGGTTGTGGAGAACATTTTCAAAGACAATGCGATCGGTCGATATTATTATTGTGTTCTGCAAGAAAGTAAAGAAGTTCAAGAAAGTTGGCCCAATTTGAAGATCCTTCATTTTTGTCATGCCCACGAAAATTCAATCCTTGGCATAAAAGATATTTAATAATAATAAATTATAGTTAAATGAGTACGATAATCTAATTTTGCTTGAGTACTCAAAGTGACCTCTAACATGCTTCTTCAAAGTGACCTCTAACATGCTTCTCCAATTTGAAGATCCTTCATTTTTTTGCTGCTTTTGGTTCATTAAATCATCATAAACTTTCATACATTTGTTGTGAGTACTCAAAGTGACCTCTAACATGCTTCTTCAATCATTCTTTGTTTTTTAATTTATAAATCCCTCACCAAGAAATGAATGATGTGACCCGCATCAAGATAATTAGACACAAGTACGTGGCAACGCCCAGCCTACGCCATAACAACGACGTAGAAAGCTGTCTAGGTCAACAATACTATCTAACAATATCTCACAATAATATATAACAACTTGTCAATGACATATCAATTCCATAAAGAAGACAGGATGATAATATAATAATAATAACAATACTCAATCACAAGAGAACTATAAGGAAGATAAAATGCACGATATGATATAAAAGAGAATCCATAATATAAGAACAGAAATAGACATCTCCAATCACCAACAACAAGTCTAAGAATCTAACAATCTCCAACACCAATAAAGGAATCAAATAATAACATCTCCAAAAGTCTCAGTTGCTGAAAATAAATCCAGTACAATAATGTCTAGCTAACTATTGAGCTACGACTAGCTGGTCATCTCAATCAATCTGTATTGGCTCCTCCTGAGCCAATGTTTCCAACTATACTCCCACTACGTCGTGGGGTCCATAGTGTGTAGGATACTAATCATCCAAGTCGTCTAAAAAATATTATCCAGTCAGGATAAAGCGAGCACACCTCTAACAGTAGTTCCAAATAAATAACAAAAACTATAAAATAGTAAAGAGTAAAGAAATACATGATAAAAAATTGGAGCAATAAACTGAAATAGGAACTGATAATGGTAATGTTGATATGTAACTAAACAAGATTAATGGAGTATCATATACAGGAATCATGAAATAAGGAACAAACTAACTGTGTGAGTACTAGCTTCGACATGTGATCGGCTTGAAACTTACACAGGGATGATGGCCTGGTTAATCATACGTTAAGTGTAAGATTAAAATTCATCGGGTCATACACATGGTAAGGGTATGTTTACATATCTAACTAATACTCTCAGCCCCCGACTGGTATAGTGGATCCAACTATGACACATAACGACATAGGATTTGCATATCACGGGGGCATCCTGCTCAGGAATCGGTATCTGATACATGTACATGAATCATATAATGTGCATAGGGTCCAACAGGAAATAATATCTCATGACGGGATCCATGATATACTAATCCGTGTAACATCATGTCATGAATCAAGTATAACCAACTAAGTACATGTAAAATAGAAGCTACCATATATAGAAAACTATCAGAGATTGTACTCGCCTGCAATCCGGGTGGAAATATCAAACAGTATCAGAATCGGTACCTCAATGACCTAAATATGAAATATCAAGTCAAAACAGTATTTTGGAATTATAAACATCATAAACAAGTTCAAATCTAGGTCTCTTAGGCCAAACTAGGTATTCTTGGTCAATACCTTGCTAAACTATATTTTCTAAGTCATACTAAGGTATTTCAGCTTAAACTAGTTAATACCTTGCTAATAGTAGACTATACTAGCTAATCCTACTAGTACTAGTTAATACACTATATATATACTCTATGATGTCAATATGATATGCTATCATAGCTATTCACTCCTATCCTAACCTATATCTCAATATACCACTAGTTCCCATGGTACGCTAGCACCCCGACACAAATCTCACCCTACACTCACTAACACACTAAGACTAATGCTTATCTTACTGACACAATAATTTTATACTGGTGCCCTTGGAATCCCATACCCAAATACTCATATCTTAGTCTATCTAATACACTTACCTACTAACCTACCCAAATACTAATACATATCTACACACCTGACCTGATGCCCTCACTTCAGAACCCTTCAGGCTTACCCCCAACTAAGTCTATATATTTAGTTCAGTCTCCTTCTCAAGGGCTGAACTGAGTTTCCCCCTTAAATCCTGCCTGCAAGCCAACATTCAAAGCTTGCACTACCTACACTCGAGCACCCCAATACATCCTGCAATGAAGCTCAACTTCCCTCACTTACTGTCGTTGCACCAGACCTCATCTTCCTTTCATTCTCTGCTTGGAAAATCTAGGTTACTGATACTCCTTACCACACTCTTGTTACTGCCATAGCAATAATCCACACTGATAGAGAGTATCAGTATACCCATGTGCACTACTCCACAGTAAGACCTAGCATTCCCTTCTTCCTATTGCACATATATTACCTATACACAGACCACTTATACTGATACCAGTGTATCAATGCTCACCAATACACTAAGATCTGTGAAAAAACTGTGTATCTTGGCATTGTCAAATGAAAAACCCATCCACATATATGATACCTCCATCTCACTGCTGTGTTGCAGTTGATGTAGGTAACACACATTGCCTAGTGTTGATATTAATCTTCCATATGGAGCTACTGTATTAGTTTTCCCCACTTGAACACTTGAACTCGAGCCTAGATATTGCTCACTACTAACCACTTTTTACTGATACAAGTGTATCAGTATTCATTCCCCCCACCTGCAGATCTAAAATGGCCATGACTCATTATCTGCCACATACCCGACCATGTGAACATTACCACACCACACACATTGAACACACTTATAAAATCTGACCCCATTCCTAGGTATCCAAGTGCACAGAAATATACATCCAAGTATAAACACAATTACTTCATGTGCATCAATAATGGATACTCAAGAACACACTCTAATATACATGCCACACAATACTCACACCCTTTCACAAACACTAATAGTGCATTAAGAAATACCAATAACACAAACACCTAAAGCAATGGCTAATAATATCACATTGATTGAATTGTAAATATGATGCAATATAAAGGAATTCATAGTAATTGGACCCAAACTCCCAAAATAATAGCATGTATCATTGAGTATCACGATACGGCCTACTCGTATCCATTTGTGGACACGTAACTACCCGCACACAACCAATTGAAGTTCAAATAAGCACAATTGATCAAACGATAAACACTTACCACCTAGATCTTAGCCTAATGGGTTTATCATGGCCATGGTTGGCTTCTTAGAGTCTCAAATGATATTTCTATCATGGAATTTGATGGAGAAGGTAAGAATTATACCTATTGGGTGTTAGATACCAATGTAACTCCTCCAAGTGGACACGAAAAGGATAATTGGACATGATCTCCTTGCAATCTCCTCTCCAATGGATCTTCTTGTGTTCTCCAAGCTCCTAGGCCTCCTTGATGGTAAAAATGGGTGGAATTGAGTATGATTTGGGTAAAAATTGGTGGAGAATTGGTTGCTTGAGGAATTAGAAACTCAAATGAATGTAATAAAATAAAATATGGGAATGTTGATTCTCTCTCTCTCTCCTCCCTTGGGAAGTGGACGGCCACCTTGGGTGAATTAGTTAGGGTGGTTGGTCCATCTTACCCCTTCCACAAGTTTCTAAAAGCTTCTAGTTGTTTCATGTAGGATCCTAAGGCATTTTAATTAATTAGGGAGAGCATCAATATAATAAAGGAAGGGAATATTCTATCCTCCTAATTAATCTAATTAATTACTATAACTAACCATGTCATTAACTCATGGGCCTACATGCAAGGTGGTAACTAGGTCCACTACACTAGTCCATCTAACTAGCCAACACATGAGCCCAACAATATTTACAAATAATAAGAATAAAAACAACAACAACAACAACAACAACAACAACAACAACAACAACAACAACAATAATAATAATAATAATAATAATAATAATATTATTACTATTATAATTATCAACAATTATGAAATAACAAAAATACCCCTCTCCTAGTCATAGGTGGTTAAAAATTCTACCCCCTTAAAATAATTTTGTTCTCAAAATTAAAAGATGAAACTATCACTAGAACAAAACAATCTCAACAAGAAAGAAGAAAATAACTCACGGCTCAAAAAGATATGGGTAACGCTCGCGCATCTCATCCTCCCTCTCCCAGGTTGACACATGGGGAGAGTGATGCCTCCACGCGAAACAAAACAAAGGAATCGTCTGGTTTAGCAGTACCTTCTTCCTGTGATCCAGAATTTCTACTGGCTGCTCTGGATAACAGAGAGTCGACACACCTCGATCTCTGAGTGATCTAATACGTGACTACGGTCTCCCACGTACTATATCAACTGCAACACATAGAACATATTATGAACTCCCTCCAGTGTAGGCAGTAAGTCTAGTTGGTAGTCCATTGTACCGACCCTCTCAAGAATACCGAAGGGTTCAATGAACTGTAGACTAAGATTTCCACCTCCACCAATGTGAATCGTGCCCCGTGTCGGAGAAATCTGCAGGAACACCAGATCTCCAACCTAGAATAAAAAAAGGTCTTAACACATAATTTAAAGCAAAACAATCACAAGTAAGTACAATACTAAATCTAAATTACATACCTCAAACACCAAAGGTCTCCGGTGCTTATCAGCCTAATGTCGCTGTCTGTCCTGCGCCACCCTAAGTCTATCCCTGAACAGCTTGACCTTCTCTGCAGCCTTTACAACCATCTCAGTCCCCAACAAAGTTCTTTCTACAACATTGTCCCAAGACAAGGGAGTGTGACACCTCCGACCATATAGGGCCTCAAATGGTGACATCTCTATACTGGCCTGGTAGCTGTTGTTGTAAGCAAACTCTACAAAATAGAGATGATCCTTCCAAGAACCCTCGAAGTCTAGAACACAGGTGCGTAGCATATCCTCCAGAGTCTGATTAATCCTCTCCGACTGTCCGTCCGTATGAGGGTGATATACGGTACTAAACTTGAGCTGAGTGTCCAAGCTATCCAGATCTAAAACTATGCTCACATGAATCCCTGCTTACAAGAATTCCGTGCAGCCTGACGATCTATCTCACATACATCTCTGCCAGCTTTTCCGTAGACAAACTCACTTTGAATGGCAAAAAATGGGCCGATCTGGTCAACATGTCTACGATGACCCAAATCGCGTCTTCCCCCATGGAGATCGTGGAAGTCCGGACATAAAATTCATAGTAATGTGCTCCCAGTTCCACTCTGGAATGGGTAATGACTGAAGTAGACCTCCTAGCCTCTGCCTCTCTACTTTTACCTGTTGGCACACTAAGCATCTAGCTACGAAGCGTGCCATTTCCCGCTTCATACCATACCACCAGACATGCTCCCTCAGATTCATATATATCTTGTTGGTACATAGATGTATAGAGTATTGAACGATGCACTTTCTGCAACAGCTCCTCACGCAGCTCCTCATTAAGCATATATAATCGAGTACCGTGCCACAAAAAACCATCCTCTATAAAGGGGAAGACAACTAATAAACCTACTTGCACCTGGGCTTTGATGCTCCTCAGAGTCACATCTTGATACTGTGTCGACTTGATCACGTCCATCAACTCCGACTGTATAATCAAACCCCACATCTGTATCTCAATGCCAGGAACCACTACCTTAATGTCAAAACTCTCAAGATCAGCTAACAAATATTTGTTGGTCGTTAGATACATATCCAACGGATACCTGCTAAGGCATCAGCGACTACGTTAGCCTTCCCTAGATGATACCGCAAGGATATATCAAAATCCTTCATCAACTCCAGCCACCAATAATGCATCATCTTCAACTCTTTCTTTGTGAAAACATACTTTAGGATCTTGTGGTCTGGGAAGATCTCCATATGCTCGCCGTATAGATTAGTGTTTCCACAGTTTCAGAGAAAATATGACCATTGCCAACTGTAAATCGTGGATAGGGTAGTTTTTCTCATGAGTATGTAATTTCTTAGAAGCATAAGCAATCCCCTTCCTATTCTTCTATAGAACATAACCCAAAATCTTTCCCAAAGAAATACTATAGATAGTGAATCCACCTGTCCCCGATGGCAACATCAACGTAGGAGCTGTCGTCAATCTCTTCTTTGGTTCATCATTGGCTGCCTGACACTCCTCTGTCGACACAAACTCCATATCTGTCCTGGTCGACCTAGTCATCGGCTCTACAATTCTGGAGAAGTCATGTACAAACCTTCTGTAATAGCCTGTCATCCCCAGAAAACTCATGATCTCTGCCACTGAATTCGGAGTAGCCCAAGACTCCACTGCCGTAATCTTCTTTGGGTCAACTGAGATCCCATCTCTTGTCACCACATGACCAAGGAATTTCATATTATCCAGGAAGAACCCATACTTCAAAATCTTTCCATACAGCTTCCCCTTCATGAGAGTCTCCAAAACTATCCTCAGGTGCTCCATGTGCTCCTCTGGCATCTTTGAATAGACAAGAATATCATCGATGAACACCACTAAGAACTTATCAACGTAGTAGTGGAACACCTTGTTCATCAAGTTTATGAACACCTCTGGGGCATTAGTCAACCCAAACATATTACCATAAATTCAAACTGGCCATAGCGAATCTGAAAAGTAGTATTCGAAATATCATCCTTCTTTACTTTCACCTAGGGGTAGCCTAAACTTAAGTCTATCTAGGAGAATACCTTCGTTCCACTCAGTTGATCGAATAAATCATCAATCCTCGGCAGCGGGTATTTGTTCTTGATAGTGAGGTTGTTCAGAGCCCTATAGTCAATGCATATTCGTACTGACCCATCCTTCTTTGGTACAAACAATATCGTAGCTCCCCAAGATGACGAACTGGATCTAATAAAGCCCTTATCCTTCAGTTCGCTATTGTTGATCCTATAGATATGTTGCGATATCGGTTCTACATCGGGAACCAGGTCTATATAAAACTCATAATCCCTGTCTGGCGACAAACCCGATAACTCCTCCAAAAATATATCGATAAACTTTGTTATCAATGGATGAGGCAACTCCTTCTCTTCTACCAAAGCTCCACAGATAATGCCCTCACTCTACTTCGCTGCTCCTCTGGCAAACTCAAACTCTAGCTCTCCTAACGGACTGAACAAAACTCTAACTCCTCTGTAATCTATACTAGCATAGTGCTTACTCAACCAATACATCCCGAGTACAATATCATAGCATAGGAGTAGCATTATGAGTAAGCAAGCACTCAACTCCCGGCCTCCCAGAGTAACTCTCCGCTCCTTGTAAATATTACTGACCAGGATAATACCTCCCCCAGTCGTGATCTTAAAAGTCCTACCCAAAGGTTAAACTAGAATATGATGCTTAAAATCAAAAGAAACAGATACAAAGCTATGAGAAGCACGAGAATCAAACAATGTTAAAGATAGAATGGAGTCAAGAAGAACAACACCTGCAATAACGTCTCCGACGGGCTCTGTCATGCCCCGATCTTCCGCAAGATCGGTCATCCCCGCTAGGCGCGAATCACCATGCCAACGCTCCCACGGGAATACCGTTCCCATCTGGACGTGATATCGCACGAACTCAAGTTGCGCCCGTACAAGGCCATAAATTCGAACAGGCGATAAAATAGCTAAGCCACAGAGTCGCACAGATAGTCCATATGCAGCAAAATAAGAAACAAACATGTGATTGGTAAGAAGTTCACAGAGTCGTCAATAGAAAAAGCAGTGAATAACATAAGTATGGAAGTAAAACAAGCACTTTATTGATATTGAATTAGTATTACAAGCGGTGTTAGGCCAAGATTATAAGTCGCTCAAGCCCTCTCTCTCGAAACAATAAAAGCGTGCCAAGTGGCTATAATTATGGAATGACACATAGGCGATGTTCCAATATTATGTCTTGTATATGTGCTTCAGCTCCGGATGCAACGCTCAAAGGCTCTAGAGCGAACTCCACGTCTTAGCTCGCACGAAGGGATTTTTGCACCAAACGAGGTTCTTCCGTACCCTGCAAGCAATCTGGTGAGTTATTAGTACATGAATGCACTAGTGGGGAGGCTTCTAACCCTCTTAAAAAATTCAAACACGTTATATAGGTTTCTTGCACCATCTATTAAGTTATCTTTCTAGTCTTGCCTTAGGATCATTTTTATGGCATAATGAAAAGCCTAACTCGTGTGGCAGTGCACTGTGCGATATAAGAATAATACGGCCAGACTTACCAACTTACCATTCGTTCTTCCCTGTCCAAGGCAACCAAGTTAAATCGAAAATGAATATATATACAATCAAGGATTCACATTCGCAAACACATGTGTCACGAGCGTATTCTGATTTCTGGTGCACAAGTTACAAGGATTTCTTAGATGTGTTATACTCAGAAGTCTCAGGTATTCAAATACAGATATAGATACATATGTGTTGCACAGAGTGGTCACCTACAATGTAATAACTCGCACGCGGGGTGCCAAAATCGAGCCAACTTAATCTATATGATAGAAGGTCATTGGTATGACTTCCATAGTAGACAATATAGTCTCGAGGCAAAGATGGTGTGCAAGAAATATATAATAGGATGGCATTCCACCCATCCCGCCCATAATAGACGACTATCAGACAGTTCTGTCAAGATCGAATCAGTCCCAGTGCACCAACGATCGTCCACAAAATTGGATTCAAAAATTTACCTTGTTCAAAAGTTGTCCGTGACCGTGCGTATCCTCAAGTATCCCAGATTCTTGCAAGTACAGGTACAGATTCAGATTCAAGTCAGGATCTATAAGGTACATGTGAGGATCTAGTTCACAACTTATGGACTCCCTGAGCCGTCAGATTCAATACAGAATAAGTATTGATTTTCAGAGATGTCATGATGTTAACTTGCTTAACTTTCCATGTTACAATCTTCTTGTTTGAAAAATGCCTTAGCGACCATACGGTCCCGAATACTTTTAATATTTTTATACTTGGCTCGGAACGACTATCTTGATTTGATAGCCTTTTTGTCTCAACTAAGTGAATCATAGATAGTGAAGTACGATAATTTTTTGCATTCATTAAGTGACAAGCATTAAAATGAGGCAAACAAGTACAAGTTAGCATGTAAGCAGGCAAGCATTGCATTTGTATAAAATATAAGCATATAAAAATATGTTGTATAGTCTACTTTAGAACATATGTCTTTATGTTAGCACGGGTCTAAGGGGTAGTGCAAGGAGAAAAAACGTACAGGGGCATATTGGACGGCATAATCTATAAGACGAGAAGTGTAAACATGTGAAGCAGTGTACAATGAAAAGTTAATAATGATCTACTCGAAGCATTAGCAGAGTCTACTAGCACGAGCTAAGGTAGCATGCGAGGGTCCAATTATAGCCAAGTTTTATTTTTAAGTTCTAACACAAGTAATACAAGATGGGATTATTACCTTAGCTAGGTGTGTTGTATTCTTTATTAGCATGCAAGGGGTGATTCACTTAGCGACTAGCATATATTTTCTATATTTTATATGTACAAGCTAAGCAAAGATAAGTTTATCGTAGCCACCCACCTTAGCGATAATTCACCTCGGTCGAGTGATACTCCGAGCGCACCTTTGAAAGTCTAAGTCGGAACTCCTGAATGGCCAAGTCTAAAATCATTTGCATCAAGAAAGTCTTCTCACTAAATAAATTGGGATACGTTGTCGCACTAGAATCATTTGAATCGGCTATCTGCTTAACAGAATGGGTCATTACAGGCTCGATCTCCTCAACCGTCATAGAAAATACCCTGCCCTAAGGTGCACCCTCAGTTGCTGGTGTTGAGCAAAGTGTTGTAGCTGGTACGGAAGTGGAGGTCCCATCTATTGAACTGTAGATGGCCTCACCTCTGCCCTCTGAGCTGGAATTGCTCCCTAAGCTGCATGACGTGTAGAAATAAGAAAATCCATCATATGATGTCCCACTGAGCCAAAATACAATCAAACTCACAACTGCTTCCTATAAACCTCTCATATGTGGCTTGACTTCTTATGGAAGTGACAGGTGGGAGCTTGTTGAGCCTATCTCTGCTGTTGTCGTGGCACCTGTTGAACTGATGCCGAATTGGAGCCTCAAAATTCTGCTTCTGATGAAATTTACTCTGCTGGAGTTGGGGGCACTTGGTCGGTCCTGCACTGCTACTAGCACCACCATAAACCTCACGATCCATCTTGGGCCTCAAGCTCAAATCTCTCTCAATCTTGTGGGCCTCCGCAAGAATCATCGCAAAATTCTTATAGATAGAAGAGGTATGAGTCTTCACTTCCCAGTTTAGACCCTCCTGGAAGCGTCGAGCTCTAATCTAGGGTCCTGCACCATATATCCCGCATAGCGGCTCAGCCTGCCAAACTCTACGGCATACTCCTCAATTGGCATACTCTCCTATTTCAGGTTCTGAAATTGTCTCTCCAAGTTAAGCCTATCAGTAGGAGGTAAGTACTTCTTCTTCAAAAGGTTCTTGAAACATTCCCAAGTCAGTCCCGGATCAGCGAAAAGTGGCTCATTCATAAACCAGGTGCCAACGATATCCAATATATGTAGCCCAACTGTCTCGATCTTTAGGTCCTCTAGAAGGTGAGACACGCATAACGCGCTCGATATCCTCGAGCCATCATCTGCATAAATAATATCCTCAGTCCCTTTGAAGTCCCAGGGACCGAGCTTTTTGAAGTCCTGGATGTTACCCGGCTTGGGCTGAACAACCTATAGCTGGAGAGAAGCCACTCTCTCCACTGCAGCTAAGGCGATCTGCTGGGCACTCTCAATTCCTTGTTGCAAAACCTCAGCCTGCCTCTTTTAGGCTTTAGCCTGAGCCCGTTGTGCCTCCATCATCTCTCGAAACAACACAAACATCTACTCTGTGTTAGCTAACTGTGGAGGTGGAGGAGGAGGACTCACAAAAGTAGAAAAAAGTCCCATATGGATAGGTAAAGTAGGAGGAAAATCCCCTGCTGCCTGAGAAGGGGGTCGAGAGATAGCAAACTTCTCAGAAGATGCTCCTAAGCGACGAGATCTAGTCTTCGACGGCATACTGAAGACAGATTAAAACAAGAAGAAATCAATATGGCACAAGATAAGATATTATCAAAGAAGGATAATTATATTCAAATAAACAAGCATTCAGAATGAATAGAAGTGACAAAAGCAATACAATGAATGTTTTTCCTAGTTGTGATTGAGTATCTCCCTTCCTATGTTCTATATCATATATCCTATAGAAGGCTCATAATAGTACTCCAAGTCTGAGCACTGCTACGATATCGCACTAGTTCTGACCTCGACCTGCATGGGCCACCACTAAAAATGTATCATGACCCGCATCCGGATAATTGAACATGAGTACGTAGAAATGCCCAGCCTACACCGTAATAATGACGTAGAACGTTATCTAGGTCAACAATACTATCTAATAATATCTCACAATAATATATAATAATTTGTCAATGATATCTCAACTGCATAAGGAGTACAAGATTATAATATAAACCAATACTCAATCACAAAAGAACAATAAGGAAGATAAAATGCACGATATGATATAAAAAAGAATCTAAAATATAAGAACAGAAATAGACATCTCCAATCAACAACAACAAGTCTAAGAGTATAGCAATCTCCAAACCAATAAAGGAATCGAATAATATCTCACACCCCAAAACCAGAATACTAGAGAGCGGGACTGACAAGGCCATATAAGTATACTTAGAGCACTCTGGTACTCCATATATTCGGTGAAGCTGTAAGACATGAGGGATCACTACTATAAACCAACAGTCAAGCCTAGGTCGAACAAACCCTAGTGTCTCAATCACAAGAACAATAGGAATAATATCAAGAAGTAAGATCAGTTGAAATATAATAGTAAAGCATTCCAAACTATAATATAAAGATGATGATAAAGCTAGTAAACAAAAAATAAAAAAAACTGGCCAGAATCTAAGTCATAATTGATCAACCCTAGGATATGTCAATCATGTTATTGCCCATAGGCTAACTGATCAATCCAAAATATGAGCTAAATACGTGCTCGGTGGCTAAACTCCAACAAAAGTAGAATGTAAATCAGAGTGGGACAGTAAGAAAATTTACTCAAGTGGTCTGGTGCTCCTAGTGGTCACCATCCTCAGGAAAGTACAGAAGATCCTTTGGTGTTGCTAAGGGATCTGGCCATGCAAAAGCAGTGGGGTCAGACCCCCAAATAGAAGTACCACAAAGGAAGCCAATCTAGGAACTTAAACCAACAACACAAGCAATACAAATAATGAAAGTAAAGACTGAATGTAAATGATCTCAATATAATAAAAGAAATAGTGTAAACCTACAAAGGAGACATATCCTGAACTGATATACAAAATGGAATAACAAGTACAATAAGTAAAACTATGATCACGAAAGCCTAGACTAACCATTATCTATAAATTATGACAAATCATATAAGTGCGGCTTGATACTTTAACTAACTAGGGTTATCACAATCCTAATTACTAATAATTATAATGCAATATGATACTAGAGTTCCTTTAGATCGTCTACCCCTGCAGTCTGTCTGGGATATCCATACGCACAAACCAACACCAGAAACTCCTCAAGATTCTCCATAAGATAAACTACTGAATACTCTATAAGATACTCCATAAGATAACCATATGAATAACCGGGACTGCATGCAATCTAGGAAAATCCCTAGCCATGTACTAAGTGAATCTCTAGTTAATAACCCCTAGCAGTTTTTTTTATGAATCTAGGTGTGGCATTCAGCAGAATCCATTATATACATGATGCAACAAAACAAGTTCTAATAATAAAATAAACATGTTTTAATATACATTGCACAAACAGACTTATATAAGCCATGATAATAACCAAGCCATGTGAATCCAAGTGATGCCAGGTAAAGCTATATGAAGCCAGGTAAAGCCTTGTACAACCATGTGAAGCCATGTCCATCCAGATGAAGCCAAGTAAAACCAAGTCAAACAATGTTCGATGAAGCCATGTAAAGTTATGCCAAGTCAAGTCCAATCAATCATGTTATCACGTGTAGCCGGGTAAAGCCGGGTGAAACCGAGTAAAGCCAAGTCAAGTCAAGTTATTTGAAGCCATGTAAGTTTATGTCCAATCAGGTCAAGTCATGGCATGTCCAAGAAAAATTTAGAAGAATCAAAATAATATCGTGAAAAACCAAGAATTCCTAAAGAAAGAGCATGATCGGTATACCGTCGATACAGTCAAATACATCGCCGGTATACCGGTCTTCAGATAGAAAAAACACAACAAGTATGGATTCCAACAAATCGGTATACCGTCGGTACACTATATTATACCGTCGGTATGCCGTTCCAAGTCGACAAAAATGGTTCTGGAAAACAAGGTTCCACAAATCGGAATACCATCGGTATACTATAGTATATCGTCAGTATGTCGGCCAAGACAAATATCTTGAAGTCGATTAACAATATCGGCAAGGATCAGTATATTATCGGTACACTGTAATACAATATCGGTATGCCGATAGGGTTCACAAAAAAATATCTAGAAATCCAAGTCGGTCAAAATTGGTATACTGAAGTATACCGTCGGTATGCCGGTTTTCAAGGACAAACATGGCTAAAGTCAAGTCTGAATTTTGGGACCCAAATCAAACCCCAAAAATTACCAGAATAAAGTTTAACAAGAAGTCAAGTCTTGGGTAAGTATCATATCACAATATGGACTAAATCTCACGGTCACAAATCTGGTACCATATCCGTTACCGAGTTACCAAAAAGGGACGGAACAAGATTATAACAGAAATTAAAACTGAAATGGTCACTAGGCTAGAAATCATGATATGAGCAACTATAGTAAAGCATTTCTAGCTAAAAAAAACAACCAAAGCTCTAGGAAAGTAAAATAACAGAAAGTAAAAGAAGTTCACGAAATCGGCAAGGTTTACTTGCCTAAAGTGAGCTCCCAACCTAAACCTTCTAGTCTACCTCCACGAAAGGGTTTAGAAACCACACTCTAGGTCTCAAGACCAAGCGCCGAGCATGAGAGCAAAAAATGAAGAGAAGAGAGAGAAAGAGAAAGAAATGAAACACAACTACTGTTTATAAAAAAATTCTCAAAAATATCTCGAAAAGTAAAACAAATATCTGCTGGGTAGTATACTATCGGTATACCGGTCAGGTAGTAAAGTTTCAATTTTAAAAATTTTTGAGCTTTCTCGAGAACCAATAAAATACAATAAATTGCACAAAAATAAGTATCCGAATAAAATATGAATATTGTGAGACGAGTATCACAACTCTCCCCTCCTTAGAAAAATTTTGTCCTCAAAATTTCCATAAGGATCCAAAATCAACAAACAAGAAAATCCAAGAATGCAAGCACGAAAATAAAATAAGAAAAAAACTCATGTGAGCATGAAATTTCCAGCCAATAACAAGATATCAGAAAAGAAACAATAACAGACATAACAGATTAGCTAACAATCAATCACATGCACATGCTAAGATAGCATACGGGTATTGTCACGCCCCAGTCCCAAAATACGTATGACCAGGTATACGTACACATGCCACTTTTACGAACAAATTTAGGAACCCAATTTAATGGACCTAACCAGTTGTAGTATGCTGTAAAATATAACTAAAACTCAATATCACAGGCAGGTAAAATATAGTCTCATCCACAAAATATCACAGAATAAGAAACTGAATGAAATAGGCAAGTCTCATAATCCACTACAAAAGATATCTAGTAGAGAACAATTCACAAAATGAGAACAAAAGAATATTCAAAGAATACAACTAAGCAATAAATAAATAGTCCGGGTGTCAATGAACTAGATAACGACACACATGACACTTAGCAACTGTCATCCATGAATGAATGCTCAAAGAAACTTCTGTGGCTCCACGTCGAAGTCCTCGTTTGCAAAATATCCTACTCCGTAATCCGTCGGGTATAAGTGCTCATCGGGATCTGGAAAATATGTCAGGTCCTCACAGGGTACATAAAAAATTGACATGCATTAAACTAAAGTAGTAAAAAATAAATAAGGTAACTAAATCATCTATATGAAATGCACTCGAGACATCTCTAATAGCGCATGAGGAGGGAGAAATAGAGGAACAGTTGTCCCACCAGGCGCTCTGAAAAACTCAGGGGTTACACAATTGTACCTTTTTTATAGTACTGTAAGAAACAGAAATCTCATACGCTCACTAGCAGATTCTTCCCTCCCAATGAACTATCCAAAATGTATACATGGTGCAGACAGAATACAACAACGTTAATTAAAATCTAGAACTCAAACTAACACCAATTACTAACACAAGACGTGAACTCACGTACCGATGGCTAGTCAATACGCTAGTCAATGCACTCACTCACTCAGTGAACGTGTTAGAAATAGTGTCAGGGCATAATATACCACGTATCTTCACAACATAACGGGTACGTCTGCTACTCTAAGATGCGTGCTCACAGCTAACCAAATAAAAATTAGGCATAATGTAAACTAAATAATATAATCAAGCAAGGTGTACTTGCCTTCCAAGCATAGATGCGAGTGCAACAATTCAGGTCCGGAGCTCTCCATAGGAACGTCTTGATCACCTAGCAATTAATTATTACTCTAATTAGACTCTTTCAATCAAGTTAAAATTTGGTTATTAACTAGTTTATTCTTCTACGATGATTGCACATGCAAGTAACTACACGCCAAAATATTACTAACTGTTAACATTGTCAAAACTCTTTTTAAATCATTAATTATTAAAACTATTAATTCTGATATTTTATTAGAAAATAGAGTTTTTAGTGACAGGGTCATCTCCTATAATTTCTAAGAGTCAAAAATCAAGTAAAAACCAAAACTAGGTCATAACAGGTTACCGACAAGCCAATAAAACCAATTCTAAATAAATAAATAATTCTGGAATAAATACTTAAAAATCAGAATTAAAATAAAATAATATAATTTTAGATATAGAAAACATAGATTTTTGGTTGGGGTTTAAGTCTAAAATTATTGGGGTCAAGTTTTGTCAAAACTAGGTCAACTTGTTAAATAAAACACATATAATTCTAATATTCTAAATAGAAATAAAAATATGAATAATTATGTAAAAATAAGTCATAATTACAATAATAATATTTTTTATCCATACAAAAATAATTAGGGTTTTACCATCTACAAGTTGATCCTATTAGGGTTGGCAATCAAACTTGCTAATATGCATGCAAATGGGTGGTACATGGTTGTTGTGACATCATAGACATCAATATTATATTTATTTAATAAATTTTAGAATATATACATTATGGAAAAATAGTAATCCGTCTCGAAAAATTAGATTTTTTTATCTACTATTAAGCCTAACAAAATCTAAGGTCTCCAATATGCATAAATCAAAACTAAGTCAACTAGGTGATTTTTTATGCATAAAAATCATTTAAAACATAATTGATATTTTTGGAAAATATATTTTAAAACTGAATTTAATATAGGTTAATAACATCATATATTAATTATCTATAAAGTTTTAGAAGGGTTCGATGCAGAATTTTCGAGAAAA
The DNA here is from genome assembly GCA_036927795.1 of Iris macrosiphon. Taxonomy (NCBI): domain Eukaryota; kingdom Viridiplantae; phylum Streptophyta; class Magnoliopsida; order Asparagales; family Iridaceae; genus Iris; species Iris macrosiphon. The sequence goes on along the minus strand of JAYESA010000009.1, from coordinate 141,236,038 downwards.
CATAAAACTAGGCCACCATTCCCATTGTACATGCAATTTATTCCCAAAATAATAACAATTTAATAATCTGAAATAAACAGTAAAAAATATAATAAAAATAACTTAAATATCATATTTCTATATTAATAACATTATTTAATCAAGGTTTCTACCTATGGGTGCATACATGCATTCATGGGTTCAATTCATTACATGCAAACCCTAAAATAAAATCCTACAATGAAGAACATGGCAGTAGATTACAAACACATATAAAAATTATTTATTTATATATATACAATAATTATTCATTCATTCATACACAATAGAGAGGGTTTGAGGAAGAAGAAGACTAACTAGATAGAGAAGGATGAAGAACTAGTGTTCTTGGATGAAGGAGATGGTGTGTGTCTACGTGAGGAGGGGGGTCGGCTTTGTGATGGTGGTGGCGGCTTGGAGGAAGGAGATGAAGAAGAAAATTAGGGTTTATGAGAAAATTTTATGTTAGAGTTTTAGATGATAAGGAGAGATAAAAAAAATATATATATATATATATATATATAGAGAGAGAGAGAGAGAGAGAGAGAGAGAGAGAGAGAGAGAGAGAGAGAAAGAGAGAGAGATAGATGGGTAGAGAGAAAAAGGGAGAGAGAGAGAGAGGGAGATCGGCAAAAAAGAGGGGGGTCTGAGGGTTTGAAAGAGGGCTCATGGGTAGGTTTAGGATTAGTTTAAATTATTTCCTAATTAGGTTTTTAGTTATTTAAAAGTCAACAACTAATCAATTAATTAATTTGATAAAGATTTAATTTGATTCCATGGGATTAAAATAGTAATAAATAAATCCTAATAAAGAGCAAAGTGGCCTAAATTTGCATAGAGAAATTATGGGTTGCTATTTGAACGATTGAAAAATAATCATAAATAAATTATTTATATAAAAATATCTAAATTTTAAATACAATAAACTACAGTTGTTACGCTAGTGCCATATCAATGCTAAATGGTTGAATTTTGTATCACATAAAGATCTTACGAGTAGTGTCTCCCGTGTAGGCTACTTCCTATGAAGGGCGATATAGATTTTGGGGTCATCTTATGTCATTAATGTTCAAACTAAGTTGAAGAGTCCTAATGCAACAACTGGATTTAAATTAATTTTAAAATAACCTAAAATAAATACAATAAATATAAAATACACCCAAAATACTTATTTTTGGGTGTGGGATTTTACAACATGTCCGCCTTAGAAAATTTTATACTCGAAATTAAGAATATGGCAAGATCTAGAAAAACAATAATGCGGTATGTAAAGTCTATACCTGAAGACTCGCGTAAGTGAGAAAATTGCTCTAAGATCGAATCATCTCTCTCCCAAGTCGATTCACCCGTTGAATGATGCTTCCACGCAACACAGACTAGTCGAATGGTCTTCCCCTTTAGTACCTTCTCTCTGTGGTCAAGAATCTCAATCGGCTGCTCCTTATAAGACAAACTCGGTCCTACAGTGATATATGAATGATCCAATACATGGCTAGGATCCGACACATACCTTCTCAATTGTGAGATATGGAATACATCGTGGACAGCCTCCAAGGTCTGCGATAATGCTAGTCTATAAACAACACGTTCTAATACGTCAAACGATCTGATGTACCTCGAACTAAGATTCCCTCTACCTCCAAATCTGATGGTTCCTCTAATAGGGAGATCCTTAAGAACACATGATCTCCCAACTTAAACTAAAGGGATCGACGGTGAGTATTTGTCCACTACTTTTGTCTATCTTTTGCAGATCAAAGGTGACCTTGAATTAGCTTGACCTAAACCACTGTACGAGTCACCATCTCTGGTCCAAGTATCTGTCTCCCATCCACATTATAGAAGCATAAAAAATATGCTGGATAGCTATACGCAGCATGTTGATGCTGGGCAGCGTAAAAAGATGACTTCAGAGCCATCAACGTACAACAGAGCTTTTCCGCTGAGCACAGCGTAAAATACAAGCTCAAGGACCATCCGCGTAACGCAGTATGTTCAGGCTGCTTCAGCGTAAAAAAAGGGTGCTACAACGCCTTTATGGCGTAAAACGCATCCGCTTTAATGCAGCATTAAAGTGTACGGGGAACGCTTCATATTCTCCAAAATGAACCTGTCAAATCATGCAGTGAACCTGACATCTGAACTCCTAACAAAGAGTACTGCACGACTACCCAGACGACGGCTATAATGATGGCGTGACACAGCGACCCTGACTGTCGTTTAGTGACATCTCCTTGGCATAAACTGCTTTCACGCATGCAAGGGAATATGCTGCCTAGTTTTAGACAGGCAGACGTGAGCTTCTTACGCTCCGCAAAAGACAAACAGGCTACCACATCAAAAGTTGCTCTTCGTACAAAGCTCGAGGCACGTCTCTGTATTTAATGTGCAGAGTGATAGAAGAGCTCGAGGCACGTCTCTGCATTTAATGCGCAGAGTGATGGCAGAGCTCGAGGCACGTCTCTGCATTTAATGCACAGAGTGATGGCAGAGCTCGAGGCATGTCTCTGCATTTAATATGCAGAGTGATGGCAGAGCTGGAGGCACGTCTCTGCATTTAATGTGCAGAGTGATGGCAGAGCTCGAGGCACGTCTCTGCATTTAATGTAAAGAATGATGGCAAATCTTCGAGACATGCCTCTGGAATATGCTGCCTAGTTTAACACAGGCAGACGTGAGCTTCTTACGCTCCGCAGAAGAAAAATGGACTACCACATCATCAGTTACTCTTCGTACAGGGTTCGAGGCACGTATATGCATTTAATGCATAGAATAATAGCAAATCTTCGAGACACGCCTCTGGAATACGCTGCATAGTTTTACACAGGCAGACGTGAGCTTCTTACGCTCCGCAGAAGACAAACAGACTGCCATGTCATCAGTTGCTCTTCGTACAATGTTCGAGGTGCGTATCTGCATTTAATGCACAGAATGATGGCAAATCTTCAAATACACGCCTCTGCATTTAATCCGCAGGATGGGGGCAGATCTCTGTATTTAATGCAAGAAATTTGATTATATCTCCAAAAGTCGTAATTTCGGCTAAAACGTCCACATCATCACTTTGGCACGTTATGCCATTGGGCCATTCTCAACTATGGGAGCACGCTGATCTCCTTGGAATACGCCAACTCAGGCCACATTTGCATTGGCGCGTATTAAGGCTATTCGGTCCAGAATTTGCTCAAGGCCTTAGTCAGGGGAGGAGGATCAGCTATCTTCTATGCCCACTCGGCTTCTATGCCTACTCGGCTTCTATGCCTACTCGGCTTCTACGCCTACTCGGCTTCTATGCCTACTTGGCTTCTACGCCATGGTGACAGTTATTGGCTTCTACGCCAACCTTTTCTACGTGAGGGATAACTACCTACGTGGCTTTTACGCCGTGATATTCGCAGAAGTTATATGCGTTGTCTCTTAATTGGACATGCGTCACACACTCATTCAAAAGGTTATTATACGCGGGCAACGATTATTTTAACCATCGTGTAAAAGGGTGTTGTACTTTCCACTACTCGGTTTCTATGCCGACTGAGTGGTCACTGTCACTAAAACTCTATAAATAGAGACCTCTATTGACAGAGGTCAAAGGTCAAAAATTAGTCACAAATTCCAAGATCGAAGAAAACAGGTCGAGGAACTGAGAGTCAAAGAGTATTTGAGAGAGAAAAATCTAGATCTCAGGCAAAGAGTAGTGATCAACGACTTTGGCATCGAGCATCCACTCTCTTTAGCAACCTTCGAAGCTGCTTTCTTTCTTCTACGGCACTTCTTCATCATCGTGTGGTCCAAGGGACAAAGTGATCGAGCGGGTTTACCCAGAATAAAAAATTGTACTAGAAGACAGAAAGCAATTGTACTAGACATCCTCGTATAGGATTAATTGTACTTCTTGTTTGTAAACATAAGAGCGGGTTTTCGTATAAAAATCTCGTTTTCATATCTTTTATTTATTTATCAAACAACAAGATGGCGACTCTGCTGGGGACATCTTTTTCTTCTGATGAGGAAGCAATTGCTCATCACGATGTGGTATCCGTGAGATCCGTAAAGAAGACCCTGGTCGTCCAGTTCGACCAGTCTGCCTACGAAGATATGCTTCGAACAGGGGGTAGCTTTCACTCACTCTCTGTCCAAGACAACAGGAAGCTGTGTAAGGTTTGGATGCCCAAGACATCCCCTACCATTCCTGTCGACTCTCCGACCTCTCCGACCAACGAGGTTGTAGCATCGCTCCCTCCGTGCCTTGCGCATAAAATTCAGTCTCCCGTCACTAACGAAATAAACAAAACTTCTTGCAATGCCTCAGTGCTAATCCAGAAGTATACATCGCGCTTTGCGCGCAAAACTTTGTCTCCCGTCCCTGACGGAATAGACATAACTTCGGACAATGCCTCAGCGCTAGTCCCGAAGCCTACTCTGCGCTCTGCGCGTAAAATCCAGTCTCTTGTCGCTGACAGCGCAGACAGAATTTCTGATAATGCCTTAGCGCCAAATCAGAAATTCTAAACGCACTCCGCGCGTAAAAACGTATCTGCCCTCCGCGGAAAAGCTGATAACCCCTGCTATCTACGCAAGAAAAAGCAAGTGGCGGATTGCCCAACTTCTTGACCTTTACGCCAGCAAGGGAAGAATCTGCCTGCCCTCCGAATTACGCGAGAGGCTGACGGCCGACTGAGGACATCCTCAACTTTATGCCAACCTGAGCAGAGCTCCGAATTACACCAGGGGAAGCCCCTCAACATAAAGAAGGCTCAATTTGTGGAAAGACACCCTCATCGGGGATTATCCGCCACCCAGATGGCCAACCTGTTGTATATAGGTGGCACAGGAAAAACTATGGTTCTCAACATCCGCAGGCCCACTAATGTGAACAGAATGAACTAGCCATCTTCTTCTTCTATAAATCCTCCTGACCTGCGTGAGTATCTGATCCAGAAACGCAAGGATAGGGGATCTTCCAGCATATCTATTACGCCTCCTAATGAGCACTATTGTAATAGTCATAAGATTATAATTAATTGTTGCTGTTCTGAAGCAAAATGGTCGATTTTTGACCGGTTGAGCTACTCTTCGTCTTTTCAGGAAGAAGGGCCCACGCATGCAACTGTGAACATGGCTTCACACATACCTAAAGGAAGGTCGGGCTTAAGACATCATCCCTCTAGAACTCCGAGCCGAAGGAGATTCAATATGCTCCATAGGAACACTGTAGCTGGGGTGTTCCAAAATACTCATTCGAGGTCACGACAACCGGCTTCGTACTCTTCTGATTCCGATGCTGGGGGTCGCCAATCTTCCGAATCAAATACCGAAAGTATAGAGTCAACTTCTACAGAGACCTATACTAATCTTTCAATGACACCCAGGGAGATGGGAGTTTATGCCATTGGAGATGAATGCGAGGAAGCTTCCCCATCAGGGAGCGCTGAGCAACGCATCACTATACTGGAGACATCTCTGAAAGAAATGCAATCTATGATGGAGAACATGCACCAGATGATGCTGACTCAACACACAGCTGCTATGGCTCAAACATCGGTCCCTCCAACTCAGATACGTGTGGGGGTGGACTTACCACCATCCAACGCAATCCAAGAGCCTGCTCTAGATTAGGAGTCAGCAGTTCCTCCGCTCCCTCACTCGGAGAATGTATTACCATCCGTTGGAGTCGCGATACAATCGAGTCCTCACCACTCCGTGGTCCCGCTAACGGCTGAAAATCCGATAGAGGCAGTACGGGAGTTGAAGGCCCAATTTGATGCCTTGAAGCACAAAGATCAGCTCAAGAAATTGGGAATCAACCAACCTTACCCGGCTATCTGGGAAGAGGCCCCTTTCCCTCCTAAATACAAACCACAGACCATGGCTCTGTTCGAGGGAAAAACATCACCGAGTCAGTACATGAACTACTTCAGTATGATGATGGTGTTATTATAAGGGAATGACGCCCTCCTCACTCGGGTGTTCAAGGGCTGTCTCTTGGGAGTGGCTTATCAGTGGTACCGCAGCCTGGCGGACAACTGCATTACTTCCTACGACGACTTCAAGGCTTTATTCTTCGCACGATTCTACGAGGGAGGGATGGACATGTCTATGTCCTCTCTCATCGAGGTGAAGTAGAAGGAAAAAGAGGACGTTCGCACCTTCATCGAACGTTTTCGTCAAGCCACTTTGTAAATGCCTCCCAGGGTTCCAGACTTGGCACTGGTCGATATTTGCAGGAAGAACCTTCTTCCCGTAATCTCGATGTTCACAGGACCATATCAGTTCCATGATTGGCCCTCGTTCATCATCTCAGCGGTAGCCACCGAGGAAAAATAGTCGGAAGTCGCATGATAATGGCATCATGATCTTTACCTCCGATAGAGGCAAGAGGTCATCCCCCAACAGTGACCATCCCCGCGGTTCTAAAGGAAAAGAAGCTCTGGCAATCAATACGTCCAGACAAAATACTGCGGCAACCACGCAGACGAAACCTGCGACTTCCAGGCCCATTGAAGTATACTCTTTCGACGACGACGATATTCTGAGCATATTTGAGTGTCTCGTCAAAAGCGGCAAGATTACCCTTCCTGAGGAGAAGCGGCCTAATGAAGTTGGCAGTACTAACAACCCCAAGTACTGCATCTTCCATAGATATATACACCACCCTACAAAGGTGTATTTTGTACTGAAAAGGAAGATCTAGGAGCTGATCGATGCTAAGGCTATCACTCTACGCAACAGCGAGAAGACGGTCACAGCCAACATGATCTTTATGTAATTTGGCAATTTGCCTCCCCAAGAAGTCCCGGACGGTGTTACACCTATTTCTCGGACAACGATGAACATCGTTAATCTTCCTCCAGCGAGGGGTCAAAATCATGACCTGCTACCCCTGACTACCCAGCGGGGCAAGATTATGTGGGTTCACCCAGATCTGGTGTCAGAGATCGAGAAAGAGACTCAAGCTGCTAAAGCTAAGTCTAAGAAAAACTCAAAACGTAAACCATGTTACACGATTACGGTACACTCGGCATCAGAATATGAGGTCTTGGCTACTGGAACCCGTTCAGGGAAAGCTTACCTCCAGGACTATGGAGCAAGTCAGGAAGATGCACCGGCAGACGCTTCAGCTACCAAGCCTTCAGAACCAGAGCCCGCCGTACTAGAGGCCGGTCCTTCGAGACCAACTTCGGCAGACAAAGGGAAGCAAAGAGAAGTGTGTTTCGATAAACCTGTGAAAAACATTTGAAACAAAGGTTTAGAGAAGCCGTACAACTTCGATATCCTGGCCCAATTGGCTAACACACCAGCCAGGTTGTCCATCTTCGAATTACTTAGGCTCTCTCAAGACACTCATCAAGCCCTAAGTGAAGCATTGATGCAGACGGATGCATAATTAACCCAACTCAAGTCCCCTGATGAAGAACCCATGGCATGTCCTCAATGCCACAGTATGATGGAGGTGGTCCCGAATATCACTTTCACTAAAGATGACATGCTGTTAAAATATAACAGGCAAGACAGACCCCTTTATTACACCGGGTACGTCGGTTCCATGGAGGTCGACCGAATTCACATAGATCCGGGATCATCAATCAGCATCATTCCTCATAGTCTGCTTAGACCGCTGAGGATTTCTACCAGCGAATTGGCATACACCACCACTACAATCGTGGGTTTCAACGCAAGAAAAAGTAAGCCGTTGGAGAAAATTTGCCTGAGGATCCAGATTGGCGACCTCAGATCAGTGGCTACATGTTATGTCATTGATTCAGAGGTGTCCTATAATATTCTGCTGGGTAGACCTTGGATCCACGACCACAACATCGTTCCTTCGACTCTACATCAATGCTTTAAATATATAGACGCCCAAGGAATAGTACAAACGGAGTTTGTTGACCTGAACCCGTTTAGAGGAGTAGAATCTTACTACTCTGATGTCGTGTTGTACTCTCTAGACTACATGGAAGAGGTGTCAGGCGAAGCAGAGAAGGAATCCCACCGGGAGCCAGAAGAACCCTCTGCCGAACAACCTCTGTCAATCAAGGTGAAAGGGCGGACTACTCGCCCAAAAGCCATGGAGCCTATGGCCATCCACCTGAACAAAATCAGGTCAGGAAAAGGGGATAATCCTCTAGTGATCACTTTGAACTAGAAGCCTCCACCCTTGGTCATTAACCTTCGGCGCAACAGGGAGCCGATTGATGTAAATACAACCGGGAACGCAGTTTCAGATGATAATAAACATCCTCTTTTCCAGTATATTGACGCTCAAATTCTGAATCAGAAATCCTCTCCCCATGAGGATATAGAGCCTATAGCACGAAAATTCTTGGAAGCTATAGATTCCTATCATCTGTATATGTGGGAAGTAGCATCATCATCCAATGTCACCACAACATATGGACCGCATGAGGATTCTATCTTCATTGTCCCGCCTACTTGTAACAGTCAACGTTCAATAGTCTTCGACCGCATGCGCAATGAACCGACCGTACAAGAGGATTCTTTCAATGATGATGCTGGTAAAATACAGGTTCACAGATACAGTCCGCAAGCTTTGAAGATCATGCAATATATGGGTTATGACTTGAAGCTGAAATTAGGCCTCATTTATGGGAAAGGCAGACGAATACCGCTGTACGACGATCCCTACTATCAATGAACCAGCTTCGGGGTAGGGTATACCACCTCTCTTGCAACTCCTGAGTCAAACGAGGATATCTTTTCCTCTTCTCAAAATGGCTCAGCACCCTCCAACTCATCTCAAGCTCTCGAGCGAACATTATCAGTAAATATGGTAGTGACAGATTCCTTCGAACCAGACGAACAAGAATCTGAACTATTTGAGAATGACGCTTGGGCTCAACAAATGGATACACAATGGGAATTTTGCTTCAAGCAGAGAGAACCTCCTACTGAAGATAAAGTTATCCAGATTGATGTTGGGGATGAACTTTCGCCAAAGTCGATATTTATCAGTAACAATCTTTCCGAAGCAGAAAGGGAAGAAGTTATCCAGCTGATAAAAGAATATATCGACGTCTTTGCGTGGAATTATGAGGACATGCTAGGCCTTGATCCAAAGGTGGCTACTCATAAGCTCAATATATTGCCCGATTCGAAGCCTGTGAAGCAGCACCAACGCCGGTTCTGCCCGGATATGATGGACGCCATTGAAGCTGAAATCAAGAAGTTGATAGCCTGCAGTTTTATCTGGGAAGAACAATATCTTTACTGGGTCGCCAATGTTGTCCCGGTCAGGAAGAAATAGGAAAGTACGTGTCTGCGTCGATTACCGAAATCTGAATGTAGCCTGCCCCAAGGATGAGTTTCCTCTTTCCATCACAGACGTCATGATTGATAATACTTGCGGTTTTGAACGTATGTCTTTCATGGACGAATTTTCAGGATACAATCAAATCAAGATGTATCCTGAAGACGAGAAGCATACCGCCTTTCGGACACCATTGGGGGTATATTGCTATACCGTCATGCCCTTCGGATTGAAGAATGCCGGGGCTACGTACCAACGGGCTATGAATAATATATTTTATGAGCATTTACGCAAAACAGTGGAGTGTTATATGGACGATGTAGCTGTCAAAAGCTGCCTCAAGGATAATCACATCCAAGACTTGAAGACAGTATTTGAGTTGATGCGCCAACATCAACTGAAAATGAATCCTACAAAGTCCTTTCTGAGGGTATCTAGTGGCAAATTCCTGGGATTCGTCATTATCGCTAAAGGCATTCAAGTGGACCCTGATAAAGTCAAGGCCATCTTAGAAATACGGCTGCCCCACAATCTGAGGGAACTTAGGGGATTTCAAGGTCGTCTGGCTTACATCCAGAGATTCATATCCAACCTCTCAGGGAGATGTCAGCCCTTTTCTCGTCTCATGAAGAAAGGAGTATCCTTCGTATGGGACGAAGCCTGTCAGCAAGCGTTTAATGATATCAAATGCTACCTCACTAGTCCTCCAGTTCTGGTGCCTCCCATCATAGAAAGACCATTCATGCTGTATGTTCGAGCGATGGATCATTCTCTGGGAGCTCTTCTCACACAAAAGAACGATATGGGTCACGAACAGGCTATCTACTACCTCAGCAGGATGATGGTCGGAGCCGAACACCGGTACAATCCAGTGAAAAAAGAATGCTTGGCTCTGATGTTCGCTATCCAGAAAATGCGGCACTATGTCACGGGTCAAACCATCTACATCATCTCCAGGATCAATCCTCTCCGGGTATTGATGAACAAGCCAAGTGTTCTTAATTCCCGACTCGTGACATGGGCGATGTTATTAACACCGTATGACATGGTGTACGTCCCTCAGAAGTCCATCAAAGGCCAAGCGTTGGCTGACTTTCTAGCTACTCATCCGATCCCGAAGACCTCCAAACTGTACGAAGATATTCCCGACGAAGTTGCAGAATGTAATTTTGCAATGAAAAGTGATACATGGCAGCTATTCTTCGATGGTGCCTCCAGAACTGGTCCCAGGGGAAACGTGGTCTCAGGAGTAGGGATTGTCCTGGTTACTCCTGATAAGCTCGTCATCTACCGAGCAAATTCTCTTAGCAAGCCATGTTCTAACAATGTGGCAGAGTATAATCCTCTACTAATCGAGCTCCAAGTCGCTAAAGAATTGGACGTTGAATCTCTGGAAGCTTTCGGTGATTCTTTGCTGATCGTCAATCAAGTCAGAGGAATATATGAAGTCCGGAATCCAGACCTCATCCCCTATCACCGAGCAACGGTTGAGATAGACATGACATTCAAAGGGTTCTTCCTAGAGCATGTACCTCGATCTCAGAATCTGGAAGCTGATGCCCTAGCCAGTCTAGCTCCAGATTTAGCTACCCCTATAAGAAGGCAGAATTCGATGATATTTCTTAACAGAGATTTATTCTGTGTGAAAAATAACTTTCACATAGAACACAGCTACGCTGTGAACACAGATCCTCCCAGGAGAGACTGGAGAAGCCCCTTTATAGATTTCGTAACATACAAAATCTTGCCGGAGGACCCTAAAGAAGCAGTATCCATCAAAAGACGATCATTGTGCTTCTACTTCGACGCATCTTCACAATGTCTATATCGCCGGTCTTATGACGGATTATTATTACGATGTCTCTCTGGTGATGAAGCACAGCGGATGATCCATGAAGCTCACGACGGCGTATGCGGAGCGCATCAACCCGGTCCTAATCTACAGGATCGTATCAGAAGAATGGGCTATTACTGGCCTACTATGATCACAGATACAATAAAGTATGCAGGACAATGCAGAGCCTGTCAGGTCCATGCAGACTTTATCCATCAACCTTCTAAACATCTATATCCTATGGTTTCGTCCTGGCCTTTCGAAGCATGGGGTATGGATATCATTGGTCCTATTCACCCGTCTTCTTCCAGAGGTCACCGGTTCATACTGGCCATCACGGATTATTTCTCCAAATGGGCAGAGGCGATCCCTCTTGCTGAGGTAAAGACATCTAATGTGATCAGCTTCATCAAGCATCATGTCATTTATCGCTTTGGGATCCCCCGGAGGATAATTCATGACAATGGGCCTCAATTCATCAGCCAAGCGTTTCATCGATTTTGCGATAAAAATCGGATACAAAATGTGGCCTCTACGGCATATAATCCTACTGCTAATGGTTTGGCGGAAGCTTTCAACAAAACCATTATCAAGCTCTTGAAAAAGTTTGTCTTTTCGAACAAGAGAGATTGGAATGAGAAGCTGGGAGAATGTCTCTGGGCATACCGCACAATGGTACGAGCACCGACAGGTTGTACCCCATTCTCATTAGTTTACGGGAGCGAAGCAGTTCTCCCCATCGAGATCCAAATTTTGTCACTCACGATAGCCGTGGCTAATGAGTTGACTCAAGAAAAGAATGACCTGTTAAGGCCTCAAGAGCTGGAAGGATTAGACGAGAAATGCCTCCAGGCTCAACAGCGCATCGCGTTCTACCAAGCACGTATTTCCAGAGCTTTTAATCAAAAAGTAAAGGAAAGAGTGTTCAAAGTTGGCGAGCTAGTTTTAGCCGTAAGAAGGCCGATAATTCTTACTCACAGGAGTAAGGGTAAATTTTAGCCCAAGTGGGAAGGCCCTTATGTGATCGAGACGACGTTCTCAAATGGCGCTTACAGGTTAGCCAAGCCTAATAGAGACTTATTGATGGCTCCTATCAATGGCAAATTCCTGAAGAGGTACTATGCTTAATGTCCTTTGCTCAAGTGGAATATGGCAAAAATCTTATTCTGACAAAACTACTTCCAAAACGAAAGTAGTTGGATCGTATTCTATCATGTCCATATAACCTCTGAATATATATGTTTAACTAATTTGGAACTTCAAGACCAATCACGTCCATATTACCTCTGATAGTATTTTGTGTACAAATTTTAGCTCAAGCGTATTCTATCATGTCCATATAACCTCTGAATAGATATGTCCTACTAAAACTTACCGAGAGTATATCATATCCATATTACCTCTGATATCACTTTCACCTAAACCTGTCATTTATATTCCAAAATAATGTGTCCACAAAGTCAGATGAAATCCTCTTTATTATTCCCATAAAGAGCAAAAATTACATTGGAAAGCAAAAAAGTACATTATTTAGGAGGAGCAGTTAGGTCACGAATCTGCCGTGCCAGAGCAGCCATCCTCTTATCCCTAGAGTTCAAGACGTCAGCGCGAGCACGCTCCAACCTTGCTGCATCATTGTTCAAAGCGGATAGCTCGGACCGAGTACGTACGAAACCCGTACGGACAATACCCACTTGCGTCAGATTCTGCTGGGCGGTCTCCCTCCGATTCGTCAGCACATTTCGAGTTGCCGACAAAGAGACAGCCAGTTCCTCCGCTTGAGCGAGTTCATCTCTCAATCTGCGGACCCTTGCTGTCACTTCCTCATAGTCGAGTTCGCACTGAGTCAGCTGAGGAATGACGTACTCCAGTTGGACACGCTCCTGATCCATCTCCTGATGCTGTTCCTGGACGAATTTGTCCAGAGATTCCAGTTGCCCAGCAAGCTCTGTAGTTAAAGAGTCAAACCTAGCCTGGACCAGGTCGTCAATGCTGTCTCGAGATAGCTGCTGATATTCGTTAATGGGTTCCTCCAAACCATTAACTATCTGCTCCAGTGTATCAGCTACCCCAGGGTCATCGTATTCTCTGATCGGCACTATCGCAAACTGATAGGACCTCCTCTGCGCCTCAAAGCTCAGATTCTTCTCCAACACCATTGATATCAATATTTTTATAGCGGTGTAGAAGATACTGGTATACTGCTCAGTCAGCATGGCTAGATCCGAATGGACGCTGGGGGTGGCTGTAATATTGGCGAATCTCCCTCCAGGAACGACCGCAGACGAGGTTGCCACAGTCGTCGCCTCAACTCGTGGTATGACAAAAGAAGATGCGCCAACACCGGACGAAGTGACTGGCGTACTCGAAGGAGGCATTATTACAGTGACAGGCTCATCCTCCTCTTGAGATATCAAAATCTCTTTGGCGGGCGAGCCGGCACCCGAAAGTGTCTCCTCTTCAAAGTCAGGCACCTCCGTGTCGTCGCCAGGACCCAAAACAGTGCCAAAAGATGCGTCAACGCTGCCCTCACCGAAGATGTCTTCCCCTGAAAAGAAGATAAAAGAAAGTTAATATCAACATGATGTTAATTTTCCTAAAAAAGAGGCGTAAAGATGATATTTACCCATGACTGATGGTGTATATGTCGCGTCTGCGGCCAGTACAGCTATAATGATGCTAGGCAAGCTGTCATACCTGGAGAAGGGGGTGTGCTAACTGACATCGGCAGGTACTCTTCCGAATATTCATCGAGATCCACTAGAGGTTCACCAGGTAGAATCTTGCTGGGTGCGCTTACAGACAAGGCAGGGGTCTCTCCCGATGCTGATCTGGATAAAGGTATACGGAGTCTTATTATGCTCGGCCCCGAAGGTGACCTCGTTCCACTACCTGAAGCAGTAGCAGCGACAGCAGCCTCCAGCAGAGATTCTCCGGCACCACCAGCCGGAACATTAGAGGGTCCTTCTCTAAAAGGTGAGGAACCTCCAATCAAAGAATCATCCCCAACAGGGGAAAATGCAGGCTCAGGAGCCTCATTGTCGGGAATCCGGAGAGGACGAGTAACCGTCTTCTTCTTCCTCTTGCGAGGGGAAGTCTCCTTCAGAGCAGGAGCCCTTCACTTTCTAGAGATTACTAGAGGCCCTGCAAGCGGAGGCACTTCACCCCTCGGTACCGCCAACAGAGGCTCATCTGGATTAACGGACTCTTCACCCTCGTCAGAAGAAATCGAGGGGATTTCGACTCTTTCCCCAGGCTTGGAAGAGGGCATCCTAAAACTTCTATGCATATCAAAATCGCGATGGAAGGTGTTGGTTGCCACATAGAACTGGGCATACGAGTGGAGAATGCGCAGCTCCGTGGTGAGTGAAATAACGGGAACGGTAAAAATTGCTCCAGTGTAACCCATGATGAAGTATCGCCATCCTCTCGCTCCATCAATGAGTCCGCCCCTGGACCTGAAGCTGGTGACGATATTGCCCACGTGCAACTAGTCATACCCGAATTGCCTGACAAACCGACTAGGCAGGTAGGGCTCAAAGAAGCAATGGTCTTCACTTCTGTATAGTAAATAGGAAGGTCTAATGCAGACCAACCAATTAAAAGCCTCAGGAGAAAGAACGGTCTTCACGTCGCCCATATCCTGAAGTCTGATCCCCTGTTGATTGAGATGTACAGAGGACAATGTAGAAAAGCTTTCAGATGTGACTGAAGTTCAGCACCCGCCGACAGTCTAAAACTGTGGTCAAGTTCCAGGAGGAATTCTTGTAGATCAACAAGAAACTACCCCCCGAACTACTGCCAGAGTCGGAAGACATCACCCTGTGGTTAGGGAGAATTAACCATCCCATCAAATACAAGTATGGTAATTCTACCCTGGGAAAGCTATCACGCCGAGTTTTATCGGTGAGCAGCCCATCAGTCATGGCCCTCAAGCCAGCTTGTATGCGGCACACCATGGCCGGAAGCAAGCCCAGTCTTGCCCCGAACACCAGATGCACTGTAGGCCATAGCGTGTTGCGATGAATGCGGTCCGCAGATGCGATGCCGGGTACCACCAGTCGGCGCAGCCATATGGAGAGGAAGCCAGCCAGTTGAGCTTCCTTGGACAGAGGCTTGCGACAATGCCTCAAATAGCTATAGGCCTTAAGTGCCTGCAGGATATTTCCCTATCCCTTCGTCGAAAATCTGGTCCGGAGCCCCAGCATCCTCCATGAGATCGTCGACTACCTGAGCAGTAAGCACGCTCAGAAAATTCAAAGGCTGATCCTTCGTATCCAAGACCTTCTCCGGCTTAACAGTCCTGGCCCGGTGAAAGAAGAGATAGGACGCCCATTTATTGGTGTGAGCCAAATCTGAAGGCTCACCATAAAAAGCGGTACAAACGAGGTAGTGGCACATCAGCTCCTGGTATACGGCCACTACTCGAGGGTCTGAATCCTCCAACTCCCGGTTCGTGGGTACATACTCTTCATATGGAGTATCCCCTATCGGCAGTCTCGAGATCTCTACCATCTCATGGAGGGCCAATCCCAACTCCCCCAGTGGGGTGGCAAAAGTCCCGGTGAGCAAAATATATCGCTCCATCAGTGCCAGAAACAGGTTGGGGTTGAGAGGTAACCCAACACTGGTAGCACTCACAGCTTCGTACAGACCAATGCTCTCCAGCTCGGTCTGGAAATGCTTCAGGGCCCAGTCAGCTAAACGAGCCCATCGAAGATTTGTAGGGGTGATCCACCCACTTGTTCGACGGTTCACCTTAGGGTATACCCCTCCGTGCCCCATGAAATCGTTACAGAAAGTCAATAATTGGACCGGCTGGATCACTAAACTGTCTTCACTCGGGCCACTATCCGGGTACAGTCCCTTAAACGGCATCACAGAGCCGAAAGGGCGGCTGACAAACGACCCCTGGTCAGCTCCTTTCAGATAAAATATCTTCTCCGCCCGGCCGTGAAGGTCGGGAGTCAGCGTCTACGATATCCTCCTGGGATGTGTAGCATGGAAGAATGCCGAGATGGGATAGTCTTTCAGCATCCTGGGCAGATACAGAACCAAGCCCCCGGCAGGGAAAACCCAGAGTTCTTTCTTGGGCTTCGTCTGGGACTGCTTGTCAATCATGTCCCCGAAGAGGAAAGCCGACTTTATGTATTGGTCCCCGTCTATGTACGTCAGGGGCTCTTTGTTGATCATGTTCAACAGCGTTCGCTCGCCTTGTGCCGATATCAGGATCCCCCTTCCTTCAGGATATTGGGGTCCAGATATGGGAAGTTTTACATGGGACAAATCCTTCAGGTAGTTGAAATGAAGCATCCCGGCAGCGAAACCCATCACCTCAGCCAGCGGAGACGCATGCAAGTTGACTGAAAAAAGCAAGAAAGACAAGTCAGTTTCTATACTAGACAATCTTGCAGCATATGCCAAAAATTAACAGTCTGTGCTTTACGCCAAGACTATAAAAACTTGATCTTTTAGGCTGGAATCCCATTCTAAGGCGTAAAATTCAAGACTGGCAGTATACGCAAAGTTTCTACAGTCTAAGTTTTACACCAGACTGCCAAAATTTGAGTTATTACGCCAGAATTTTCATCCAAAAGCGTAACACTCAAATCTTATGGTATACGCCAAGTTTCGACAGTCTGTGCTTTTACGCCAGACTGCAAAAATATGGGGTTTTTGCGCTGACACATTAGAAATGTGGGCGTAAAAGATGAAACATCTCTGTGCATCATCTTCCTCGAAGAGGCTATCAGCACAGAAGACGACCTAGCGCGTTCACGTATAACGTGTGCGAAGGATTTTTAGTCGTTCTTTTTTATCCCAAAAGCTCTACCTTTAAGGCCGGGTGCGCTGCTCGTCGGCGGGACACTTCGTTCAGAATGAAGTTCGTCTTGCCCGACCGAAGTAGCTCTCGCTTGGGCAGAAGAGAATGAAGAAGAATCAACCTTCTTTCCCTTAGAGGAAGGGAGTTGTTTTGGGGACATTACTGAAAGCTCTGAATGCTCAAAGAAGAAACGAAGAAGAACTCGAACAGACGAAGGCTTTCTTTCGCAGAAGACGGATAAAAAGTTTTTCTCTCAAAAGCTTGGGGTATATATAGAGTTCGGATGGACTCCTCGAATCCCGAACCAAATCTCACATTTAATATTCGGTTATGATTGGGGACTATGTCAGCCTATTACTCAGAGAAGGCAGACAGTCAGCGAATTTGAAAAGTTTTCGTGCGAAGCAGATTCGTGGTTTTTACGCTAAGGAGCTTTCTACGCTCGACAGCTACAGATCTACGGTTTTACGCTCACAGGCTATAACTCTATAGTTTTACGCCCGGATGCTTTTATGCTCGGTAGCTTTTACGCTCGAGAGGCTACAAACCTACGACTTCACGCTCAGCAGCTACAAATCTATGATTTCACGCCCGGTGGCTTTTACGCTCAGAGGCAACAGATCCACAACTTCACGCTCAGAAGATTTCCCTTTCAGAAGTTACAAATTTATAGTTTCTACGCCCGAATGCTCTCATGCTCAGTAGTTTTTACGCTCGAGAGGCTACGAACTTATGATTTTATGCTCATCTACAGTTACAGATCTATGACTTTCCGCATATCTGAAAATATGCAAGCTAGAGTACGCGTATATCTGAACGATTCTCAAGGCGGTAAATTGCACGAGTTCACACAGAAGATACTCCTTCTTGACCTCAAAATATCCCAAGTACCCGAAGCATACAGAGTTCAACATTGAAAATTACTCTTCTCCTCGGGTCGATTGGAAGTTCATCCAGACTCCAGTCTGAATATTTTATCTACAGTTCAAGATGGCAACTCAGTTTTTGACAGCCATTTCTCGCCCTGTTCCAAGGGATTTTCGAAAAATCATTCTTGAAGATGATTGATTGAACAAGAATTCTGTTTATCAGAAGTGACAGTTCAGAATTCTATGAAGTTCCTCATTCCTAACAGCAGGACAGTTCGAATACTCGAATGCTAAAGCGACTTTCTGCGCATCCTTAGTTATGTGTGAAAGACAGGATGGGACCTAGCACTCTTTCTATCAGAGTCGGCATAAAATTACCAGACATGTTGAAGCTATACATATTCAGACTTCACAGCAAAGTATATGGCAAATAATCATATGCACAGAAGAAAGACAATATTATTAAAATTATGATTACGTATGAGGGAAATCCAATCTACAAAGGGTTTTTTCTTCATTTTTATGATTACATATGAGGGAAATCCCATCTATAAAGGATTTTCTCGTCATCGTTGGAAGGCCACGCCCAGGATCTGTTCTGCCAGGTTCTCGCGTGAGCGGAGTTCTTCATCCATCTTCTCTAGCAGTTAGTCGGTTTCCGCAACCGACTAACAAAAAAATGATAAATGGAGGAAGGATACAAAACTGGGCCTGCCTAAATGATGCAGATCCCATGCTTCGTACGCCATGACAGTTTGAGTTGAGGTATTTCACCCAATTCAATACCTGAGGACAGGGCTAGTTTGTCTTCTTTCATCCACGAAAGACAGGAGAAGATACAGCTTGCAAGCTGTGTGGTCAAATGAGACCCTTCCTCTCTCCGGAAGAACCGCCATACAAAGTTACTGATTATCCCGAGCAAAGGAGGCTGTGACATCCTTCCATGATCCATCGTTGCAGAGGATATTTACTCGAAGACGCCGCCTTTTTTGGGTCCTTACATGCTGGAAGAACATGGTCTTCTTCTTCCTCAAATCGACCCGACGAACTCCGACGATCATCTCTGTGTAGTGAAGGAAATATGAAAAGAACAGGTTAAAATCCTCAGCCTTTTATAGGCAAGAGAGAGCCCACCGAATCCCAACGGATCCCCAATAACTCTACCATAAAGTCAGCCTTGAAGGACGTGTCAGACTTGACAGTTTCATGCTTCATTCAAAGCGTTTCAAATTACGAGGAATTTAAAAGCTTTGAATGGGGTCTTGTAGAAGCATAAAAAATACGCTGGATAGCTATACACAGCATGTTGATGTTGGGCAGCGTAAAAAGATGACTTCAGAGCCATCAACGTACAACAAAGCTTTTTTGCTGAGCACAGCATAAAATACAAGCTCAAGGACCATCCGCGTAATGCAGTATGTCCAGGCTGCTTTAGCGTAAAAAGGGTGCTACATCGCCTTTAGGGCGTAAAACTCATCCGCTTTAATGCAGCATTGAAGTGTACGATGAACGCTTCATATTCCCCGAAATGAACCTGTCAAATCATGCAGTGAACCTGACGTCTAAACTCCTGACAAAGAGTACTGCACGACTATCCAGACGACGTTTGTAATGATGGCGCGGCACAGCGACCCAGACTGTCGTTTAGTGACTTCTCCTTGGCGTAAACTACTTTCACGCATACAAGGGAATACGCTGCCTAGTTTTACATAGGCAGACGTGAGCTTCTTACGCTCTGCAGAAGACAAACAGGCTGCCACATCAAAAGTTGCTCTTTGTACAGAGCTTGAGGCACGTCTCTGCATTTAATGTGCAGAGTGATGGCAGAGCTCGAGGCACGTCTCTGCATTTAATGTGCAGAGTGATGGCAGAGCTCGAGGCACGTCTCTGTATTTAATGCGCAAAATGATGGCAAATCTTCGAGACACACCTCTGGAATACGCTGCCTAGTTTTACACAGGCAGACGCGAGCTTCTTACGCTCCGCAGAAGACAAATGAACTGCCACGTCATCAGTTGCTCTTCGTACAGGGTTCGAGGCGCGTATCTGCATTTAATGCACAGAATGCTGGCAAATCTTTGAGACACGCCTCTGGAATACGCTGCCTAGTTTTACATAGGCAGACGTGAGCTTCTTACGCTCCGTAAAAGACAAATAAACTGCCACGTCATCAATTGCTCTTCGTACAGGATTCGAGGCGCGTATCTGCATTTAATACACAAAATGATGGCAAATCTTCAAAGACACGCATCTGCATTTAATGTGCAGGATGAGGGCAGATCTCTGCATTTAATGCAAGAGATTTGATTATATCTCCAAAAGCCGTAATTTTGGCTAAAACGTCCATATCATCACTTTGGCACGTTACGCCATCGGGCTATTCTCAGCTATGGGAGCACGCTGATCTCCTTGGAATACGCCAACTTAGGCCATATTTGCATTGGCGCGTATTAAGGCTATTTGGTCCAGAATTCGCTCAAGGCCTCAGTCAAGGGAGGAGGATCAGCTATCTTCTACGCCCACTCGGCTTCTACGCCCACTCGACTTCTATGCCTACTCGGCTTCTATAACTACTCGGCTTCTACGCCTACTCGGCTTCTATGCCTACTTGGCTTCTACGCTATGGTGACAGTTATTGGCTTCTACGCCAACCTTTTCTACGCGAGGGATACTACCTACGTGGCTTTTACGCTGTGATCTTTGCAGCAGTTATACGCGTTGTCTTTTAATTGGACACGCGTCACACGCTCATTCAAAAGGTTATTTATACATAGGCAACGGTTATTTTAACCATCGTATAAAAGGGTGCTGTACTTTCCACTACTCGGTTTCTACGCCGACTGAGTGGTCACTGTCACTAAAACTCTATAAATAGAGACCTCTATTGACAGAGGTCAAAGGTCAAAAATTGGTCACAAATTCCAAGATCGAAGAAAATAGGTCAAGGAACTGAGAGTCAAAGAGTCTTTGAGAGAGAAAAATCCAGAGCTCAGGCAAAGAGTAGTGATCAACGACTTTGGCATCGAGCATCCACTCTCTTTAGCAACCTTCGAAGCTGCTTTTTGTCTTCTACGATAATTCTTCATCATCGTGTGGTCCAAGGGACAAAGTGATCGACTGCAGATCAGCAATATTTACCCAGATTAAAAAATTGTACTAGACATCCTCGTATAGGATTAATTGTACTTTTTGTTTGTAAACATAAGAGCGGGTTTTCATATAAAAATCTCGTTTCCATATCTTTCGTTTATTTATCAAACAACATACATCACTCTAACATACTGGTGAACGATACTTTCTTCCGTATAATGCTTCAAAAGGAGTTATTTGAATGCTCACTTAGTAGCTATTATTGTAAGAGAACTCCACCAAATGCAAGTGAACCTCCCAAGATCCTCCATAGCTAAGCATGCATGCTCTCAACATATCCTCCAACGTCTGAATAGTGCGCTTTGACTGTCCATCTGTCTGCGGGTGATAAGAAGTGCTAAACTTCAATCTACTTCCTAGACTCTCCTCCATACTCCTCCAAAAGTGTGATGTGAACCTTAAATCTCTGTCAAAAACTATGCTGACTGGTACTCCATGTATGTATATAATATTCTTTATGTACATCTCTGCCAGAACTTCGGTAGATTGGCCAACTCTAAAGGGTAAAAAGTATGTTGCCTCAGTCAATCTGTCCACAATCACCCAAACTGTATCCCGGCCAACTGGACTCCTTGCTAAATCCATAACAAAGTCTTTGGTGATGTGCTCGTATTCAAACTCCGGGATAGGAAGCGGTTAGAGTAGTCCTGCTGATCTCTGATGTTCAACCTTAACTTGCTAACACACTAAGCACTTTGCCATAAATCGTGCTATCTCTTGCTTTATCCCGTGCCACCAGTAATGCTGTATCAAGTCTTTGTACATCTTCGTACCTCCCGGACGAATAGAGTATGCTGAAATGTGAGCCTCCGATATTAGCTCATGCCTAAGCTCTCTATTAGTAACATAGAGGCGATCCCTATACCTCAAAGTCCCATATTTATGTATCCTCATCCCAGTTTGCAACCCAGCCTCAGTCCTCTGTCTAAGCCTCTAAAACTCGCATCAGTTGGCATAGCTACCTTAATACACTCCACCAAAGATGATTGTACTTGAAGGTTCATCAACTTTGCAACTTCTTCTGGCATAACCACCTCTATGCCCAGCTGCTCCAAATCATATAACAATTCATTTTGTGTTGTCAAGAAGTATGCCATCGTCTTCCTACTCAACACATCTGCTACTGCATTAGCCTTGCCTAGATGGTACTGCAGCTCAATGTCAAAATATGCCATTAACTTGAGCCATCGTCTCTAATTCAGATCCTTCTGAGTATAGACATACTTTAAGCTCTTATGATCTGTATAGATCTCCACAGTCTCTCCGTATAAATATTACCTCCAAAGCTTCAGAGAAAAGATTGCTGCTGCAAGCTCCAAGTCATGAGTGGGGTAGTTCTTCTCATGGATCCTCAACTGCCGAGAACCATAGGCTACAACCTTCCCATGCTGCATAAAGACACAACTTAATCCCTTTTTGGAAGCATAACTATAAGTAATAAATCCTCCAAGTCTAGTATGTATGGTCAAGATTGGTGATGTAGTCAGGCGCTTCTTCAACTCATCAAACGCCATCTGACACTCTGCTGTCCAAATAAACTTCTGGTCCTTGCGGGTCAACCTTGTCATAGGCTCTGCAATCCTCACAAAATAAAATTTTTTATTTGGATAGAAAAAGATAATACATTTATACATTCACAAAATCAAATTATTTTTCTTCATAAAACTCTGGTAATATCCGCCAAGTCATAGAAAACTCCGTACCTTTGAGACATTGGTTAGGGTCAGCCACGTCTCTACTGCTGATATCTTAGCTGGATCCACAGATATGCCTTCTCTCGAGATAACATGCCCAAGAAAAGAGATGATCTAGGAGAAACTCACACTTGCTCATCTTAGCATATTAACTTCTGATCTCTCAATGTTTCTAGCACCTTCCTCAAATGTTCCTCGTGCTCCTCATGGCTCTTCAAGTACACCAAGATATCGTCGATGAATACGACCATAAACTGGTCCAAGTACTGATGGAATACTTGTTTCATTAAGTTCATAAACACATCTGGCGTATTTGTCAATCCAAAGGGCATTACCAAGAACTCGTAGTGACCATAGCGAGTCATAAAACCATCTTCAAAATATTTTTGCGCCTCACCTGCACTTGATGTTATCTTGATCTCAGATCAATCTTAGAAAACACATGTGCTCCTATCAGTTGGTCGAATAAGTCGTCAATCATGGCAGAGGATACTTATTCTTGATGGTCACTACATTAAGGGCTCTGTAGTCGATGCACATGCGGACTGTTCCATCTTTTTTTGGCAGGAACAACACTGGGCTCCCCAAGGTGGTGTACTTGGCCTGATGAATTCTTTGTCCTGTAACTCTGTCAACTACATCTTCAGCTCATCTAGCACCTTTTTGCTAGCCGATACACATTAGAAGATATCCGTGTTGCTCCCGGTACTTATTCTGAAAAGACATTTGTAAACTCCCCAATAATCGATGGCGGCGCAACTTCTATTGCCATGCAATCTCTACCTTATTGACCTACTCCCTTCTCTATAGTTTATCTAATGAACTCAAACCCTGGCTGACCTAGCGTCTTAAAGGTAGCACAACCTTTATGGCAATCTAATACTGCATGATATTGGCTAACCAATCTATCACAAACAATACGTTAAAATTTGGCATTAGAAATACCAAAAGTCGAGCTCTCATCTTTCGACCATAAATAATAACTGAACAAGTCCTACAGGTACTAGTTACAAGCACTATTCCTCCCCTAGTAAGAATCCTCCAACTCTTAGGCAAAGGTGAAGTAGATATTTTATGCATTGCTACAAATCTAGATGATATGAATGAAATAGTGGCCCCAGAATCAAATAAAATAGTGGAAGGTACTGATCAAACTAGAATAATACCTATAATAGCCTCTTCTTCAGTCTCTTCTCCTTCTTAATTCAGAGAAAACATATGTCCTTGCTTCTGAGCTCCTGCATGCTGTCTAGCTCTCGCGAACTGCACTACCTGCGATGCCAATGGAGGTCCAATCTGGTGACCTCATGGTGCTGGTAAATGAGGTAATCCTCCTCCTTGGTTGGTTGCTCCCGGTGCTGGTACTGCTAGCTTCTGCCCTCCCAATGGAAATGTGGCTCTACGCTATAGACAATCCTGAGCCTGATGTTGTCCCGCTCCGTAGATCAATCAAGTCCCCAATTTCTTCCTGTACATATTTTGTAGGTGCCCCTTCTTGCCAAAGAAATGGCAAGTCAGTAACTCTCTAAGCTGGTAGGGTCCCGTCCTCTATTGTTGTTGCTGTCCCATTGGTCGTCTGTTAGGCCCTCCTTGTTACATCTTTGCTGGTCCTTGCTGAATCATCTGTTGATTTCATTTTCCTCTATTGATACCCTTTTCCTATGCTGATGGCCTCATGTATCCTGGCCTCCGTCAATAATTCAATATAAGAGATCCGAGACTGTGAGCTGGTATAGTGTTGAAGATCCTTAGTTATCCCATGATAAAATATCTTAGCTTTGTCCATATTATTGGATATCAGAACGGTGCCATATCTACTGAGGCGGCAAAACTCTGAGTCATACTTATTGACCGTCTTGTTCTTCTGCTCTAGATGGAGAAACTTATTGTATAATGCATCCTTCACAGTGGCCAGAAAGTATTTCTTCTCAAATTACTCCAAAAATTGCTTCCAAGACTGGTATGTACCCAATTGGCTCTCCATTGATTCCCACCAGTGATGAGCATTCCCTTCTAACTGAGTCCTCACGTCTATCATCCATAAGTTCGTAGGAAGCTGTGACGCCTCCAAAAGCTTCCAGGTGCTGGTTATCCAAGTTATGGTCTCCTCTGGACTCTCATTGCCTTTATATGTTCGGGTTCAATTGCATAAAATCCTTAACTGAACTAACACGCGCTTATGGTACTGGAGCTAGTGTCTGGGCTGGTGTAGGTATCGATGAAGCCATCCTCTCAAGTGCTGCCAGGAATCCCTGCCTTATCTCGGCGGCTTCTTGCCTCTGCTCTGCCGCTTGTTGCCTCTGCTCAGTAGCCAGTGTGGCAGCCTGCTGTCTCTATTCCTGCATTGTCAGCTAAAAGAATTGGAACATCTGTGTCTGGCCGTTATGTGGTGATGATGGAGATGGGGGAGCTCCATTAGGTACTACGGGAGGAGCTGGTAGAACTGTATTATCAGTTTCTCCATTTGGTCCTGGAAGTCAAGGAGTCACCGATGCATCTCCTAATGATTGGCCATCGACCCCTGGAGACGTGTTGCCCCCGGTAGCGACACGTCTGTTACATAAATTGATCTCTCTACAAGAGATGAACGAAAGATTAGGAAGAGTACATGAACAAGCAAGATGCAAGCATTTATTCAAATAGAACGGATTGGGGGGAAGGTGAGTTATAGTCAAATATGGATGAGACCTAAAACTCTAATCCTAAGTGCATGCCCGCTCAGTACAGTTATGTAACCGAAACGGCTAACTAGACTTGCATGGGCCACCACTAAAAATATGTTACGCCCCAGTCCTAAAATATGTAAGACCAGGTATACGCACACATGCCAGCTATACGAACAAGTATATGAATCCAATTTAATGGACCTAAACAGTCGTAGTACGCTGTAAAATATAACTAAGACTCAATATCACAGGCTGGTAAAATCTAGTCTCATCCACCAAATATCACATAATATAAAACTGAATAAAATAGGTAAGTCTTTGAATCCACTACAAAAGAATATCTAGTGGAGAATAATCGACAAAAATGTGTAGAAAATAATACTGAAAGAACACAACTAAGCAATAAATAAATAGTTCGGGTGTCAACTAACTAGATAACGACACCTAAGACACTAAGCGAAAGTCATCCATAAATGAATGCTCAAAGAAACTCCTGTGGCTCCACCTCGAAGTCCTCGTATGTAAAATCTCCAACTCTGTAATATGTAGGGTATAAGTGCTCGTCGGGATCTGAAAAAGGTGTCAGGTCCTCAGAGGAACATAACAAGTACACAAGAAATTGACATGCATAAAAGTAAAGTAGTAAACAATAAATAAGGTAACTAAACCATCAATGTAAAATGCACTCGAGACATCTCTAATGGCAAATGAGGGAGGAAAAATAGAAGAAAAGTTGTCCCACCAGGCGCTCCAAAGAACTCGAGGGTTACACAGTTGCATTATTTTTATAGTACAGTAAGAAACAGAAATCCCATACGCTCACTAGCAGATTCTCCCCTCCCAATGATCTATTTGAACCGTATATGAGGTGCAAATAGAATGCAACGATGTCAATTAAAATCTAGAACTCAAACTAACAACAACTACTAACACAAGACGCGAACTCATGTACCGATGGCTAGTCAATACGCCAGTCCATGCACTCACTCACTCAGTGAACGTGTTTGAAATAGTGTCAGGTCATAAGATACCACGTATCTTCATAACATAACGGGTATGTCTGCTACTCTAAGATGCATGCACATATCTAACCAAATAAAAACTAGGCATAATGTAAAATGAATAATACAATCAAGCAAGGTGTACTTGCCTTCCAAGCCAAGATGCGAGCACAACAATTCTGGTCCGGTGCTTTCCACAGGAACGTCTCAAACATCTACTAATTAATTATTACTCTAATTAGACTCTTAAAATCAAGTTAAAATCAGGTTATTAACTAGTTCTCACTTATTCGTTAAATGCACATGCAAGTAACTACACGCCAAAATATTACTAACCATTAACATTGCCAAAAACTATTTTTAAATCATTAATTATTAAAACTATTCATTTTTGTATTTTATTCGAAAATATTTTTTTAGTGATAGAGTCATCTCCTATAATTTCTATGAGTCAAAAACCAAGTAAAAACCAAAACTATGTCATAACAGGTTACTGACAAGTCAATAAAACCAATTTTTAATAAATAGATAATTCTGAAATAAATACTTAAAAATCATAATTAAAATCATATAATATAATTTTAGATGTAGAAAATATAGATTTTTTGTCAGGGTATAAGTCTGAAATTGTCGGGGTCAAGTTTTGTCAAAACTAGGTCAACTTGTTACATAAAACATCCATAATTCTAATATTCTAAATAGAAATAAAAATATGAATAATTATGTAAAAATAAGTAATAATTACAATAAATACTATTTCTTTTATTCATACAAAAATATTAGGGTTTTACCATCTACAAGTTGATCCTACTAGGGTTGGCAACAAAATTTGCTAGTATGCATGCAAAAGGGTGGTACATGGTTGTTGTAACATCATAGACATCAATTTTTAGAATATATATATTCTGGAAAAATACTAATCCATCTAGAAAAATTGGATTATCATCTACTATTAAGTCCTATCAAAGTACAGGGGTCTCCAATATGCATACTTCAAAACTATGTCAACTAGGTGACTTTTAATGCATAAAAATTATTTAAAACAAAAGTAATATTTCTGGAAAATATATTTTAAAACTGGATTTCATATATGTTAATTACATCATATATTAATTATCTACAAAGTTTTAGAAGGTTTTGATGCAGAATTTTGGAGAAAACATAAAACTAGGTCACCATTCCCATTGTACATGCAATTTATTCCAAAAATAATAACAATTTAATAATCTAGAATAAATAGTAAAAAAATGGTAAAAATAATTTAAACATCATATTTCTATATTAATAACATGATTTAATCAAGATTTCTACCTATGAGTGCATACATCCATTCATGGGTTCAATTCTTTACATGCAAACCCTAAAATAAAATCCTACAACAAAGAACATAGTAATGGGTTATAAAAACATATAAAAATCATTTATTTATATATATATACAATAATTATTCATGTATTCATACACAATAGAGAGGGTTTGAGGAAGAAGGAGACTTACTCAAGAGAGAAGGATGAAGAACTAGGGTTCTTGTATGAAGAAGATGGCGTATGTCCAGTGAGGAGTGGGGTCGGCTTGGTGATGGTGGTGGCGGCTTAGAGGAAGAAGATGAAGAAGAAAATTAGGGTTTTGGATGAGAAAATTTTAGGTTAGAGTTTTATATGATAAGGAGAGATGAAGTGTGTATATATATATATATATATATATATATATATATATATATATATATATATATATATATATATATATATATATATATATATATATGGGTTGAGAGAGAGAGAGAAGGAGATCAGCGAAAAAGAGGGGGTGTCCGCGGGTTTGAAAGGGGGCTCATGGGTAGGTTTAGGATTAGTTTAAATTGTTTCCTAATTAGGTTGTTAGTTATTTAAAAAGTCAACATCTAACCAATTAATTAATTTGACAAAGATTTAATTTGATTCCATTGGATTAAAATAATAATCAATAAATCCTACAAAAGAGAAAAGTGGACAAAATTGGCATAGAGGAATTATGAGTTGCTATTTGAAAAAGTTTAGATTGGAAAATAATCACAAATAAATTATTTGTATAAAAATATCTAAATTTTAAACACAATAAACTATGGTTGTTACGCTAGTGTCATACTAATCCTAAATGGTCGAATTTTGTGTCACATGAAGATCCTACGGGTAGTGTCTCCCGTGTAGGCTACTTCTTGCATAGGGCGATGTTGATTTTGGGGTCGTCCTATGTCATTAATGTTGAAACAACGATAAAGTATTCTAATGCAATAATTGGTTTAAATTAATTTTAAAATAACCTAAAATAAATATAATAAATATAAAATACACCCAAAATACCTATTTTTGTGTGAAGGGTTTTACAGGTATACGAATTAGTATACTTTTTGAGTCAAAAAGAAATGGATAACGAGTACGCATATCATCCTCGCGCTCCTACGTTGACTCGTCCAGTGAGTGATGCCCCCAAGCAACTCGAACTAATCTGATAGTTCGGTTATTTAGAACTTTCTTCCTCTGGTCCAAAATAGACGTGGGTCTCTCCTTATATGATAGGTCAGTACCAACGACCAACTTAGAATGATCTAGGATATGGCTCGGGTCTGAAATATACCTGCCCCAACTAAGATACGTGAAAGACGTCAGGTACCTCATGAAGCGATGGTGGAAGAGCTAGACGATATAATACGTCTCCAACTTGTTCGAGAATATCTAACGGGCCTATATATCAGGGACTAATCTTTCCCCGTACTCCAAATCTGATAACTCCACGGGTTCACAAAATCCCCAAAAATATATGGTCTTCGACAGAGAACTCAAGATGATGACGATACTGATCTGCCCAATGATGTTGGTGATCTTGAGCCACTCTGAAATGCTCTATAATCTTTCTTATCAAACGACTGAGCAATTATTTCTAGACCAAGCATCTACCTCTCGCCAATGTCATCCTAAGCTAACGGTGATCTGCATCTCCTACCATACAAAGCTTCAAATGGTGCCATCTGAATGCTCACTTGGAAGCTGTTATTATAGAAGAACTCTACTAAATACAAGTGATCCTCCCAAGATCCATCGAAGTTAAGTGTATAAGTTTAAAGCATATCCTCCAAAGTCTGAATAGTACGCTCTGACAGTCCATCTGTCTATGGATGGTAGGTTGAACTAAACTTCAACCTAGTACCCAGACTCTGTTATAGGCTCTCCCAGAAATGTGACTTAAATCGTGAATCTCTATCTAAGACTATGCTAACTAGTAAGCCATATAATATGACTATTTTCCTTATATATATCTCAGCTAGCTGCTCTATAGACTGGCCTACTCTGAAAGGAAGGAAGTGACTAACCATCGTGAGTCGATCTATTATAACCCATATAGCATCTCTGTCATATGAGGATCTAGGAAGGCGGGTCTGTCACGCCCCAGTTCCAAAATACGTAGGACCAAGAATACGTTAGCATGTCAGCTGTATGTATATGGCAACTCCAATATATGGATACCATACTACACACGTATGCTGTAATATGAATAATAACTCATATGTGGTATATATATTGTCACAAGTCACAGGACATAACAAGATCTCATCCACAGAATCAAATAACCAATCAACTATATGACCGAATCAAGTATAAGATGCATGATAAGAATGAGTAGTTGGGTGGAGACAAATCTACTACCAAACTAGAATATAAGAGAAACCAAATAAGCACATCTAATGAACAATGAGGCTCAAAGAGAAGACCTCATCGAAAGAGAGATAAGTAGCAAGTCCTGATCCGTGCTCTTACAAATAGTGAAGATCGTCTACACCTGGAAAGGGACCAGGTCCTCAGAGGGACGTAACAAAATACATAGAAGCATGATAATTGAATACAGTAAAACATGCATAATAGACAAAAAATATATAAGTACGCTGTACTAGACAATCTATATGAAAATGCATAGTGAGAACAATCTTTCGACGTATGGGTAGGTGTAGGATACTCTATCTATCTCACAACTCACACACACGTCCATGAACATCATAAGCCATTATACCGCGAGGGTAGTGACCATCGTGATACCAGAAGCCGACATACCGCGAGAGTAGGGACCTTCGCGACACAACTATCCTAATGCGTGCTAGTTACTACGGTTTACTAGAGTGTGTAGTCCATACGCCTACTGATTGTCCTTCCCTCCCATGATACTATGTGTCAAGTATTTGTCAACATATATATAGTATATAATTATGACTAAAAGAAAACACATATATGACGAATATATAAAATTTTTATAAGCATGCAAAGTACTATAAGCAATTTGGCTAGGTATCTTGCCTGGCAAGAAAGATGCGAAGTGTAAGCGTCCAGACGTCAAGCACAAGGGATCAAAAACTATGGCACTAGAATGAACGTCTCCAGATGCTGAAATAAACATCACCAACATTCCCAGAATAAGCGAGATAGCTAGAAAATACTACCCTTTCGTCCAATTTGGACACAAGGGTAAAGGTCTCTAAATAGGACAAATTATAGGTCAAACAAATTTTAAACGTCGATACGAACTCAACGGTACGTCCAATTTTAGATTCCGGAGAGCCGATCACAAATTCGCCCTTCAAGTCAACCTAGGGGGCCCGCAAATAGGCGGCTTGGTCAACTGTCTCAGAATCGCGTAAAACTTGGCTCACAGGACCAGCGTGAAATCACGAATCCAATGGCGTAAGTTCCGTCGTATTCTGATGAGCGTACACAAAATGTGGTGGTGCTTTACAAAATTTGTGATACGGGGACTTTTTACGGATACGGGTTGATTCTGACGTGCACACACGTCCGAATCAACTTCCGTAAAAGCCCACACATCCAGATATACCATACGCGCCTTTCAGTGCAATTGATACGCGATGAGGTAGTCCCGTTTGGTGGGGCAAACTCCGTATCACAAAATTTTAATTTTAAAATATCATGTTTTTGGTCGTTTTGGAGGCCGAATAATTTAATAATTAAAGCAAACTAATAAAAAGTAAAAGAACATAAATATTCTTGGTTATATAGAGAAGAAAACCCTTTAATTAGATTTTGAAAATATTAAACAGGTTGGTGGCAATTTAGGCAGGAACATGAGGGTTTGGTGTTGAAATTATGGACTATTTTTTGTCAGTTTTTCGGCCAACTTCCGGTCAATTTTTCGACAAATCTAGGGTACAAAAATTCGTCCCGCTTGAATAAAAATCCTAGAGGGTTAGGTTGTGAATGTACACGGATAAACCGCTCGAAAAAAGGACGAGAGATGAGAGAGATAGGTTACCTTGAAGTATGGACGTCGGAGTGGTGCTGCTGCACGCGTGCGCGCGTGCGGCAGCGGCAGACGGCGGCTGCTACGGGGGCCCAAGGCGTCGGGGGTCGGCCGGAGGTCGGGCTAGGGTTAGGGTTTAGAGTTTGGGTTAGGGTTTAGGTTTGATATATGTGATATATATGTATATATATATATATATATATATATATATATATATATATATATATATATATATATATAGGGAGAGAGGGTGAGAGCCGTGGGTCGGTTTTGTTCGGTTCGCAGGGGATTTTAGTATAGGATTAGAAGTTTAGTTTAGTTAGGAATTTAGGTTTTAGATTAAGGTTTTTTTTTTTGGTTAATTTTCTTTTCGTTCGGTTCGCAGGGGATCGTCTACACCTGATTTTCTTTTCTTTTCTTTTTATTTCTTTTATTTTTATTTTTCTTTTTGTTTCTATTATTAATATTATTATTATTATTATTATTATTATTATTATTATTACTATTATTATTATTATTATTACTATTATTATTAATAACTATTACTATAATTATTATTATTATTATTATTATTTTTATTATTATTATAATGAATAATATTATTATTATTATTAACTATATACTATTTACCTATATATACATATATGGATGGGTTATAAATCCAAAAAAAAATTTATACAAAAATAAATTCTAAAAACCTATCACCCTTTAACAAGGATTCCTAAAATAATAAAAAATTATTTTGTAGAATAATTCTAAATGAGTATTTATCTAAGTAATTAAATCAATAAAAATTTATTTTCTAATTAACTATGAAAATACTATAAAGAAATTCAATAATTTAATAAAACACTTTAAATAGAATTTAAAAAATTTACGGGGGGTACATTCTACCCAACTTACAATAATTTTATCCTCGAAATTAACACTAACTCATATTCGTAATAATTCATAATAGCTATTAACACTTTGTTGCTAGCTAGCAGCGCTTCCTAATAGGTTATGGTCAGCCACCCTAACACTTTTTTTCCTTTTTGTCTGTATATTATTCTTTTATCCTCTAACTCATCTACACTATCCAACTTACAAGAATTCTACTAGTAGTCAAAGTCTTTTGAGTCTATTATCTAGGTTGTAAGACGAATTAATTTATTGGGTCAAAAATTTGAGATACTTGTCTGGAATCTCATAACCATGATTTCTCTTTGTAACCGTCAAGTATCGTAGTCTAATACTGTCATGCCACTTGGCCAGTATGTCTGCAAATAATTCGACTACTCTACTATAATGGTCTAGCTGCAGCTGTCGCTACTTCGCCAGCGATTTGTCATAGTCATCAGTTCGTAACAAGTTCCTTCAACTCTTTCCTAAGCTTAGTCTAAGTTTTAGGGAAACAATTAAGGTCTTGACTAACTTTATAAAACTATTAGGAGTATGAACTATTTTAACAATCCCACTAATTCCTGTTAGACTAAAGGATGCTACTCATGGTTTAAAAATAATAAGAGAACACAGATATTGTTATAGTGTATATACATAAGGGTTATCATTATGAACTCATATTTTTAGTTATTAATCATTACTAACCCGGTTATGTTTTAATTAACAAAATAAGGGTAAGGTTGAAATAAATTAAATAATTCCTGATGGCACAAAAAGATGCAACTACGATAGGGAGAATTAAGCATGGGACAAGGAATGGATATGGAAGAGAAGATGAGCCACCCAAGGGGACGAGATAGTGATAGGAAAGAGAATACTACTACTGCTACTAGTGTCATCTATTAGCATCGTGGGTATGCCATCTAGTTAAAATATCAACATATCCTCAAAAGTTTTAACACCAAATATATCACATTGTGATATACCCTTAATTATGAAAGATGGTCACAAAGTGATATGATTGGCCAATGGGGTATATCTAGTACTCTCCGTGTATCAAACTTATACCATGCACAAACGTTCGACTTTTTTAAATAGGGGAAGACAAAAAACAATAATAAAGAATTCAAGGAGGAGGTATTAGAATACAAGTACGGGGTTCAAGGCGAATAAAGAATTCAAAAAAAAGTTGTTAGGACAGTTGTGGATTGAAATCTTATTTTGGTAAATTTCTATTGGCATGCTCATATCAGTACAGTTATGTAATCGATACGATATGCTCGAACATGTCTATAGGGCAAGTATATTCGTCTAACAAGCTGAGTCAACTATATCTCAATCCACGTAAAGTAGTCACGCGAAGAGCGAACCAAATGTATTAAGGTTGATCAGACCGTAATACACTGATTCTGATTTAAACAATGTATTAGTAGGCCTCCCCAATAGTACATATGTCATGAATAAGCTCGATAAAAGAATAAGCTTGCAAAACTAGGCTATAATAGCAGCATAAGTCGAGGTAGTCCAGAAAATATAAGTATGCTAGATTATGATGAAGGAAGGTACAAAATAATTCAAGTTCACCAAGAAGATAAGAATCGTCCGGTATTGTGCCTCTACAGTTGCCATACTAACTTTTTGTCTGTGTCTTTAATCGACCAAATGGGGGTATGGGCCTCTTAGTTCTATAATCTAAATAAATATTACTGTCTTATGCTAGCATATAGTTGGTGTCATTCAATTATACATCATTAATGGGTTAAAAGGACTATGTGATACTAGGTTATGAGGCATACTACCAAACTTACAAGAATTTAACTAATAGTGTTATTGAATAATAAAGTGTATATATCTAGTACAAGTCATCTTCCTAACACCTATCATGCACAAAAGAAAAGACAAGATTAACGTTGTGAAAGGATCAAGCAAGATGCAATGCAAACAATCAAATAAAAGGCAAAATGGAATCAAGGGTGGTGATTAAATAAGTAGATGAGATCTTATACTCTAATCCTATGCGAAGGCTTGCTCGGTACAGTAACCTAACCGAGATAATATGCTCTCGACCTGCATGGCCACCACAAAAACATGTCATGCCCAGTCCTAAAATACGTAGGACCAAGAATACGTAAGCATGCCAGTCGTATGTATATGGCAACTCAAATATATGGATACCATACTACACACGTATGCTGTAATATGAATAATAACTCACATATGGTATATATATTGTCACGTCACAGGGCATAACTAGATCTCATCCACATAATCAAATAACTAATCAACTATATAACTGAATCAAGTATAAGATGCTTGATAAGAACGAGTAGTTGGGTGGAGACAAATCCACTAACAAACTAGAATATAAGAGAAACCAAATAAGTACATCTAATGAACAATAATGCTCGAAGAGAAGAACTTCTCGAAAGAGAGATAAGTAACAAGTCCTGATCCGTACTCCTGCAAATAGAGAAGATCGTCTATACCTAGAAGGGGACTAGGTCCTCAGACGGACGTAACATGATACATAGAAGCATGCCAATTGAATACAATAAAACATGCATAATAGACAGAAAATATATAATTACGATGTACTAGACAATCTATATAAAAATGCATAGTGAGGACAATCTTTCGACATATGGGTAGGTGTAGGATACTCTATCTATCTCATAACTCACACACATGTCCATGAATATCATAAGCCGTCATACAGCGAGAGTAGCGACCATCGTGACACCATAAGCCGACATACCACAAGGGTAGCGACCATCGTGACACAACTACCGTAGTACGTGCTAGTTACCATGGTTTACCAGAGTGGGTAACCCATATGCCTACTGATTATCCTCCCCTCCCATGATACTATGTGTCAAGTGTGTGTCAACATATATATAGTATATAATTATGACTGAAAGAAAATACATATATAAATAGTATATAAAAATATGATAAGCATGCAAAGTACTATAAGTAATTTGGCAAGGTATCATACCTGGCAAGAAAGCTGCGAAGTGTAAGCGTCCAGACGTCAAGCACAAGGGATCAGAAACTATGGCACTAGAATGAACGTCTCTGGATGCTGAAATAAATATCACCAACATTTACAGAATAAGTGAGATAGCTAGAAAACACTACCCTTTCATCCAATTTGGACACAAGGGCAAAACGATAATTTCAGGTCAAAGCGGGGTCCACATGTGGCCCACTTTGTACCAAAAAGCGTGTTAGAGGTAAAGGTCTCTAAATGGGATAAATTATAGGTCAAATAAATTCTAAACGTCGAACTCAACAGTATGTGTAATTTTGGATTCTGGTGAGCCGATCATAAATTTGTCCTTCAAGTCAACCCGTGGGGCCTGCGATTAGGCGGCTTGGTCAACCATCTCATAATCGCGTGAAACTTGGGTCACAGGACCAGCGTGATACCAAGAATCCAATGACATAACTTTTGTCGCATTCTGACGAGAGTACACAAAATGGGGTGGTATTTTACAAAAGTTACGATACGGGGACTTTTTACGGATACGGGTTGATTCCGACTTTAGGGGGTTTACAAAAGTTGCGATATAGGGTGGTGTTTTACAAATTCCACAGTAATATGGTCCCACTTCCACTCCAAAATTGGTAAAGGATGATGTAGTCAGGCCGGTCACTGATGTTCAGTCTTGACCTGCTAATAGACTAAACACAGAGAAATAAACTGAGCTATCTCCCTCTTCATACCATTCCACCAGAAGTCCTGAAGAATATCCCAATACATCTTTGTCCCTCTTGGATGCACTGAGTACTGAGAACTGTGGGCCTCGGACATAATCTTCTACAGGATATCTCCTTTTGGCACACAAAGTCGACTCCCAAACCGGAGAGTCCCATCCTTATGAATGCTCAACTATGGTCTGTGCCTTGACTCACACTCTGCTATGAGCTACTGAAGCTTGGCATCACCAGTCTGCTCTGCTCTGATCCTCTCAACTATAGAAGACTGAACCTGCAGACTCGCTTTAAAACTGATATCGCCAGGTAATACTACCTCGATACCCATCTCCTGCAGATCCTCCAAAATATGGCGCTGCTCTGTTAAGAAGTAAGCTCCTCCTCTCCTACTCAAAGCATCTTCTATGACATTGGCCTTCCCTGGATGATACTGAAGGTTAAGATCGTAGTCAGACAATAACTCGAGCTACCTCCTCTGATGCATGTTGAGTTCCTTCTGTGTGAATATATACCTCAAGCTCTTATGGTCTGTGAAGACCTCCACTAGATCACCATATAGGTAATACATCCAGAACTTAAGTGCAAACACTACTGCAGCCAACTCAAGATCATGCGTCGGATAACTCTTCTCATGAGCTCGAAGCTGCCAAGATGCATAAGCTATCACTCTGTCATGCTGCATAAGGACACACCCTAGTCCCACAACTGAAGTACCACAATACACTGAGAACCCACCTGGTCCAACTGGGT
The DNA here is from genome assembly GCA_036927795.1 of Iris macrosiphon. Lineage (NCBI taxonomy): Eukaryota > Viridiplantae > Streptophyta > Magnoliopsida > Asparagales > Iridaceae > Iris > Iris macrosiphon. The sequence continues at coordinate 141,199,088 of JAYESA010000009.1, read as the reverse complement.
GTCAAAATAGGATCCAAAATTAAACTCCGCTTAAGCTTCTTGAAATAGTCTGATAAATATCTTATCACTCAAAGCGCACATCCTTAAATGTCAACCTTGTCAAGGGGGGCAAAAATGCTATCAAAGTCTGCCATAAATCGCCTGTAGTAGCCTGCTAAACCAAGAAAACTGTGCACATCTGAAGTTGTACGGAATACTGGCCAACTCTCAATAGCCTCCACTTTCTTGGGATCCACCACGACTCTTCCACCAGAAATAATATGTCCCAAGAATGAGATATGATCAAGCCAGAACTCACACTTGCTAAACTTTATGTACAACTGCTACTCTCGAAGAATCTGAAGAACTACGCGAAGATGATGCTCATCCTCTTCCTCACTCTGACTATAGACCAAGATATCATCAATAAACACTATCACAAACTGGTATGGGTAAGGTATAAAGATACTATTCATAAGTGACATGAATATAGCTGGTGCATTGGTCACTCCAAATTGAATAACTAAGAACTCCCAATGACCATATCTAGATATAAACGTCGTCTTAGGTATGTCCTGCTCTCTGACTCTGATCTAATGATATCCATACCGCAAATCGATCTTAAAAAATATAGCTATCCCACTAAGCTGATCAAACAAGTCATATGTCCTGGAAAAGGGATACTTGTTCTTAATCGTTGTCGAATTTAGTGTCTATAATTGTAAACCTCCTTGACCAAATTTAGGTCTATATGGCTTAGATATAGAGACTAGGGTTAGCCAGAAGCTATTTATAATTAGAACATAGTATTTTAGATTAATGTACAAAATATCCATATCACTTTGTGCACCTTGTCGTTGCTTCGATATTTGGAGAGCTACACTACCATTTGCTTTCAAACAAATTTCACACACTTTTTCTAGATGTGCCAGCCTTCCATTCTGATATTTGTGTAACTGATAAATACCCTCCCTTGTGCTTCATTTTAATTGCACAATATTCGTTACAAACGTCCATGTTTAAATCCAAATAAATCCCACTTGCATCTTTGTCCGTTCCAATCAAAACTGGAGACACAATCTCAACCCGTTTTGTGCAACCCAATTTATGATAATATTCTATTCTGAGTCTACTATGTCCATGACACTTGTGTCCCACCTAATTTTAATCCTATATATTTCCAATTAATTAAAGAGCACCTCTCACACTAATTTTAATTAAATTGGTGTAAGACCCAACCTCACCCAAAACCAGACCCAACTCCAACCCAAACCTCCACTCACACCCTCAAGATTCATACTAAATACCACACACCATTTTAGCCCACTACATCACACCAGACATGGTGTTTTGCCTCATCCAATCCCAAATTCCACTATTTGTGCAATTTTCTAATTCTTAGGGACTTTTATGCAAATATGCAATGAGGTGACCCCCTCTCATTAGACCCAACACATGAAGAAACTCATTCCCTCCTCTTTTACCGGTCCACTAAATATTTTCCTCCCATTCGTTGTACTTCCTACAACTTTATCTACGTACATCTCCACCCTCCATTTCAAACCCCCATCACCAAGACCATCTCCACCCTCCAATTTCCTTTATGTAGCCTCCAACCCCATCCCAAGGATCACATAGCCGGCCCTAATCCCTAGGCTAGCATCACCAACTTCTCTCTCCTCATGCCACACTCCTTCTCCATTATTTTCATTTATCAACATCACCACCATCCTCCTTTAAGAACCGAAACCTAACCCTAAACTAATTACAAACATCATCACCATCACCCTCTTTCTTCCTCCGACTTCACCGCCAGATCCCCGGCCATCCAGCGCCTACAGCCCCGACCCCGAGAAGCCTGAGCACCACCGTAGCCGACACGAACCCCCTCACAGCCGATTGCATCACGCTGGATCATCTTCACCGACTTGACCGCCTGAACTCCGTGACCATCGCCTCCATCGTCATCTCCACCATCGTCTTCATCCCCCCCCACCCGCTTGAACACCCCCGTCGAGCAGCGATGACCCAACCTCCTTCTCCTCCGTCATCTTCCCGACGGGACAACAGCCATCGTCTCCTCCCATCCTCATCTCCTCCACACGAACACGGTACTTCCTCCACCGCGATGGTCGACTTCCACTCCTCCTTGACTCATATTCCCTGACCTGTCCACTTCTTCCCGATTGTATCTCCACTCTGCCTGAGCAACAACCGACAGCCACCATTAACACTATTACCACCAACGCCAACGATCACCACCGCCTCCGTCATCTTCTCCGACCCACCACCATCTTCCCTGACCTCCTCCATCCAGACTTCATAGAATCTCCTTCATCCCCGACTCCCCAGACGGAGACCCCGACTTCATCACCTTCTCAGCGTACCACCATACCCCTGCTACTCACCACCACCACTATGATTGACCTCCTCCGTACGACCCTGACAACACCGACAACACCGACCCACTCTCCACCGGGACACAATCACCATCATCGTCATCATCATCATCATCACCATCACCATCATCATCATCATTCTCATCATCATCATCATCATCATCATCATTTGTCATGCCCAGTCCCAAAATATCGTAGGACTAGACACATGACAATGGCCAGAAGCACACACCAATGGGCAAACCTAATTTAATGGACCCATCAGGGTGTACGTAAGCTATAAAACAACAGAAAGGGTCAAATATACTAATCTCATCCACATAAATGAATACATCAATATGAAATATAAATCAATATCAAGTCTCAATAAAATATATCTCGGAGAATAACCCGATGATAAGTCTGATACAATAGTTCATTAAATAAGAAATAAAAGAGTCTAATAACAGCAAAGACTGAGTGTAGAATAAGCAGGTACTCAGGAGAAATCATCAGCGATCACCTCGTCCTCGGGTTCTGGTACTGCTTCGAAGACTGCTCATCTCCTCTGCTAAACATGGGGACATAATCCGGATCCAGGTCCTCAGGTGACATAACAAGGTACAAGAATAACTCAAGCCAAATAAATATAGTACAATAATAAATGAATAGGGCAAACTATAGAACCAGCTATGTGATATGCAAGTTGAGAGTATTAATCATACTCAGGCTGAGACTACTATAGGCTCTGTGTCGGGGAAACCCATAGCAGCATTTTCTCAAAAGGCCAGTACATGTGCCAAAGCTCTGTGTCAGAGTCTAAGGCACCTCCAGATAACTATATATATATAATATAATCAGCCTTTAGTATGGTAAGTCTCTCCCCACCCAATATAATCTTACGTCTCATGTCCATGACACGCAAGATTATATCTAATGCAGCAAGTCATAATGATATCTATGCATATGTATGAAGTCTATGTCACTAATCATGTAACCTATACAGAATAACCATAAATATCTCAGGACGATTATGTCTCATGAATAGTATCAGGTATCCTGTGGTATGACGTACTTGATGATGCAAGCACGAGAAAGTATAGGGTCTCGATATCCATGTCTAGGTGATGTTATACAACTCCGCGTACGGTATTGACACCCGAATATTATTCGGACGTTAAGTAATGTCACACGGTCCTAGGTTGAACATATATATCACAGGAATAGATCAAAAGAATAATATGAATCAATTTACTATAAATATGGCAAGGTACACTTGCCTGGGATTTGAGTTCCAACAGTTGTTCTAGTATCAGCGGGATCAGCAGGTACTCCTCCGGTTGCTGAAATAAATATTATCATCAGGTTCAGAAGATTTAAAATAGCTAGAATTGCCTGTCCATAAGTCCAATTTGGACACAGGGACAAAAGTGATAGTTTCTGGTAAAGCGGGGTCCACATGTGGCCCGCTTCACACCGAAAAATATGCTAGAGACAATATTCTTCAAATTCATCAAACTTAGTGTCTACAAGTCCAGAACGACGATACGAACCCAATGGAATGTTCAGAACTGGATTCCGATGAGCCGATCACAAAATTGCCCGTCAAGTGGAGCCGTAGGGCCCACGATACGGGATTTTGTCAACGTTCTCAGAATCGAACCAAACAAGGGTCACAGGACCAGCGGTATTGCTACGAGTTTGATGGCACAAGTTTTATTTGATACGATGAGCGTACACGAAGTTACAACGAGTTTCAGAATAGGACCGATACGGGGCGTTGTCGATGGATAAGCGTTGATTCCGTTGTGCACGCATATCCAAATCAACTTTAGTAAAATCCCACAAGTTCGTATTAACAGTGTGCACCTTTCGGTGAAGTTTACACACAACCAAGTTACTTCGTTTAACGGGGCGCACCCAGTTCCAAGAAAATTAGGGTTTTATAAATACCAAGTTTTTTGGCCAAATTTACCCTCGAATAAATTACAAACTACAGCTCAATAAATTAAACTAAAAATAGGTTTTAAAACTTGGTCATATGGTCTAAATAACTGTTAAAGCCAATTTTGAAAACATTTAACAGGTTGGTCACAAAATAGTGGCGAACTGGAGAGTTCAAAATATTTTCTGAATTTTTAGAAAAGGGGATTTATTTTCCTAATTTTGCGTTGCAGTTTGCGATCGCCACAGGACGCGATACGCCGAACCGATGAAATGGGTATCGAGATGGTCACGCAGGGTTCGTGCACGATTCGATAGAACAAAAAATAAGGCAGCGAGGAGAGAGAAAAACTCACCGGAACGATGGCTCAGAATCGACTATATAACGCGTACGCGAGCAGCCGCGACGGTGCTCGACCGGCGGGGCTTGCTGGCAGCGGCGGCGACTTGGTCGGCCGAAGCTTTGGAGAGGCGGAGGGTGGTGGTCAGTGGCGGTGGTGGCTGTGGAGGGTGTTGGTCAGTGGCGATGGAGTCATCGATGGAGGCTGGGAGCTAGGGGTTCACGATGGGGCGGAGGCGTCAGGTGGATCGAGGTCGGAGAGGGGTGGCCAGAGAGATAGTGGAGACGGTAGTGGTGTAGTGGTGATGGCGGTGATGGGGGTTCTTATAGGCGAGGGGAGGGAGGTGGTCGGACGGCCGTTGCGGGAAGGGAGAAGAGCGGCCGGCCGGTGGGAAGCCGAGCGGTGGTGGGCACGGGCGGCTGCGGGGAACGGCCGGGAAGGCGGTAAGTCGGGGAGCTGCGGGGGAAATTAGGGATTTACTGTTGATTATGGGTAGTGGGTTTGGGTCAGGTTTTGGAAGCGGGTCCAGATTCGACCCAATCCGCTAGGGTTGGGTTGGTTCAAATAGACCGGTTCGGTTCAGGATTTGGTTCAATTTGGTTTAAACCGGTTGGTTTGTTTTGGTTTATTAAAAACTTAGTTTTTAGGTCTTTAAAAATAGTTTTGGGGTCCAATAAATTCCAGAAAAATTATCCTTTGACTAATATTTTATTTTACACCCAAAAATATTATTTTAATAATATTTTAATATTTAGTAAAATTATAATAATTATTTAATACCAGAAAACATTTATTTTAATTAGATAAAAATTCTAGAAAAATTCTAAAAATTCATTTTTAAATTCCTGAAAAATCTGGCAGTTTACATCATCATCATCATCATCATCATTATCATCATCATCATCATCATCATCACCGTCGATCTCATTCCCCGGCAAGCAGCAACCGCCACAGTGACAGCACCATCTTCCCAACGTCACCCCTCCTCGGTCACGTTCACCAAGGTTCGAACCTGTCCTCTCTTCTTTTATATTGTGTTGTTTTGTGATACTGCATTGGGTGAACCCTAATAACTAGTATATACACGTGTGCATGTGTGAATAGTGATTAGGTTAGTGTATACTTCATGGGAAATTAGGTTTAATAATTGCTTGAATAATAATTGGGTTTATTATTTACGTTACGGGAATTTGGTTGTTTAGTCTTTGGTATCATATATATTCTAATATGTTGTGTAGACCTAGGGGTATTAATATAATTATAAGTAGTGGGTAATATTATGTAATATACTAAGGTATATATATTTTTTTTTATATTAAACATATTTTTGGTAACTCAATGCCTTATGTGTACCCTCACCTACTAGCTATACCATAGGTTAGTGCTACACGAGATTTGGAGATTTGGACATTGTGTTAGTGTTAGTTGTTTATCTTGTTGTGCACGGTATTCGTGGATATGACACCTATGTGTTTAGACACGTACACTTGACCCTGCTAGTTGACCAGTCGTGACCTTCCTTGCGTCAGTTTCTAAGTACAACATAGTTGTTGTTCCTGTGCGTACTATTGTAATGATTGATTATTATGTTATGTTATATTATATTATATTATAGAGTCGTTGGATCGTTCGGACGAGACTTCGTGAGCAGGATTTTGGTACTCGCAGCTTGAGGACCCAGGCAAGTATACCTTGCCTTGTTGTACTATTTAAATTTAGATATTATTTAGTTGCATGTTTTATTTTTTTAATATTACATAATTGTGAGCGTCTGAGAAAGACTCGGGTGTAGTCAACGAAGGCATTGACGTTAGGACTTGTGTCTGGCCTAGTGTCTAGTGGACCTACCTAAAGTTGTGGAGTTATCAATATGACTCCCCAGACCTTGATACGTATCATTGCACGGCACAGAGTGAGTTCATGTAGGGACACATGCTTCATGCTTGACTGGCTATCGGTATGAACAGCACGTGTGACGGTATTTAATTTAGTCGTATATTTCTTTAGTGACTTGCATTATAGTACGAGATGTCCATGTCTCACTTGAAATTTTATATTGGCATTGGGCGGAGAGGACAACTAGTAGGCGTTTGGGATACCTACCTCTTTATTTATGCAGATTTTGCGTTCTTTAGAGCGATACGGACATTATTATTTATAAAGATTCTGCGTTCTACGGAGCGATACAAACGTTATTACTTGTGCAGATTTTGTATTCTACGGAGCGATACGGACGTTACTATATTCAGGTGTCGCGTTCTTCGGAGTATTATGGCCGTCATTATATATGCGAGGGCCCTTGTTATGGAAGCATATCTGGCATATAGTAGCCAATCTCGGCGATTGGTGAATTACGTCAGCATATGTCTACCCTACACTTTCCATACGCATTAAGTTGTCCTTAAATTTGCATTTCACTTAGATGGTTAGTTCACCCTTAAGTTTTTACAGTATTTACTTTATGACATATATTTCTGTATCTTGTTATGTCCCTCTGAGGACCTGGTTCCCATCCAAGTTATTTGTGCACTTTACAGGATGCTTGATCTAGTGGAGTATGGACATCATTGTAGGTTTCTTTACATTGTTTTTATATTACAGTCATGTACTACTTTCAATTTTTTACTCTGCTTTTATTGCCTAATATTTATATTCCTATGTTGTTCTTTTGGTCTATTCGAACGGATGTATTATTGGGCTGCAGACATATGATGCGTATCGTTCTTTCTTGAGATTTATTTACCATGGATTAAAATTTAGTTTACTTGTTGCATGTTGGAATTAGATTATTAATTGGATCACTTGACCGTGGACAGCGTAAGTACGCTTCATCGGTGTAAACCCCCTCATCCAAAATAGGTATTTTGTGTATATTTTATATTATTTTATTTATTATAGATTATTTTAAATATTGAATTACTTTAGAATATTCTATTAGTTAATTAGAAAATAATTTTCTTAGTATATTTAATTATTTAAATATTTATTTAGAATTATTTTTAGGCTATTTTAGATTTTTGGAGATTTTTCTAGAATTTTTAGGTAATTAAAACATAGGGAACGTAAATTTCTAGGACTTTCATTATTTACTATAAGACCATACTTGCATAGTATTCCTAAAAAATATTTATTTTAGGTCAAAATATTTAATTATATTTTTCTGTAATTTATTTAGATTAAAAAAATTTATTTAATTTTTGAAATTAATTAGGATTTATTTGGATATATATAGTCTTAATATTAGATAGATGCTAATTTAGTGTTAATAGATATTAATAAGATTATATATAAATTATTTGTATTATCTTTAATTCTATTTAAGATTAGAAATTTTTGAGATAAATTCAAACTCTATTTTAAATTAATTCAAATCCTGAACCTACTAGGAAAGCAACTCCATGCATATCCTATCCTTATTTAAATTCATCATAATCCTATCCAAATTAACCAATCCTAGTCGTATTTAATTAAGTAGTGTCCACCATTATAAATACCTTATCCTTCATATTTTCTTCCCCAAATTCCCCTCATTTTCGTCCAAAAATAGTCAAAATTCGTCATAAATTCAGCCTCATTTTCTAGTAGTTATGACGACTTAAATAGACGATATCTCCTAGCTCCGGACTCCAAACGCGCTCCAGTTTTTTTTGTTAGAACTATATCAAGGTTAGTTTTTTGAATATATAAATTATTTTAATAATTTTAAAATGTATTTTTCCAGAATATTCTAAAAGTGTCAGTTGTTCGAAATCAGACGCGTTTTGGTATTTTCAAGATTTCGAGAGATCCCTAACTCGGAATTAGAAACCGTTTGAAGTTTCAGAAAGCTGACATGACGACTTTTGAGAAAAGTATTTCTACAGAATTTAAAATATAAGTTTATTCTACTGTAAAATTTGTGCAACGTAGACATAAATAAGAAATAACCGAAAACTGTCATCTGTGCGCCCTTGTGGCCATAACTCTTTACTGACTTGTGATTTTATGAAACCATCTATTCCAGTGTTCATGTAGCATTGAAATATATATTATTCCATACACAAATCTAAGATTTGAGTCGGTTGACTTTTTGGTCAATGGATTGCCTCGATTTGCGTGTCACGGATCACAAATCCTTAAAGTTGACTTTCTTTGGACCAAAATTAGAGCTTAACAATAAAATCAAATTATAATAAGATTAAAATACTATTTTAGGTTATTTTATTTAGAATTAAAATAGATTAAAATGGAGGAACCTATTCACCCACTTTTGTAACCTAACTTATTTAATTTATGTGACGGGTAGATCGGACGACGCCTTGAGTTGGGACTTCATTCTTTTTCAGATCAGGAAAGATACCTTACCAAATTGCTTACAGTATTTTGTATGTTTAGTATATTTCTGTATATTTATTGCATTTTGTTTATTCATTTCATGTGTAGTTTTCTTTCAGTCATTACTATATATTAGATATGTTGACACACACATTGCACTTAGTATCATGAGAAGACAATTATTAGGCGTATGGGCTTTTAACCACTCTGGTAAACCGTAGTATATAGCTCGCACTACGGGCGTGTGTCGCGCTGGTCGCTACCCCCGCGGTGTGTCAATTTCTGGAGTCTCGCTGGTCGCTACCCCCGCGGTATGTCAATTTCTGATGTCCATTGACGTGTGTGTGAGTTGTGAGGTAGATCGAGTAGCCTACCCTTGCCCATACGTCGAAAAGTTGTCCTCATTTGCATTCATATAGATTGTCTTGTACAACATACTTATTTATTTTTAAATTATATGCATGTTTACTGTATTCAAGTTGGCTCGCTTTTTTGTATCTTGTTACGTCCCTCTGAGGACCTAGTCCTCTGCCAGGTGTATCTGTTCTTGAGTATTTATAGGAGCGCAGATTTGGATGGTTATATATGTTTCGTGGATGTCCTCTCTTCGAGCCCGTGATTGTTAGCTGGTATTCCTATGTGGTGTTGTTGTATTGTACTTATTTTGTATTTACTTTTCCATTCGAGTTAGTAGTGGATTTGTTTCCATCCAACTATCATCCTTAGATACTTATGTTAAGATTTAGTTATATAGATGCTGGTTATTCATTTATATTGATTTTCTGTGGATGAGATTTAGATTGTACCATGTGACTTGTGATACATTTTATACCACTTGTGGATTGATATTCATATTACAGCGTACGTATGGGATATGGTTTCCAAATATTGGAGTTGTCATATCCATACGACTGGCATGCTTACGTGTCCTAGTCCTACGTATTTTGGGACTGGGGCATGACATATTTTTGTGGTGGCCCATGCAAGTCGAGAGCATATTGTCTCGGTTACGTCACTGTACCGAGCAAGCCTGCGCATATGATTAGAATATAGGATCTCATCCACTTATTTATCACCTCCCTTGATTTTATTTCACATTCTCATTTAATTGCTTGCATTGCATCTTGTTTGATCCTTTCTTAACGTCAATCTTCTCTCGTGCTTAATAGGGGTAGGAAGGTGCCTTGTACCAGGTATATACACTCTATTATTTAATAATACTATTAGTTAAATTATTGTAAGTTGGATAGTATGCCTCATAACCTAGTAACACATAGTCATGTTGACTCATTAATAAAGTATAATTAAATGACACCAACTATAGGCTTGCATAAGAAGATAGTGTTTATCTAGACTATAGAACTTAGTGTTTATCTAGACTGTAGAAATTAGAGGCCCATACACCAATTTGGTTGACTTTAGACTTAGGCAAAAAATTAGTATGGCAACTATAGAGGCACAACACCGGCCTTCTTGGTGAACTTAAATTTTTTTATACCTTCCTCCATCATAATCAAGCGTACTTATATTTTATTTGTACTACCTTGACTTATGCTGCTATTATAGCCTAGTTTTGTAAGCTTATTCTTTTATTGAGCTTGTTCATGACATATGTATTATTGTGGGCCCACACTAATACATTGTCTAAATCAGAATCGGTGTATTATGGTCTGATCAACCGTAGTGCACTTGGTTCGCTCTTTGTATCACTACTCTATGTGGATTGAGATATAGTTGACTCAACTTATTAGACAAATATACTTGTCCTCTAGACTGGTCAGAGCATATCATGTCAGGTACATAACTGTTCTGATATGAATATGTATATAGGAATTTACAAAAATAAGATTTTAATCCACAACTGCATTGGCAACTCCCTTTCGAATTCTCTAATCACTTTATGTTTCGTACTTGTATCCTATCACCTCCTCCTTGAACTCTTTATTGTTGTTTTTCGTCTTCCCCTATTTCGGAAAGATGAACGTTCGTGCTTAGTGTAAGTTTGATACACGGATAGTACTAGATATACCCCATAGGCCAAGCACTCATGATGACAAATAAGAAGCGCGGGCACAGAAAGTCATAGATACAAGTACGACCTTAGTTATATGTGTCAGTTCATACTCATGACCCCCATTATGACACGAGATCTTAGGTGCATAATAGACGTAGAATTATATATATGATGATTTTGCAATTATGAGGATATATTGATGTTCTACCTAGATGGCATATCCACGAAGCTAATGGATGACGCGAGTAGTAGTAGTAGTATTCTTTCCCTATCACCGTCTTGCCCCTTGGGGTAGCCCATCTTCTCTTCCATCCACATTTCTTATCTCGTGCTTAACTCTTCCTATCATAGTTGTATCCTTTCGTGCCATTATGAATTGTTTGAATTACTTTTACCTCACCCTTATTTTGATAGTTAAAAACATAAATGGGTTAGTGAATGATTAATAACTAAAAGATGAGTACTTAATAATAACCCTTATGTATATACACTATAGCAATATCTGTATTCTCCTATTAATTTAACCCTTAAGTATCATTCTTTAGCCTAATAAAAATTTGTTAGATTGTTGAAATAGTTTGTACTCCTAATAGTTATAAAGTTAGTCAAGACCTTAACTGTTGCCCACAAACTTAGACTAAGCTTAGGAAAGAGTTGAAGGTACTTGTTACGAACTGACGACTATGATAAATCACTAGCGAAGTAGCGACAGCTGCAGCTAAACCGTTATAGTATAGTAGTCGAAGTATTTGCAAACATACTGGTCAGGTGGTGTGGCAATATTAGACTACGATACTTGACGGTTACGGAGAAAAATCATGGTTGTGAGATTCCAGACAGGTATCCCAAGATTCTTGACCTAATAAATAAATTTGTCTCACAACCTAGACAATAGCCGCAAGAGACTTTGACTACTAGTAGAACTTTTGTAAGTTAGGTAGTATAGACGAGTTAGAGGATGATAGAATAGTGTATGGTCAATAAATAAGAAAGTGTTAGAATGACAGACCATAACTTTTAGGAAGCATTGCTAGATAACAATGAAGTGTAATAGCTATAGTGATTTATTATGAATATGGGTAGTGTCAATTTCAAGGACGAAATTTTTGTAATTTGGGTAGATTGTAAACCCCCTCATCCAAAATATATATTTTGTGTGTATTTTATATTATTTTATTTATTATAGATTATTTTAAATATTAAATTACTTTAGAATATTCTATTAGTTAATTAGAAAATAATTTTCTTAGTATATTTACTTATTTAAATATTTATTTAGAATTAGTTTTAGACTATTTTAGATTTTTGGAGATTTTTTAGAATTTTTAGGTAATTAAAACATAGGGAACGTAAATTTCTAGAAATTCCATGATTTACTGTAAGACCATACTTGCATAGTATTCCTACAAAATATTTATTTTAGGTTAAAATATTTAATTATATTTTTTTGTAATTTATTTAGATTAAAAAAAATTTTATTTAATTTTTGAAATTATTTAGGATTTATTTGGATATATATAGTCTTAATATTAGATAGATGCTAATTTAGTGTTAATAGATATTAATAAGATTATATATAAATTATTTGTATTATCTTTAATTCTATTTAAGATTATAATTTATTGAGATAAATTCAAACTCTATTTTAAATTAATTCAAATCCTGAACCTACTAGGAAAGCAACTCCATGCATATCCTATCCTTATTTAAATTTATCATAATCCTATCCAAATTAACCAATCCTAGTCGTATTTAATTAAGAGTGTCCACCATTATAAATACCTCATCCTTCATAATTTCTTCCCCAAATTTCCCTCATTTTCGTCCAAAAATAGTTAAAATTCGTCATAAATTCAGCCTCATTTTCTAGTAGTTATGACGACTTAAATAGACGATATCTCCTAGCTCCGGACTCCAAACGCGCGCCAGTTTTTTTTGTTAGAACTATATCAAGGTTAGTTTTCTGAATGTATAAATTATTTTAATAATTGTAAAACCTATTTTTCCAGATTATTCTAAAAGTGCCAGCTGTTCGAAATCAGACGTGTTTTGGTATTTTCGAGATTTCGGGAGATCCCTAACTCGGAATTACAAACCGTTTGAAGTTTCGGAAATTTTACATGATGACCTTCCACAAAAGTATTTTTACAGAATTTAAAATATAAGTTTATTCTTCTGTAAAATTTGTGCAACGTAGACGTAAATAAGAAACCACCGAAAACTGTCATCTGTGCGCCCTTGTGGCCATAACTCTTTACTGACTTGTGATTTTATGAAACCGTCTATTCCAGTGTTTATGTAGCATTGAAATATATATGATTCCAAACACAAATCCAGGATTTGAGTCGGTTGACTTTTTGGTCAACGGATTGCCTCGATTTGCGTGCCACGGATCACAAATTCTTAAAGTTAACTTTCTTTGGACCAAAATTAGAGCTTAATAATAAAATCAGATTATAATAAGATTAAAATACTATTTTAGGTTATTTTATTCAGAATTAAAATAGATTAAAATGGAGGAACCTATTCACCCACATTTGTAACCTAACTTATTTAATTTATGTGACGGGTAGATTGGACGACGCCTTGAGTTGGGACATTTTTCATTTTCAGATCAGGCAAGATACCTTGCCAAATTGCTTACAGTACTTTGCATGCTTAGTATATTTTTGTATATTTATTGCATTTTGTTTATTTATTGCATGTGTAGTTTTCTTTCAGTCATTACTATATATTAGATATTTTGACACACACATGGCACTTAGTATCATGAGAGGACAATCATTAGGCGTATGGGCTTTTAACCACTCTGGTAAACCATAGTATATAGCTCGCACTACGGACGTGTGTTACGCTGGTCGCTACCCCCGCGGTATGTCAATTTCTGGAGTCTCGCTGGTCGCTACCCCCGCGATATGTCAATTTCTGATGTCCATTGACGTGTGTGTGAGTTGTGAGGTAGATCGAGTAGCCTACCCTTGTCTATACGTCAAAAAGTTGTCCTTATTTGCATTCATATAGATTATCTTGTACAGCGTACTTATTTATTTTCAAATTATATGCATGTTTACTGTATTCAAGTTGGCTCGCTTTTCTGTATCTTGTTACGTCCCTCTGAGGACCTGGTCCTCTGCCAGGTGCATCTGTTCTTGAGTATTTGCAGGAGCGCACATTTGGATGGTTATATATGTTTCGTGGATGTCCTCTCTTTGAGCCCGTGATTGTTAGCTGGTATTCCTATATGGTGTTGTTGTGTTGTACTTATTTTGTTTTTACTTTTCCATTCGAGTTAGTAGTAGATTTATTTCCATCCAACTATCATCCTTAGATACTTATGTTGAGATCTAGTTATATAGATGCTGGTTATTCATTTATATTGATTTTCTTTGGATGAGATTTAGATTGTACCCTGTGACTTGTGATACATTTTATACCACTTATGGATTGATATTCATATTACAGCGTACGTATGGGATATGGTTTCCATATATTGGAGTTACCATATCCATGCGGCTGGCATGCTTACGTGTCCTAGTCCTACATATTTTGGGACTGGGGCGTAACAGTTGGGTCTATTAAATTGGAAAGCCCTACAGAGTTGTACCAGCTAGCTATTGCCACGTGTCTGGTCCTATACGTTTTGGGACTGGGCCATGAGATAGTTTTAGTGGTGGTCCATGCAGTTCTGAGCATATCGTTTTGATTACGTTACTGTACCGAACGAGCCTGCAACTTAGGATTAATGTTGAATAAGATCTCAATCCATAACTAATTTTAAAACTCCTCTTGTATTCGATTGTCGCCCTTGGACTTCATTACTGTATTCGTTCATTTACCTTCGATATCGTTATTATTGTTTCTTATCTTCCTTATTTTGGAAAGCTGGATGCTCGCGCTCGGCGATTTCCTCCAGGAGCAGATCCTCGTCAAGACGAAGAAGGCATATTTGATAGGATATTTGAGTAGATGGTTAACCATGGTAGGGAAGGTTGATAAGTTTTTCTTGTTACTAGAGTTAGTATAGACTGTTGGCGTAAGAATTAGACATAGAAATAGAGACTTAAAACTAGACCCTACCCTTACTTAAGGTAGCCGTGACCTGTAAGTATTAGAAGCTAGAAAGATTGTTAGATTCTAAGACTCTAGAATAATTTGGAGAAGACATAGCTAGATGCTAAAAATTAGTTGTAGTCTTATGGTGGTGATATGAGGAACGATATTATGAACTTGACAAGACAGAATTTTAGACTCACATCTAGAAGAAGATTATCGGGTACTAATAAAAATAGGGTATGAAATAGCACTTTAGATAGCAAACCATAGTAGTTAACCCCTAGTTACCTTGTGACTTACAGTATCAGACCTAAAAAAATTTCCACCTTTTAGATAATAATGATTACGACTAAGCTAAAACAGATAGGTAGATTGCTAGACATAGATTGCTAGACCCAATATTTGGATGATGAGATAACTAAAGTACTACATGATAGCTTTCAAATTAGATTAGATATACTTGACTTATTTCGGTTGTCATTGTCTATTAGGCTCATATTTTTACCATTGATAACTCGATTAGTTGAGCTAGTATCTGAAATAGAGCAATTAGATTTAAGCATGAGAGTATCGACAAATTTCATAGCCTTGAGTTGGATATCGTAAACTACCTGTATTGGATGGCCAGTTATAAATAAGATGGTACCCATGTAGTTTGGGTGAAGGGTAAGCATGGAGTAAATTAGGAGAAACCTCAGGTTCGAGGGAAAAAGTTAGAGTGGCAACAAGATGAGATTCGCGACAAGTACCTGACCTCGAGTTTCTTTTAAAATTTAGAGAAGGACCTGAACCGGAGACAAAGACGTTGGCTCGAGATGATGACAGACTTTGAGATTGAGCTATAGTACCATCCGAGAAAGGCCAATGTAGTAGTTGATGTATTAAGTAGGAGGCCCAGGACATTCTTTTTTTGACTACCCAGCAACACCTATAGAGAGATCTGGAGAAGTTGGGTATAGAGGAAATTATGCCCGGAGCAGACGGCCAGTTGTCCAGTTTTCAGGTAAAATCGATATTGGTTGAGAGGATCAAGGCTGCCTTGCCAACCGATGCCGGATTCCAAAGACTTTGACAGAGGACAAAAGCTGGGATGCAGACAAGATTGCGTATACACGAGGACAGGACTGTGAGATATGGAGATGGTCTCTGTGTTTTGAACGGAGGATTTCGTCAGGAGCTTATGTTAGAGGCGCACAGTTCAACATACTCTATTCATCCAGGAGGCACAAGATGTACAGAGATTTGAGGCAGTACTACTGGTGGCATGGAATGAAGAGGGAGATAGTCGCTTTGTGGCAAAGTGTCTGGTGTGTCAGTAGGTCAAGGCTGAGCATCAGAGGTCTGCAGGTTTACTTAAATCCACTCCCGATACCTGAGTGAAAATATGAGCACATCACTATGGACTTCATTACGGGCTTTCCGAGGAGTCCCAGTGGTCGCAATGCGGTATGGGTGATCGTGGATCGACTCAACAAGATAACTCACTTTTTACCTTTCAGAGTTGGACAGTCTACGGAGGTCTTATTTCAAGAATGAAATACAGGTTTAGAATCATACACTGACTTATTTGTCAATTGGTAAAGGATTACTACTAGACTCTTAGATTAAATATTGATACGTGAGTATAGGGTATAAGTGGAAGATAGATGTCTGACAGGAATGGTAGCTGAATATTATGGATTACACATAACTACTTAGGGATAAAGATTTAGACTTTTGACTAATAGGACATGACCTTGCTGAACCTAATCCTTAGTAGTATGTGGTTATATGGGAATATTTTTCAATTTACCCTAGCAGGCAGATTTTCAGAATTTAATATTAGTATTCTTATTATTATTGGCTATATTTTATTCTAGGGTATTTAGAAGGATTGAATAGAAATTTATTACATAATTTCTATATATCCTTATTACTATGTATTGAGTAGAGACCTTTGTGGTATTTTATTACATATATTTCTCGTAGAAATTGTTCGAGTTGAGCTTCTAGACTAGGTATGACTGACTGATTAGACTTGTTGCTGCTAGGACTGATTATAAGAAGTTAGACTGCATGATTCCATTATGCATACTATAGGATGATGACGTTATACCTAGGAAAGAATGTTGAGATATTAACCGTCCTAGTTGCAGAAGAAGGATAGAAGAGTGTTTGAGGTACGGATCAAACCAATATCAGGCTCAAGAGTGTTTCCAGTATGTCAATAGAGCCCAGCAAATAGTACAAAGGCCAGCTCCACCGGTCCTAGGTATGTCCGTAGCATTGCATGATAATTTATAGTTTATTATGGATTTATTTTAATTTGAGGACAAAATTTTTATAAGTTGGGTAGATTATAAACCCTCTCGACCAAATTTAGGTCTACCTGGCTTAGATAGAGAGACTAGGGTTAGTCTGAAGCCATTTAGAATTAGAATATAGTATTTTAGATTAATGTACATAATATCCATATCACTTTATGCACCTTACCGTTGCTTCGATATTTGGAGCACTACACTAACATTTGCTTTCAAATAAATTTTACACACTTTTCCTAGACATGCCAGCCTTCCATTCTGACATTTGTGTAACTGATAAATACCCTCCCTTGTGCTTCCTTTTAGTCGAGTAATATTCGTTACAAATGTCCATATTTAAATCCAAATAAATTCAACTTGCATCTTTGTCCGTTCCAATCAAAATTGGAGACACAACCTCAACCCGTTTTGTGCAACCCAATTTATGACAATATTCATTCTGAGTCTACTATGTCCATCACACTTGTGTCCCACCCAATTTTAACCCTATGCATTTCCAATTAATGAAAGAGTACCACTCACACTAATTTTAATTAAATTGGTGTAAGAATCCAACCTTACCCAAAACTAAATCCAACTCCAACCCAAACCCCCTACTCATACCCTCAAGGTTCATACTAAACACAACACACCATTTTAGCCCACTACATCATACCAAACATGATTTTTTGTCTCATCCAATCCTAAATTCTACTATTTGTGCAATTTTTTAATTGTTAGGGACTTTTATGCAAATATGCAATGAGGTGTCCCTCTCTCATTGGACCCAACACATGAAGAAACTTATTCCCTCCTCTTTGACCGGTCCACCAAATATTTTCCCCCATTTGTTGTACTTCCTACAACTTTATCCCCTTACATCTCCACCCTCCATTTCAAACCCCCATCACCAAGACCATCTCCACCCTCCAATTTCCTTCATGTAGCCTCCAACCCCATCCCAAGGATCACATGGCCGGCCCTAATCCCTAGGCTAGCATCACCATCTTCTCTCTTCTCATGCCACACTCCTTCTCCACTATTTTTATTTATCAACATCACCACCATCCTCCGTCAAGAACCGAAACCTAACCCTAAACTAATTACAAACATCATCACCATCACCCTCTTCCTTTCTTCGACTTCACCATCGGATCCCCGGCCATCCACCGCCGACATCCCCGACCCCGAGCAGCCTGAGCACCACCGCAGCCGACACATACCCTCACAGCCGACTGCATCACGCCGGATCCTCTTCACCTGCTCGACCGCCGGAACTCCACGACCACCACCTCCATCGTCACCTCCACCATCGTCTTCATCACCCTCTCGCCTGAACACCCCCGTCGAGCAGCGACGACCCGACCTCCTCCTCCTCCGTCATCTTCCCGACTTCTCCCCGATAGGACAGCAGCCACCGTCTCCTCCCATCCCTATCTTCTCCGCACGAATACGGCACCGCCTCCACCAGGATAGTCGACTTCCCCTCCTCCTCGACTCATCTTCCCCGACCAGTCCACTTCTCTCCGACTGTACCTCCGCTCCGCCTGAGCAACTTACTACTGCCACAATTAACACCATCACCACCAACGCCAACGATCACCACCGCCTCCGTCATCTTCTTCGACCCACCACCATCTTCCCTAACTTCCTCCATCCCAACTTCATAGCATCTCCTTCATCCCTGACTCCCCAGCCGGAAACCCCGACTTCATCACCTCCCTAAGACTTTCCCAGCGGACCACCATACCCCGGCCACTCACCACCACCAATCTGATCGACCTCCACCATACGACCCCGACAACATCGACCCACTCTCTGCCGGGACACCATCATCGTCATCATCACCATCATTGTCATCATCATTATCACCATCATCATCATCAATATCATCATCATCACCATCATCATCATCACCATCATCATCATCACCGTCGATCTCCTTCTCTAGTGAGCAGCAATTACCACAGTGACAACACCATCTTTCCAGCGTCACCCCTCCTCGATCACGTGCACCAAGGTTCAAACCTGTCCTCTCTTCTTTCATATTATGTTATTGCATGACACTGCATTAGGTGAACCCCAATAACTAGTGTTACGCATGTACATGTGTGAATATTGATTAGGTTAGTGTATACTTCATAGGAAATTAGGTTTAGTAATTGCTTGAATAATAATTGGGTTTATTATCTACGTTATGAGAATTTAGTTGTTTAGTCCTAGGTATCATATATATTCCTATATATTGTGTAGACCTAGGTATATTAATATAATTATAAGTAGTGGATAATATTATGTAATATACTAAGGCATATATATATATATATTAAACATATTTTTGGTAACTCACTGCCTTATGTGTACCCTCACCTACTAGCTAGACCATGGGTTAGTGCTACACGAGATTTGGAGATTTGGACATTGTTTTAGTGTTAGTTGTTTGTCTTGCTGTGCACGGTATTCGAGGACATGACACCTGTGTGTTTAGACACGCACACTTGACCATGCTAGTTGACCAGTCGTGACCTCCCTTGCGTCAGTTTCTAAGTACAACATGTGGTTCCTGTGCGTACTATTGTAATGACTGATGATTATGTTATATTATATTATATTATAGAGTCGCTGGACCGTTCGGACGAGACTTCATGAGCAGGATTTTGGTACTTGCAGCTTGAGGACCCAGGCAAGTATACCTTGCCTTATTGTACTATTTAAATTCAGACATTATTTAGTTGTATGTTTTATTATTTTAATATTACATAACTGTGCACATTCGAGAAAGACTCGGGTGCAGTCAATGAAGCATTGACGTTAGGACTTGTGTCTGACCTAGTATTTAGTTGACCCACCTAAAGTTGTGGAGTTATCAATATGGCTTTCTAGGCCTTGACAAGTATCATTGTATAGCACAGAGTGAGTTCATGTAGGGACGCGTGCTTCATGGTTGACTGTCCATTGGTATGAGCAGCACGTGTGACGGTATTTAGCTTAGTCGTATATTTCTTTAGTGACTTGCATTATAGTACGAGATGTACATGTCTCACTTGAGATTTGTATATTGGAATTAGGCGGGGAGGATAACTAGTTGGCGTATGGAACACCCACCTCTTTATTTATGCAGATTATGCGTTCTTCGGAGCGATACAGATGCTATTATTTATACTGATTTCGTATTATATGGAGCGATACAGACGTTATTACTAGTGCCGATTCCACGTTCTACGGAGCGATACAGACGTTACTATATTCAGGTGTTGCATTCTTCGGAGCATTACGACCGTCATTAAATATGTGAGGGCCCTTGTTATGGGGGCATATGTGGCATATATTAGCCAGTCTCGGCGATTGGTGAATTATGTCAACATATGTCTACCCAACACTTTCCATACGCACTAAGTTGTCCTCAAATTTGTATTTCACTTAGCTGGTTAGTTTACCCTCGAGTTTTCACAGTATTTACTTTATAGCATGTTTTTTTATATCTTGTTACGTCCCTCTGAGGACCTGGCTCCCTTCCAGGTTATTTATACAGTTTACAGGATGCTTGATCTAGTGGAGTGTGGACATCGTTGCAGGTATCTTTACATTTTTTGCAATTACAGTCATGTACTACTTTCTATTTTTTATTCTAATTTTATAGCCTAGTGTTTATAGGCCTATGTTGTTCTTTTTCTCTATTCGAACGGATGTATTATTGGACTGTAGACTGATGATGCGTATCGTTCTTTCTTGAGATTTATTTACCATGGATTGAGATTTAGTTTACTTGTTGCATGTTAGAAATAGATTATTAATTAGATTACTTGACCGTGGACAGCGTAAGTGCGCTTCGTCGGGTCTATTAAATTGGAAAGCCCTACGGAGTCGTACCAGCTTGCCATTGCCACATGTCTGGTCCTATATCTTTGGGACTGGGGTATGATAATAATCGATAACTAAACTCTATGAACCATCCTTCTTTTAACAAGAAGTAACGGGGCTCCCCAAGATGATCCACTAGGTCTAATGAATTCCTTGGCTCTTAACTCCTCAATCATCTGGTAGAAGATCTCTAACTCAGATGGTGACATCCTAGAAACTCTCTCTTAAACTAGCTCTTCTCCCAGGATCAAATCAATATAGAACTCTACATCTCTAACTGGTGGTACACTTGGTAGCTCGTCGAGAAATACATCAGGAAACTCACCAACAATTTTTGGAAACTGCACCTCCGTAGTCTCTACCAGCATCAATGTAACCTCTAGTGACTCTACTACACCTCTCAAGAAAAAGAAATCCTCTTTACCAGGTACACGAAAGGTAACCTTGCCACTATGGCAATCTATCGTAGTGTGTCTCGCACTTAACCAATCCACCCAAGGATGATATCATAATCGTTGATAGAAAACTTTATCAGCCCCGGTAGAAACTCTCTCCCGCAAACTATAACTCTACACGAGGGATATCTCTATCTACTCCCACGAGATTGTTACCAGTAAGTATATTCAACGTTATAGGTAAAGAATCAGACTCCAATCCAACTAGTGTCGCAATGCATGCAGATATAAATGAATGCGATGCATCAGAATCAAATAAAGCTGAAGCTAGATAAAAGTAGACAAGAATGGTACCTGCTACTACCTCTTTTGCTGCCAAATCCTTCTCCATCAATAGCAAGAAGGCTCGACCCTTTCCTTTAGGTGCTGATCCCCTCTGTTGCTGACCTCTAGGGCTTGCTTATGCCTGGGAATGCGCATACTATTATGGACTCTACGGGAATGCCCGAGCCTGTGGAGGCAAAGGCCTCTGAATCTGCGTCTGCTGCATTGGTGCTGGTGTCCTGTACTGCGGTGCTGCTGGACAAAAAGTTGACTATGCTGATGATGATCCAGTCTGGTTCCTCCTAGGATATGCTCCAACCATATGGTTTGATGCCCCACACACCAAGAATAATCCATGTGCCCTACGACACTCTGATACTATATGCCCAGGTTTCCCATAATGGAAACAATTACGGGAAGAAGAAGAAGATAACTGCCTCTGTTGAGGGAGTGTTTGGGAAGACTGCTAAGATAATGTTGTCCTCCTCGATGATCCAATAGTCAGGGCTCGAATTAGTGGAGCTGTTGCTGATGACTAGGATGTTGATCCTTTTGAAACGTTGGGTCTCTTCTAGCTCCCAACTTGATCTGTAATCCTTTGCGATGTGTACTCATACATTCTGGCTGCCAACATCACTACGTCAAAGGTCTGAAACTCATGTTGCTCCACCACCAAGATAATCTCTAAGTGGAGACCTGCTGGAACCACCACGCCCATCCAACTCGATCGTTACCAATGTGGGACAAAACTGTCTACCGCATAATCGTAGACGGTCATACCCTCCTGCCTGAGGTTGTTAAACCTTTGTTGAAGCTCGTAATACACCACCGCATTAAAATACCTCACTTGGAACCTTTCACTAAAAACTGCCCATAGAATCGAAGTTGTGAGAAAACCCTCATGTGCTGCCACCAGTCACGAGCCAAGTCCAACAACTGTAGCCTAACTACTGCTACACGCTCTGTAGCCGGAGTCCCTGCTGCCTCCAAGATGGCCTCAATATCCTGCAGCCAAGCATCGGACGAAATTGTGTCTTCTGTTCCATAAAAGTTTGGAGGACTGAGACACCTGAAGCTGGTCGCAGAATTATGAATTTGAGAACCACCTCGCTCTAATATTGTCTGGATCGACTTAGTGAGTACGTCACTCTGGTGTTGTTGGGTCATCATAAAACTTCGAAGGACATCCATCAGGGCTCGGACAATACCCCCTGGCTGCTCGGGCTGAACTGGGTGCACCGGTACTGCCTGCTGGTCTAGTATTGCAGGCCGATCTGCCTCGGGATCTACTCTAGACTCTGTCCCTGAATGTTGAGGCTGATCTCCAGGAATACATTGGGCTCCCGAATGTTGACCTGGTTCAAGCTGCACTCGATCCATTTGGCCGATAGTAACAAGAATAATGCCCCTAAAAGTTATGGACACAAGAGTCAATCAAAGAATATGATATATCAACGAATAAGCAGATATCAGATCAAGAATCAGTGATAGAGATAAATAACTAGGGATTAAGGGAAACAGTTTAGGATTGAGACATCTAGCAATAGCAACAACCCCCACATATCTGTAAAAACCAGACCTGCATGGGCCACCACTAAACCATGTCATGCCCCAAAACTAGAATACTGGAGATTGGGACTAACAAGGCTAGTTACATATACTTAGAGCACTCTGGTACTCCATATATACTGTCATGCCCTAGTCCCAAAATACGTAGGACTAGAAATACGTAACACGCCAGCCGTATATATACGAACTCCGATATATGGAAACCATATACACACGTATGCTGTACATGAATATCTAATCCACTAATGGTAATATACTATCACAACAAGTCACACGCAATCTAAATCTCATCAACAGCACAAATAGATAAATAAATGGGAATAAATAACTGAATATCAAAGATGAATATCAAAGTATGATAGTCGGATGGAAACAAATCCATTGCAAATTGACTAAACTAAAACTACTAAAGAGAGAAGAGAATCAACTCTAATATAAGAATAAACGTCTCTAAAAGAATAACAACAAAATCTCTAAAAGCAATGAATCAAAGATACTCCAAAGGTAAGACCTCCTCAGTCTAATAATTAGCGTCAGGTCCAGGTCCACACTTCTATGGATACTCCTACTCATCTATATCTGGAAAGGTACCAGGTCCTCAGAAGAACGTAACAAGATACATAATAACATGCCAATAAAGTACTGAAAAGTAAACATCCAATGGGGTAGGCTAACCGTCTAAGTGAATGCAGTTTGAGAACAACTTTCCAACACGTGGGCTATCTAGCCATAAATAGGATTGGCATGATTCTCTTGGAGATCCAGGGGCCAAAAAGAATGTCCTCTTTTGAATGACAGAGGTCGCGAGTAACATATGGGGTCATCACCACCCGTTGCTCCGGCGGAGCGTACGGGCGAACAAAAGGAAAGTGCAAAGGAGCCAAACGCTTTACTTGTTGTTCTTCCCATCCTATGCTCTAAGCATGTCACATCCATGACACGATAATAGCTCTAATAACTGCCAGGTCTATAAGCATGCAAAGTTTCTATCGGCAGTTATCTCTATCCGTCGTACGACCTATACGTATCAGTGGCCAGCCGAATACACAAGTTCGTATCCTACATGTGACTTACACTCGTGTAAGAATAGTATCCTGGCCAATGAAACATAAAATTCCTCATAATAATGGGGTGGTCTCATAAATTAGGTCAAATGCATATATATAAATAAAAACAGAATACGACGACTCCATCGTTGCACCCAAGTTTTTTTGGACGCGCAGTTTATATAGCAGTTTAAAATATATGAACTAAATAAGCAGAAATAAAACATGTATGCATCATATGGAATTTAAATACAGTACAATGGCAAGGTATACTTGCTTGGCTAGAAGTCTGTATAGTGTAAGCGTCCAAATATCAAGGACACGGGATCAGGAACTAAAGCATCTGAACAAACGTCTTCGGATGCTGAAATAGACATCACCAACATTTTCGGAATCAGCGAGATAGCTAGAAATCACTAGCCTTTCGTCCAATTTAGACACAGGGGCAAAACGGTAATTTTGGGTCAAAGTGGGGTCCACGTGTGGCCTACTTTTCACCGAAAAGCATGCAGAGGGTAACGGTCTCTAAATAAGACAAATTATAGGTCAAACAAACTCTAAAAGTCAGTACGAACTCAACGGTATGTCCAAGTGTGGATTCCGGTGAGCCGAACACAATTTTGCCCAAAAAGTCAACCGTGGGGTCCGACAATAGGTGACTTGGTCAACTGTCTCAGAATTGCGTGAAAATTGGGTCACAGGACCAGCGCGATACCACGAGTCCAGTGGTATAAGTTTTGTCACATTCTGACGAGCGTGCACTAAATGATGCGAGATTTTATAAAAGTCGTGACACAGGAAATTTTTGCGGATACGGGCTGATTTTGACGCGCACATGCGTCCAAATCAGTTTCTGTGAAAGCCCATACATCTGGGTATACTGTGCACACCTTTTGGTACACTCGAAATGCGATGGGGCGGTCCCGTTTGGCGGGGCGCATTCCGTATCGCAATTTCTGGAATTTAGAAAGTGTATATTTTCGGGGTTTTCTAACTGATTTAATTCTACACACAGTAACTTTAAATTATTGTATTTGACAGGAAATAAACTAGGTTAGGTGTTCTTCGCATACCAAAAAGAAAATTTGAATT
This sequence comes from Iris macrosiphon, assembly GCA_036927795.1. Lineage (NCBI taxonomy): Eukaryota > Viridiplantae > Streptophyta > Magnoliopsida > Asparagales > Iridaceae > Iris > Iris macrosiphon. Next base: position 141,173,499 of record JAYESA010000009.1, on the reverse strand, counting down.
CGGATCTCTGTAGTGGGAGATACGAGTCCATGAACATGGATAGTTACCGTAGTTTTTTACGATCCCAACAGTTATCGTTTTTGGCCAACTTTGTCGCTATTTTCGCCTAAGTTTACGCGATGTTCGAGGTAAACTAACACACAAGTATAGAAGGAGGATAGATCATGAATATACTGGTGTAGATGGGGTCAAGTTTGGTCGAGCGAGGGCACGGAAAATGAAGCGTGAACAGGGCTTCGCTGCAGTTCAGTTTCTGTCGCGGGGTCGTGCGCGATCACGCGGTCACGGTGAGCGGTTGCTCCGGCGGCTCTGGTCTAGGTCGAGTTGGTGGCGGCAACATCTCTGGGTCGAGGAGGATTGTGGGGATGAAGATTGTTTTAGGGTTAGGGTTTGTAAGTGTTCTATATACATATATATAGAGAGAGCTGCGGGGGCCTGGGCGCTGACTCACGCGGGTTTGGGGAGCTGCCGCTGCTGTATAGTCTTCGCGGGGCGTGGGTAGCGGGTTATAGGTTAAACGGGTAGGGTTTTATTCCATTAAGGTTTTAAATCCATTTTTTTTCTTTTTCTTTCTTTCTTTCTTTCTTATTTCTATTTCTTTTAGTAACATTACATATATATATATATATATGTATATATACATACATACATCTATATATATATATATATATATATATATATATATGAAAAAATTCTGGAAATTATATTAGTGCATACTATTAAGCTATCAAATGTCCACAGGATCTCCTACATGGAATAAATTAGGAAAAATTTATAACGGCTCCAAAAATCCCCTAAATACACAAACACTTAAAATAAAAATTAAACAAATTATATTTCTTTTATTTAGCTCATAATTACTACAAATTAATTAATAATTAATTAAAATAGTTAATACGGTTTTTAGAATTAGGGGTTTTACATTCTACTCAACTTATAAAAATTTCGTCCTCGAAATTAAAACTAAGCCACGATAAAAAATCAAGGATGGTATAAGATATAAATTAACAAAGTAATCTCACACCTTGGTCAACAAATAGGTTCAAAAAATGTTTGCGCATGTCGTCCTCGCGCTCCCAAGTAGATTCTCCTGGCGCGTCATGCTTCCATGCCACGCGAACCAAGAGAATAGAATGGTTCCTAAACACTTTCTCTCGACGATCAAGGATTCCCATGGGTTGCTCTTGGTATGACAAGCTCGGCCCAATGCTGATCTCCGAATGGTCGAGAACATGACTGCTGTCTGCCACATATCGTCAGAGCTACGACTTATGGAATAAGTCATGTACTCCCTCAAGTGAAGGTGGTAGCGCAAGTCAATATGCCACCTCTCCCACTCTCTCTAGCACGTCAAATGGTCCAATATACCTTGGACTCAACTTGCCACGTCCTCCGAATCGAATGGTGCCTCTGGTAGGTGATATCCTCAAGAAGACATGATCGCCCTCTTTAAACTCCAAAGGACGATGATAAAGGTCTGCCCACTGATTCTGCCTATCTTGCGCTGCTCGCAAGTATCCTTGTATCTTCTTAACTGTCTCTACGGTGTTGACTACCAACTCGGGTCCCAGAATCTGACGTTCTCACATGTCACTCCAACACACAGAAGACCTATACTTTCTTCCATATAATGCTTCAAACGGGGCCATCTGGATACTCGCTTGATAGCTATTATTGTAAGAAAACTCCACAAGATGTAGGTGGTCCTCCCATGATCCTCCAAAGTCAAACATACAGGCCCTCAACATATCCTCCAATGTCTGCATAGTATACTATGACTGCCCATCTGTCTGTGGGTGGTAAGATGTACTAAACTTCAGACGAGTTCCAAGACTCTCTTGCATGCTCCTCCAAAAGTGCGATATAAAATGCGAATCCCTGTCTGATACAATGCTGACTGGTATGCCGTGCAATCTCATGACCTGCCTCATGTATAAGTCAGCCAAAGCTTCTATAGAATGGCCAACTCTAAAAGGCAAGAAATATGCTGCTTGGTGAGTCAGTCTACTATTACCCATACTGCATCTCTCCCACTTGGACTCTTAGAAAAACCCGTAACGAAGTCCATATTGATGTGCTCCCACTTCTATTCTAGAATCGGAAGTGGTTGCAATAATCCTGTTGTTCTCTGGTGCTCCGCCTTTACTTGCTGACATACCAGACATTTAGCTACAAAGCGAGCTATCTCTCTTTTCATTCCATGCCACCAAAAGTGTTGTCGTAAGTCACCGTACATCTTGGTGCCTCTAGGATGAATAGAATATATTGAACTATGAGCTTCTGCCATCATCTCCTGTCGAATCTCCCCATTGGGAACATATAGACGATAACCATATCATAATATCTAGTCCTCATGAATGCACAATCCTGTCTGCTCTCCGACCTCTGTCCTTTCCTCAATCTCCTGAATCTGGCGTCTGTAGGCAAAGCTACCTTGATCCTCTCTACTAGTGATGATTGTACTTGCAAGTTGGCTAGTGTCCCATCTTCTCCAGGTAATATCACTTCAATGCCAAGCTCTTGCAAGTCCTCCAATAATTTCTTCTTTGTTGTCAAGAAATAAGCTGCTGGTTTTCGGCTTAATGCGTCTGCTACAACGATAGCATTGCCTAGGTGATAATGTATCTCTATCTCAAAATCTTTCATCAACTCAAGCCATCGACACTGTCTCATATTTAACTCCTTCTGCATGAAGACATACTTGAGGCTTTTGTGGTCTGTATAGATCTCCACTCGTTCCCCATATAAGTAATGTCTTCATAGCTTCAGAGCAAATACAACGGCTGCAAGTTCCAAGTTATGAGTTGTATAATTCTTTTCATGTACTAATAACTGTCCTGAATCATATGCAATCAACTTGACATGCTGCTTTAATACGCATCCCAAGCCTTTCCCAGATGCGTCACTGTAGATCACATAACCTCCTGATTCTGATAGAATATTCAATACTGGTGCTGTAGTCAGTCGCTTCTTCAACTTTTCAAAAGCGGCTTGACACTCGTCGGTCCATAGTGGAAGGAATTAGGTGTCATGCCCAGTCCCAAAATACGTAGGACCAGGAATACGTGACACGCCAGCTACGCACTCGACCAGACTCTGGTCTAACTCGAATACATATAAGCTGTAAAATATAAAGGGCACTATCTAGATACAAATGTAAACCTTTATGTCTCAATCCACAATGTACAACAGTATACACGAAAGAGCTATATGTGCTAGAGTCGGCCGCCCAATAACACACTAACTCGAATAGACTCGAGAAGAAGTATGAGTCTATAAAAACTAGGCTACAACAGCAGATAAAATAAATAATATAAAATAACTATAATGCCGGTAGATATAATATGAGTACCTGGTACCATGTCCGCAAGACATACAACTCTTACAGCAACTCCAAATGCTCCGTAATCATCTATGCTACAAAACTGGCAGAGATCCAGGTCCTCAGAGGGACGTAATAAGGTACAAAATATAATATGCCAGGTAAACAAAAAGTACAAGTGCAACGATAGGGTACTCTATCATAACCAAACAAGTGTGACACAGTTTAAAGACAATGTTCGACGCGTGGGCTGTCCAAAATAAAATCGTAGCTCCGGACACGGAAATATACGGCACGTACTGCAGCTCCGGGCAAGGAGTCACACGGGTGGTACAACTACTCTAGATACAGGATCACTACAGAAATAGTATATATATATAAGCGCGTGCAGAGTAGCCCAAACGCCTAGTAACTGTCTTCCCCTTCCCAAGCGGTCATCGATTGTGCGTTGAACCTGAACCTCTATCTAACAGTCTCGACACACGGAAGATAACTCAACAGACGCGACCCTAAGGTCGTCCCAGTCTCTGGTCATGATGTCAGTATCAGGATACAGGAATCTAGCACGATCACAGTGTATGAGTGTGTCCTGGGGTGTCGATGTACACAAGTACGTGCATCGAGGTACTACAACTCATCTAACCATTTATTCTACGACGTTTTGATGAACGTCAACACCGGGTTGCGATCCGGACGTGAAGTATCGAACGTCAACATAAATCTGTGCACAATGTACATAACGAAACAATCAATATCTGTAAACTGAAATACAGGATGGCAAGGTACACTTGCCGGGATCTCCAAGCTGTAATGGTACAATTCCTGCTCCAGCCTCCTCGTTCGTGCGATCCCAAGAACCTAAATATAGTAATATAATAATAAGTAGCCACACTATAGGACACTAATGCACAAAGTATAACTGATGTACAATATTAGTTATTTAGAGGCTACTCAAGTTAAGGGGTCTAACTAGGTCAACCAAATTTCCATTAGCGCAACATCAAGCACAACTTAGTTTCCTTGTTTACATATTATTCTATCATGAATCCTTATAGTTCCTTCTCAAGGCTCATATACCACTCCATAGGCCATCATATGAATAAGCTCTATCCTCATACATCCAATATATCCATAGCCATGAGTCATTAATTAAGTTTCCTCAATACTACTTTGTCCCTAGCCATTGACTAGTCACAACAAATGTACATGACTCATGATGGCTATTCACGTGTGCCTAAGGATTTGCAAACATAAACTGACAAATCACAAGCACCCATATCTTTAATACACACCATATAACCCATGCACACACCCATGTTTATTCCACCAATGCACAAGAAAGATCCCCTAGCCACCACTTTGTTCCTCTTTGATTTAACCACTCTATGCACACACAGAAAACCCATGTGTTCACTATGTATCCATATGAGCATCACTAAACCCCCATTTCCTTACAATACTACTATAAACAAGTGGTTGCATGCATTTCAGCTTGGAAAAAAAACATCTAACTAGTTAACATTCTAAACTTAAGAACCAACTAAGAATGGAGATTACAAAGCAGTGTCAAGAGTGTACCACGAACGAGGGAACGCTCGAAATGCCGGGTCGCACTCGAGAAGGAGGTTGAGGGAAGATCGCTGGAGCATTGTGGCTTCTCCATACTACGCCGACGGTCGATGAGGAACCGGTGCGGGCATGGACTCTTCATCGAGGTGCTGGGTTCAGCGGGTGGCGTTGATAAGAGCCGCTGTAAGAGGGCAGTCGTGTTAATGGCGGACGTCATGGGGCGAGCAGTCAGCCGGAGCATTGAGGTGGGCTCGTGGATGTAATAGTGGTGGTGAAAGTTCGGGGAAGAGGAGGGGCCAGACTGGGTGAGGCGGAGGAGGTCGGATGGGGGAGTTGTCCTTCCGCGGTGGAGTCGGGGGACTGGGTGAAGCGGGACTCGCCGGAGCATTGCTCGAACGGGTGGAGAGGAGGAGAATGGGGAGTGGCTAAAGCCGGACGGGGTGCAGCATTTGATGGCCATGGCAGACCGGCTCTTAGCTGGAGTGGCTCGGGCGGCCGGAGTTCATGGCCGCGGGAATGCAGCATTCGGCGCTGCAGCTCGACCAGAGACGAGGGAGCCTGCGGGAATGGGGGTAGTGCCGCGGGTGCTGTTCCAGACAGCGGGCGGAGGCCGTCGAGCTGGGTTGGCCGTGAGGGTGCTCGACATCGTGAAGTCGGAGCAATTTCTGCAGTGGCGGAGTAGGGGGTGGATCGTCGATGGCCGGAAGGAGGTGGGAGGTGGAGATACGGGTATACAGGTAGCAGCACCGGTGGTCGAGGCCGGAGTAGACGATGGTGGTGGTACGGCGGTGAAGTACGGTGGCTGGGCAGCAGCCTGTCGGCCGGATTGGTTATAGGCCGGCCGGAGTATATTCCTCCAGGAAGAAGAAGAAGAATGGAAGGAGAAGAAGAAAGAAAGAAGAAGAAGAAGAAGAAGAAGAAGAAGAAGAAGAAGAAGAAGAAGAAGAAGAAAGGAAAAGGAAAAGGGATGTTGGCGGTAGATTTTGTGAGGAGGGAGGAAAGAGAAAGTAGGGGGGGTTTCAAGACATGGAGATTAGGGCTGGTTGGGAAATGGGTAGTGAAGAGACACTTTATAGGGAGTTGTGATGTGGAGTGTGTGGTGGAGATGCTCCCTATTTGAATGAATGGCCAGGATGTCTTATGAACAAGATTTATTCATTCCAAGGGGAGAGTGGGGTTGTGTTGAACCGATGAAGGGTTGAGGGGGTTTCTTTAATTTTGGTTTAAAATCAATGAGGTTTGAGACAAGTTACCCTATTTGCAATTTAGCCCCCTAAATTCGAGAAATTACACGAACACATAAAATGACGCAATAATAGTGGAGAAAATTATGTTTAGTAATTTCCATGGTGAGAGGGTGTTGTGCGTGAGGTACGAGTTTAATTAAATGGGCATTGGAATTAATTAAGGATTTAAATAGGATTGGGTAAAATGAGTATCCTCGATTTAAATAGAAATAAAGTGTCCCGCGATTTTAAATTAAATGGGGGCACTTGGGGTCAAAATCCGGAAATGACGCAAAGATCAAAAATAATGGGGGCTTGGAGTCAGTCTTGGACCCTTTAGATGGGCCGGCTCAACGGGATAAGTTGGTATCTCAAAATTGAGGGTAACGACACAGGTGTCCGACACGGAATTAAATATGGATTACGGTTTCGGAAAATTGTGCAATTAATTTAGAGCACAACGAAAATCTGATTTTTAAGTAACGAAAAGTCCAGTGCCTAATTTGGCGAGTCAAGTCAGAAGTACAAAAGTCTTGTAAAATTTATGGGCTGATATTGGGTGCCGAATAATTAAACTATGATAGGACGCGACAAGGGTTTTAATTAAATAAAATAAAATCACAGACAAACTCAACTCTACTCTAGACATCATCATCTTCTGAAAAAATCCAAAATGTCCCAAATCCAAACATGACTATCTATAGAATAAATCTAGGGGGTTTACATTCTTCCCAACTTAGAAAAAATTTGTCCCCGAATTTAAAAGTAAAGCACGATAATAACTAAGAGAATTTAAAAATAACTAGTAATCAAGTGTCGTACGTAAATTCGTACCTTGCTCCTCAAATAAGTACAGAAATCGCTGTCGAATAGAATCCTCGTGCTCCCATGTAGACTCGCCTGGCGAATGGTGCTTCCATGCCACTCTGACCAGTCGAATCGTCTGCCCTCTCAAAGTCTTCTCGCTGTGATCGAGGATCTCAACTGGCTGTACTACGTAAGACAGACTGGGCCCGACTGTACTCTCAGAATGATCAAGCACGTGGCTAGGGTCTGCGACATATCTCCTCAACTGCGATACGTAAAATACGTTATGCACTCCCTCTAATGATGGAGGCAATGCAAGACGGTAAGCCACTTCGCCAACTCGTTCCAAGATGTCAAAAGGTCCAATGAACCCCGGACTCAGCTTGCCTATGCCTCCGAATCTGATGGTACCACGAGTAGGCAATATCTTCAAAAATACATGGCCACCTTCCTTGAACTCCAATGGTTTGCGGTGCGCATCTGCCCAATGTTTCTGTCTGTCCTGTGCTGCACGCAGGTGGCTCTGAATCTACTAGACCTTCTCCACTGTCTGTGTTACCAACTCTGGACCAAGTATCTGACGTTCTCCTATATCACTCCAACAAACTGGCGACCTACATTTTCTGCCGTACAGTGCCTCGTAAAGTGCCATCTGTATGCTAGCCTGGTAACTGTTATTGTAGGAGGATTCCACCAAGTGCAGGTGGTCCTCCCTAGATCCTCCAAAATCAATCATGCACGCTCTCAATATATCCTCTAATATCTGTATCGTGCGCTCTGACTGACCATCAGTCTGTGGATGATATACGGTGCTGAACTTGAGACGAGTTCCTAGGCTCTCCGGTATACTCTGCCAATATACGACGTGAATCTGGAATCACGATCCGATACGATGCTGACAGGCACTCCATGTAGTCGTACTATCTGTCTCATATACATATCAGCTAATATCTCTGTAGACTGCCCAACTCTGAAGGGCAAGAAATGTGCAGACTTGGTGAGTCTGTCTACGATAACCCAAACTGCATCCTTTCCGCTAGAGCTTCGCGGGAATCTTGTGACAAAGTCCATGGTAATGTGTTCTCACTTCCACTCGGGAATGGGAAGCGGCTGCAATAATCCTGCAGTCCTCTGATGTTCAGCCTTGACGTGCTCACAAACTAAATATTTTGCCACGAATCTTGCAATTTCTCTCTTCATCCCATGCCACCAGAAATGCTGCCTCAAGTCTCGGTATATCTTCGTACCCTCGGGATGAATGAAATAAATTGAGCTATGTGCCTCGGTCATCAACTCTTGGCGTAGCTCACCACTCGGAATATATAGGCGATCTCCATACCTCAACGTTTCGTCTTTATGAATCCTGAGTCCCGTCTGCATGCTGGCCTCTGTCCTCTCTCGCAGTCGTCTAAATCCCGTATCTGTAGGCAAGGCTGCCCTGATCCTCTCAATCAGTGTAGACTGAACCTCGAGAATGGCCATCTGTCCATCCATGCCTGGCAATACAATCTCAATCCCAAGCTCCTGGAGATCCTCTAACAATTGTCGCTGCCATGGGCTCCCTGCTTAAGACATCTGCTACGACATTCTCCTGGCAAGGGTGGTACTGCAACTCAAAATTATTATCTGTCATAAGTTCTAGCCAACGCCTCTGTCTCATGTTGAGCTCCTTTTTCGTGTATTTATACTTCAGTTTTTATCATCTGTATAAATCTCAACAAGCTCTCCATAAAGGTAGTGTCGCCATAGCTTTAGTACAATTATCACTGCAGTTAGTTCCAGGTCGGGCGTCTTATAGTTCTTCTCATTAACCCTTAATCGTCTTGATGCGTATACTATCTATTCTATCTAATCATAACTCATATTTGCTGAGCTTGGCATACAGTCTCTCCTGTCTCAGCGTCTCCAACACGATCCTGAGTTGTCTCTCGTGCTCCTCTTGGCTCTTAGAATAAACCAAGATGTCATCGATAATTACCACCACGAACTTATCCAAGTACTGGTGGAAAATACTGTTCATTAGGCTCATAAATACTGTTGGCGCATTGGTTAAACCCTTGGCATGACTAGAAACTCATAGCATCCATACTCCATTCGTAAAGCCATTTTTGGAATGTCTTATCTCCGTACCTTGATTTGTTGTTAGCCTGATCTGAGATCGATCTTCGTGAATACAAAATGCGTTGGTAAGCTGATCAAATAAATTGTCGCTGCGCAGCATAGGGTACTTGTTCTTTATCGCTACGGCATTTAATGCACTATAATCAATACACAAGTATACTGTCTCATCCTTCTTCGTTACTATTTAGATGGTTGCTTTCCATGGAGAAATACTAGCCCGACTGAAACTCTTGTCCAAGTGATCCTCTACTATGGACCTTCAACTCAACCAACTCTTTCGGTGCTAGTCTGAAGACGGAAAAATAATTGGCTCCGCTCTTGGAGTCAACTCTATAGCAAATTCTATCTCTCTATCAAGTGGCAGGCCAGAAAGATTCTCTAGAAACACATCCTTAAGCCCTGATATAATATGGTGGTACACTGGTTTACCTCCTGCGTTGTATACCCCTAAGGTAGATGGGAACCATACTCCTGGGCTCCCTGAACTCAACTCAGGGTAACCTGGTGGCCTAAAAATATAAATGCAACTACGTCGACGATCTAGTGTCGCGTGGTATTGGCTCAATCAACTCATGCTAGGACGGTGTCATCGTCCAGACTTAACCTCAAAATAAATCCTCTTGTTCTGTTTACCACACTAATCCTTTAAAAAAAAAATTCTCCCATGCCTAAAGTATAATTTCTCTTCTCCTCAAATTTTCCCTAATTTTTTTTTATTCCCCGAGTTTCTTCTTTTCGTTATTTATCTCTCCATGTCGCATAGTACAATAATGGTATCACTCAAGCACATACTAGAATTTCCTGGAATCCGATTATTATCTCCCAAGTGAGATCCTAAAATTTTTAACTCCTCTAGCTCATAATCATCATTCCTAGCATTGCTATCATATACAACTACTAGTTTCCAACATCAGGCTATGCAATTCCGTAAATTATTCTAGGTCATGATCAACAATCCTTCCAGCTCTCAGTACTTCCAAGATCACTGTTATCTCAAGTACGGGTAGGGTACTACTAGGTCCAACTCTCTTGCCAACCTTCCACACTAGTTATAGAATCCAAAGAACCCATCAATCTATCCTGATAAGGTAACAATATTCTCCGAGAAAGGTATGCGAATTCTGTCTCCTGTAGTCTGGTCTTCGATCTTCTTCTGGAGGGAAGTCATCAGTCACAAGCATTCGTCTCCCCGAACAATAGGGGACAAGAAACAAGGATGACGATATTGACGAAGATTGAACGAATGCAAAGTGGAAGTCCAAGGGCGATAATCACATACAAAGAATTTTAAAATCGATTATGGATTGAGATCCTATTCAACAATCATAACATCTATTCCTAATTTGTAGGCTCGCTTGGCATAGTCAGTGACCAAGACAATTTAAATCAGACCTGCATGGGCCACCACAAAAACATGTCACGCCCCAGTCCCAAAATACGTAGGACCAGGAATACGTGACAAGCCAGCTACGCATTCGACCAGACTTTAGTCTGACTCGAATACGTATAAGATGTAAAATATAAAGGACACTATCTAGATATTCCACAAATGTAAACCTCTATGTCTCAATCCACAATGTACAACAGTATACAAGAAAGAGCTATATGTGCTAGAGTCGGCTGCCCAATAACACACTAACTCGAATAGACTCGAGAAGAAGTATGAGTCTATAAAAACTAGGCTACAACAGCAGATAAAATAAATAATATAAAATAACTATAATGCCGATAGATATAATGTGAGTACCTGGTACCATGCCCGCAAGACATGCAACTCCTACAGCAACTCCAAATGCTCCGTAATCATCTATACTACAAAATTGGCAGGGATCCAGGTCCTCAAAGGGACGTAACAAGGTACAAAATATAGCATGCCAGGTAAACAGAAAGTACAAGTACAACGACAGGGTACTCTATCATAACCAAACAAGTGTGACACAGTTTAAAGACAATGTTCAACGCGTGGGCTGTCCAAAATAAAACTGTAGCTCCTAACACGGAAACACACGGCACGTACAGCAGCTCCGGGCAAGGAGTCACACGGGTGGTACAACTACTCTAGATACAGGATCACTACAGAAATAGTATATATATATATATAAGTGCATGCAGAGTAGCCCAAACATCTAGTAACTGTCTTCCCCTTCCCAAGCGGTCAACGATTGTGCGTTGAACCTGAACCTCTATCTAACAGTCTCGATATACGAAAGATAACTCAACAGACGTGACCCTAAGGTCGTCCCAGTCTCTGGTCATGATGTCAGTATCAGGATACAGGAATCTGCATTATGTACTCAACTACATGCATCGAGGTACTACAACGCATCTAACCATTTATTCTAAGACATTTCGATGAACGTCAACACCCGGTTGCGATCCGGATGCGAAATATCGACAACATAAATCCGTACACAATGTACATAATGAAACAATTAATATCTGTAAACTGAAATACAGGGTGGCAAGGTACACTTACCTGGATCTCCAAGCTGTAATGGTACGATTCCTGCTCCTGCCTCTTCGTTTGTACGATCCCAAGAACCTAAATATAGTAATATAATAATCAGTAGCCACGCTATAGGACGCTAATGCACAAAGTATAACTGATGTACAATATTGGTTATTTAGAGGCTACTCAAGTTAAGGGGTCTAACTTGGTCAACCAAATTTCCATTAGCGCAACATCAAGCACAACTTAGTTTCCTTGTTTACATATTATTCTATCATGAATCCTTATAGTTCCTTCTCAAGGCTCACATACCACTCCATAGGCCATCATATGAATAAGCTCTATCCTCATACATCCAATATATCCATAGCCATGAGTCATTAATTAAGTCTCCTCAATACTACTTTTTCCCTAGCCATTGAACTAGTCACTACAAATGTACATGACTCATGATGGCTGTTCACGTGTGCCTAAGGATTTGCAAACATAAACTGACAAATCACAGGCACCCACATCTTTAATACACACCATATAACCCATGCACACACCCATGTTGATTCCACCAATGCACAAGAAAGATCCCCTAGCCACCACTTTGTTCCTCTTTGATTTAACCACTCTATGCACACACAGAAAACCCATGTGTTCACCACGTATCCATATGAGCATCACTAAACCCCCATTTCCTTACAATACTGCTATAAAAAAGTGGTTGCATGCATTTCAGCTTGGAAAAAAAAACATCTAACTAGTTAACATTCTAAACTTAAGAACCAACGAAGAATGGAAATTACAAAGGAGTGTCAAGAGTGTACCACGAACGAGGGATCGCTCGGAATGCCGGGTCGCACTCGAGAAGGAGGTTGAGGGAAGATCATCGGAGCATTGCGGCTACTCCATACTACGCCGACGGTCGACAAGGAACCTGTGCGGGCATGGACTCTTCATCGAGGTGCTGGGTTCAGCGGGTGGCGTTGATAAGAGCCGCTGTGAGAGGGCAGTCATATTAATGGCGGACGTCGTGGGGCGAGCAGTCGGCCGGAGCGTCAAGGTGGGCTCGTGGATGTAATGGTGGTGGTGAAAGTCCGGGGAAGAGGAGGGGCCAGACTGGGTGAGGCGGAGGAGGTCAGATGGGGGAGCTGTCCTTCCGCGGTGGAGTCGGGGGACTGGGTGAAGCGGGACTTGCCGGAGCATTGCTCGAATGGGTAGAGGAGAGGAGAATGGGGAGTGGCTGAAGCCGGACGGGGTGCAGCGGTTGATGGCCATGGCAGACCGGCTCTTGGTTGGAGTGGTTCGGGCGGCCGAAGTTCATGGCCGCGGGAATGCAGCAGTCGGCGCTGCAGCTCGACCAGAGACGAGATAGCCGGCGGGAATGGGGGTGGTGCCGCGGGTGTTGTTCCAGACAGCGGGCGGAGGCCGTCGAGTTGGGTTGGCCATGGGGGTGCTCGACGTCGTGAAGTCGGAGCAATTTCTGCAGTGGCGGAGTAGGGGGGTGGCTCATCGATGACCGGAAGGAGGTGGGAGGTAGAGATACGGGTATACAGGTAGCAGCGCCGGTGGTCGAGGCCGGAGTAGTCGATGGTAGTGGTACGACGATGAAGTGCGGTGGCTGGGCAGCAGCCTGTCGGTCGGATTGATTATAGGCCGGCCGAAGTATATTCCTCCAGGAAGAAGAAGAAGAATGGAAGGAGAAGAAGAAAGGAAGAAGGAGAAGAAGAAAGGAAAGGGAAAAGGGATGTTGGCTGTGGATTTTGTGAGGAGGGAGGAAAGAGAAAGTAGGGGGGGTTTCAAGACATAGGGATTAGGGCTGGTTGGGAAATGTGTAGCGAAGAGACACTTCATAGGGAGTTATGATGTGGAGTGTGTGGTGGAGATGCTCCCTATTTGAATGAATGGCCAGGATGTCTTATGAACAAAATTTATACATTCCAAGGGGAGAGTGGGGTTGTGTTGAACCGGTCAAGGGTTGAGGGAGTTTCTTCAATTTTGGTTTAAAATCAATGAGGTTTGAGACATGTTACCCTATTTGTAATTTAGCCCCCTAAATTTGAGAAATTACACGAACACATTAAATGACGCAATAATAGTGGAGAAAATTGTGTTTAGTAATTTTCATGGTGAGAGGGTGTTGTGTGTGAGGCACGGGTTTAATTAAATTGGCATTGGAATTAATTAAGGATTTAAATAGGATTGGAGAAAATGGGTATCCCCGATTTAAATAGAAATAAAGTATCCGGCGATTTTAAATTAAATGGGGGCACTTGGGGTCAAAATCCAAAAATGACGCAAAGGTCAAAAATGGTGGGGGCTTGGAGTCAGTCTTTGACCCTTTAGTTGGGCCGGCTCAACGGGATAAGTTGGTATCTCAAAATTGAGGATAACGACACAGGTGTCCGACAAAGAATTAAATATGGATTACGGTTTCAGAAAATTGTGCAATTAATTTAGAGCACAACAAAAATCTGATTTTTGAGTGATAAAAAGTCCAGTGCATAATTTGGCGAGTCAAGTCAGAAGTACAAAAGTCTGGTAGAATTTATGGGCTGATATTCGGCTCCGAATAATTAAACTATGATAGGACGCGCCAAGGGTTTTAATTAAATAAAATAAAATCACAGACAAACTCAACTCTACTCTAAACCTCATCATCTTCTGAAAATATCCAAAATTTTCCAAATCCAAACCTGACTATCTATAGAATAATTCTAGGGGGTTTACATTAGGAGATGAAGAGTCCGCTGGAAATGAAGGCAGCTGCTGGATGTCATGGTTCCGGGGTGCCATGATCCTTCTATCTGGAACAATCGAGGGCACTGCAAACTTAGAAAGGATGGCCTGCGATAACGGCTTTTTTCACGCTATCTCTAGGGCGATCCCACTAGCAGAGTCAATTCATAGAAGAAAGACTTTCTTCAACCCTAGATAGATTTACTTTTGAGCCATACGAATCAGTACGAACAAGCATGTGCCCATGAACTCTTGGTCCTTGCATGTCAAACGAGTCATAGGTTCTGCTATCCTTGAGAAGTTCTCCACGAACCGTCGATAATATCCCACAAGTCCAAGGAAACTCCTCACCTCTAATGTTGATTTAGGAACGGGCCATGTCTCGACTGCCGAGATTTTCTCTGGATCAACTGAGATACCATTTTTCGTAATGACCTGCCCAAGAAACAAAACTCTGTCCAAGAAGAACTCATATTTATTGAGCTTTGCATATAACTGCTCTCTCCTCAAGGTCTCTAGAATAATTCGCACGTGCTTCTCGTGCTCCTCGTGGCTCTTTGAATAGACAAGTATATCATCTATTAAGATGACCACGAACTGGTCCAAATACTAGTGGAAGACTCGATTCATTAAGTCCATAAAGATAGTTGGAGCATTGGTCAATCCAAATGGTATGACCAAAAACTCGTAGTGTCCATACCTTGTTCTGAATGCGGTCTTCGGGATGTCCTGCTTTCGTACCTTCACCTGGTGATATCCCGATCTCAAATCTATCTTCGAGAATACCTTGGCTCCACTGAGCTGATCAAATAAGTCATCAATGCGTGGCAATAGGTATTTATTTTTCACAGTCACTGCACTTAAGGCTCTGTAGTCAATGCACATACGCACTAATCCATTCTTCTTTGGTACAAACAACACTGGTGCTCCCCAGGGTGATGCACTCGGTCGGATGAAACATTTCTCTTCTAGTTCTTTCAACTGTGCCTTCAGCTCATCCATCTACTTCTTCGCCAATCTATAAACATGCGACGCTATGGGTGCTGCTCCTGATGTCAATTCAATCGAGAACTCTACGTCTCTGTCTGGGGGTAGGCCTGGCAATTCCTCTAGAAAAATGTCTTGAAACTCTGAAATAATAGGATGATAGACAACACCATCCATTGCAAGATACATACCATCAAGGATTTCTGTAGATCTTCGTGCAAACTCAAGATCAGGCTGGCCTGGTACCTTAAAAAGAATGCTTCCTCCAAAGCAATCGAAGAAAGCGTGGTACTTGCTTAGCCAATCCATTCCAAGCACAATATCAAAAGTTGGCATAGGAAGGACTAAGAGTCGGGCATTCATCTCTCTTCCATGTATCACTATAGGACACGATCTACAAATTCAACTAACAGGTACAACTCCTCCTCCGGTAAGAATTCTAACACAACTAGGTAAAGGTGTAGAGGCAATATTGTGTTTGGCAATAAAACTAGATTATATGAATGAGTGGGTGTCTCCCGTATCAAACAATGTCACAGCAGAAAAAGTAAAAGCAAGAGTAATACCTGCTATGACATCAATCTTCTGATCCATGTCATCCACTTCTAATGCAAACGCTTGCCCATTCCTCTATAGTTGTCCATATCTGGCCCTCGTGAACTGATCCTCCTGAGTAGGTAGCGGTGGTCCTCGCTGAAATCCTCCTGCTGCTGGTGGTCGAGGTGCTCCGGGTCTAGTCATCTGCTGAGCTGGCTTTGGTGCTGGAAGCGCTAGCCTCTGTGCTTGCGGTGGAGGTGTCAATGTCTGCTGCATCGGACAGTCCCTCACCATATGCTGTCCGAAATCATATCTCATACATTGTCCTAAGCGAGTTTGACAGTCTCTCATAATATGTCCGTATATCCCACAATAAGTACATTGGGGTTTCTCCGGAATCTGGTACGGTCCTGCTCTGTGCTGGTATTATTGTTGCTGAGCCAAAGAAAGTCGGATAGGTCCTCCTTGTTGCGTCATTGCTGGTCCCTGTTGTGTCCTTACTGGTCCTTGTTGTGTCCCCAGCTGACCTCATTTTCCTCTGCTGATGGTTTCTTGCAATCTGGCTTCTGTCAGTAACTCGGCATAAGAGATCCGGGACTGTGAGCTAGTGTAGTGTTGGATCTCCTGAGTCAGTCCTCGGTGAAACCTTTTAGCCTTGGCCAAGTTACTCGGTATCAGGGCAGCGCCATATTTACTGAGACGACTAAGCTCGGCATCATACTCGTCAACTATTCTGTTCCCTTGCTCCAGGTGAAGAAATTGATCGTACAATGCATCTCTTAAGGTATCCGAGAAGTACTTCCTCTCAAAGCACTCCAAGAATTGCTCCCAAGTCTGGTATGTACCCAACTGGCGTTCCATTGATTCCCACCAGTAATGGGCATTACCATCTAGTAGCGTCCTTACGCCAGTCATCCATAGGTCTACAGGTAGCTGCGATGCTTCCAATAGCTTCTGAGTGTGGGTGATCCAATTTGTAGTCTCCTCTGGGCTCTCAGTGCCTTAGTACGGCTTGGGACCCATCTGTATAATGTCCTTTACTGAACCAACTCTATATCGAGGTACTTGAACTAGTGCTTGAGCTGGTACAGTAGCCTGTACAGCCATCCTCTCAAGTGCTGCCAGAAATTCTTGCCTCTGCTCTCCTGCTTGCTACCTCTGCTCTGAGGCTAGTGTAGCGGCCTGTTGTCTCTGTTCCTGCATTATCATCTGAAAGAATTGGAACAGTTGTATCTGGCCATCCTACAGTGCTGATGAAGCTGGAAGGTTCCCATTAGGTAAAACGGGAAGATCAGATGGAACTGGATTGTGAGTCTGTCCATCTGGCCCTGGAAGTCTAGGAATCGTTGAGGTCCCTTCTTGGGTCTGACTATTGACTCCTGAAGGTGTGTCACCATCGGCGGCAGTACATCTATTTTGCGTATCCATCTCTCTACAGGTGATATACGAAACGATTAAAAGAAGTACATGAATCAAAAAGGATGCAAGCACTAAATAGGATAATTGAAAGGAAGAATAAGTTTTAGTCAAGCATGGATGAGATCCTATACTCTATTCCTATACGAAGGCTTATTCGGTACAGTTACGTAAACAAGATAATATATTCTGACCTGCATGGGCCACCACAAAAATATGTCATGCCCCAGTCCCAAAATACGTAGGACTAGGAATACGTAACACGCCAGCCGTATGTATACGAACTCCAATATATGGAAACTATATACACACGTACGCTGTACATGAATATCCAATCCACCAGTGGTAATATACTGTCATAACAAGTCACACGCAATCTATATCTCATCCACAACACAAATAGATAAATAAATGGGAATAAATAACTGAATATCAAAGATGAATATCAAAGTATGATAGTCGGATAAAAATAAATCCACTGGAAATCGACTATACTAAAACTACTAAAGAGAGAAGAGAATCAACTCTAATATAAGAATAAATGTCTCTAAAAGAATAGCAACAAAATCTCTAAACCGCAGCAATGAATCAAAGATAGGCCGAAGGTAAGACCTCCTTAGTCTGATAAGTAGCATCAGGTCCAGGTCCATACTCCTGTGGATACTCCTGCTCATCTATATCTGAAAAAGTACCAGGTCCTCAGAGGAACGTAAAAAGATACATAATAACATGCCAATAAAGTACTAAAAAGTAAACATCCAATGGGGTCGCCTAACCGTCTAAGTGAATGCAGTTTGAGAACAACTTTCCAACACGTGGGCTATCTGGTCATAAATGGGATTAGCATGGTTCTCTTGGAGATCCAGGGGCCTAAAAGTATGTCATTTTTTGAACAGCAGAGGCCGCCAGTAATATATGGGGTCATCACCACCCGTCGCTCCGGCGGAGTGTCCGGGCGAACAAAAAAAAGTGCAAAGGAGGCCAAACGCTTTACTTGTTGTTCTCCCCACCCTATGCTCTAAGCAGGTCACATCCATGACATGATAATATATCTAATAACTGCTCCAATAACTGTCAGGTCTACTAGTATGCAAAGTTTCTATCGGCAGTTATTCCTATCCGTCGTACGACCTATACGTATTAGTGGCCAGTCGAATATGCAAGTTCGTGTCCTACATGTGACTTACACTCGTATAAGAATAGTGTCCTGGCTAATAATATATAAAATGCCTCATAATAATGGGGTGGTCTCATAAAGTAGGTCCAATGCATATACATAAATAAAAACAGAATACGACGACACCGTCGTTGTACCCAAGTTTCCTTGGATGCGCAGTTTATATAGCAGTTTAAATTATATGAACTAAATAAGCAAAAATAAAACATGTATGCATCATATGAAATTTAAATACAGTACAATGGCAAGGTATATTTGCCTGGCAAAAAAATTGTATAGAGTAAGTGTCCAAATGTCAAGGACATGGGATCAGGAACTAAGGCCTCCTAACAAACATCTCCGGATGCTGAAATAGACATCACCAACATTTCCAGAATCAGCGAGATAGCTAAAAATTACTACCCTTTCGTCCAATTTGGACACAGGGACAAAACGATAATTTCGGGACAAAGTGGGGTCCATGTATGGCCCACTTTGCACCAAAAAGCATGCCAAGGGTAACGGTCTCTAAATGGGACAAATCATAGGTCAAACGAACTCTAAAAGTAAGTACGAACTCAACGGTATGTCCAAGTATGGATTCCGGTGAGCCGAACATAATTTTGCCCAAAAGGTCAATCGTGGGGTCCACCAATGGGCGATTTGGTCAACTTTCTCAGAATTGCGTGAAAATTAGGCCATAGGACCAGCGCGATACCACGAGTCCAGTGGCGTAAGTTTCATCGCATTCTTACGAGCGTGCACTAAAGGACACGGGGTTTTGCAAAAGTCACGACACGGGGAATTTTTGCGGATACGGGCTTATTCCGACGCACACACACGACCAAATCTATTTTCGCGAAAGCCCACACGTCTGGGTATATTGTGCGCACCTTTTGGTATACTCGGTACGCGACGGGATGGTCCTGTTTGGCATGGCGTGCTCCGTATTGCAATTTCTGGAATTTGGAAAAAGTATGTTTTTGGGGTTTTCTAACTGATTTAATTCTATACACTGCAACTAATAAATTATTGTATTTGACAGAAAATAAACTAGGTTAGGTGGTCTTCGCATACCAAAAAAAAAACCAAATTTGGATCTCTGTGGTGGGAGATACGAGTCCGTGAACATGGGTAGTTACCGTAGTTTTTTGCGATCCCAAAAGTTATTATTTTTTGCCAACTTGGTCGCTATTTTTTCCTAGGTTTACGTGATGTTCGAGATAAACTAACACACAGGTATGGAAGGGGGATAGATCGTGAACATACTGGTGAAGACGGGGTCAAGTTTGGTCGAGCGAGGGTACGAAAAATAAAAGCGTGAACAGGGCTATGTTGCTGTTCACTTTCTGTTGCGGGGTTGTGCGCGGTCACGCGGTCACGGCGAGCGGTTGCTCCGGCGGCTCTGGGCTAGGTCGAGGTTGGCAACGGCGGCATCTCTGGGTCGAGAAGGATTATGGGGATGAAGATTGTTTTAGAGTTAGGGTTTGTAAGTGTTCTATATACATATATATATAGAGCCGCGGGGGCCTAGGCGCTGACTCGTACGGGTTTGGGGAGCTGCCGCTGCTATATAGTCTTCGCGGGTCGTGGATAGCGGGTTATAGGTTAAACGGGTAGGGTTTTAGTCCATTAAGGTTTTAAATCCATTTTCTTTTCTTTTTCTTTCTTTATTTCCTTCTCATTTCTATTTCTTTTAGTAACATTACATATATATATGTATATATACATATATATATATATATATATATATATATATATGGAAAAATTCTAGAAATTACATTAGTACATAATATTAAGCTATCAACTATCCACAGGGTCTCCTACATGGAATAAATTAGAGAAATTTTATAATTGCTCCATAAATCCCCTAAATACACAAACACCTAAAATAAAAAGTAAATAAATCATATTTCTTTTATTTAGCTCATAATTACTATAAATTAATTAATAATTAATTAAAATAGTTAATACGGTTTTTCGAATTAGGGGTTTTACATATACGGTGAAGCTATAAGATATGAGGGGTCAATAATACAAACCAACAGTCAAGCCTCGGTCAAAGAAACCCTAGTATCTCAATCACAAGAACAACATAAATAATAAGAAGATTTAAGATCAGTTGAAATATGATTGTAAAGCATCCCAAAATAAAATATATAAATGATCATGAAGCTAGTGAACACAAAATGAATAAAATAGCCATAATCTAAGTAATACATTATCAACTCTAGGATATGTCAATCATGCTATTGCCCGTAGGCTTATTGATTAATCCAAACATGAGCTGAATACGTGCTCAGTTGCTAAACGTCAATAAAATTAGAATGAACATCAGAGTTGGGAAGTAAGAAAACTCACTCAAGTGGTCTACTGCTTCTAGTGGTCACCATCCTCAAGAAAGTACGAAAGATCCTCTGGTGCTGCTACGGGATCTATCCATGCAAAACCAGTAGGGTCAGACCCCCAAATTGAAAGTACCACAAAGAAAGTCAATCTAGGAACTTAAACCAATAACACAAGCAATACAAATAATGGAAGTAAAGGCTGAATGTAAATAATCTCAGGATAATAAAAGAAATACTGTAAACCTACAAAAGAGATTTCCTGAACTGATATACAAAATGGAATAATAAATACAGTAAATAAAGGTATGATCATGCATGTTGTAAGCCCCCTGATTTCAGTAATTATTAAATTAGATTTTTCACAATTTTCTGGAAGTTTTTAGGATTTTCTGTAATTAAAACCTAGACTTTTGGTAATTTAATGATTTTTATTTGCTATTAATTAATATTAAAATATTATGAAAATAATATTTTATGGTGTAAAATAGAAAACCGGATATAGGGAAATTTTTTTTGAATTTATTGGACTCCGGAAACCCGTTTAAAGCCTTAAAAACTATTGTAGAAATTAAACCAATTTAAACCTGACTGAACCCGGTTCAATTGAACCAAACCAACCCGAAAC
The DNA here is from genome assembly GCA_036927795.1 of Iris macrosiphon. Taxonomy (NCBI): domain Eukaryota; kingdom Viridiplantae; phylum Streptophyta; class Magnoliopsida; order Asparagales; family Iridaceae; genus Iris; species Iris macrosiphon. The sequence continues at coordinate 141,152,209 of JAYESA010000009.1, read as the reverse complement.
CCGACAATCCAAACCCATACTCAGATAATAGCGGGTCGGGCCGGATTCCTATCGAACCCGACCCGAACCCGAACCCGTTAACCCTGACTGAACCCTAATCCCAATACCATCGGGATTACTGTAGCGCCTATTTAATATCCTCGAACTCCGTGCCCCGCCGCCGCCGCAACCCTATCTCAGACTCCCGCTCCGCCGCCGCAGCAACGTTCCTCGCCTGAACCCTAGCTCTCCGTCGATGACCTCCTCTCCCCTCTTCCGCCGTCTGACCGCCCCGCTCGAGTCCTCCCCCGCACGCCGGAGTCCCCTCTCCTTCCTTCTCTTCCCGCAGCACTGCCCCTCGACCCCCGCCGGATCTCACGTCCCCACGCCGTCTTTCCCGCGAACCCCAGCACCGCCCTCCGTTGCCGCCCTCTCTCCTCGACCGCCCGTCGCCACCTAGCCGGCCAACCCTGCTCCCTCTTCTTCCTCCTCCCTCGACACCAAGCCACAGCCGCAGCAGCAGCCGGCTCAGCCCTACTCTGCCACCGCGTCCCTCGCCGCACAGCCGCCTCCCCGCCGTGTGTCGCCCGGCCACCATCTCCTTCCACTTTCTCCTCCTTCTCCCCGCTCGGTCCAGCACCCCGGAACCCTAGCCAACGCCTCCCTCCGGCGGCCCAGCACCCAACCCCGAGTCCCTCCGGCCGCCTCTGGTCGCCCGACGCCGCCGTCCGCCGTGCAGCGCAGCCCCCCAGCTCCCTCCGGCAGGCCTCCCTCGTCGCAGCGTCGCACAGCTCCGGCCAAAACCCTAACCCTAGGATTCGAATCCGGACGCGCCGTGTCGTGTCGGACACGAGAGAGTTCGGTTTTTCGAGCCCTGTTCAGGTACACGTATCTTCCTGCTCGTTTACTCGTTTTTGTTTCCGTCTTTTGCAAAGCAAATCCTGCGTGACCCTCTCGGTGCCCGTGTAACCCGTTCGGTGCATCGCGTCCTGTGGTGATCGCGAACTGTGATCCAAAAACAGGAAAAACAATACCCTGTTCCACCCCGGAACTGAGTGCGCCCCGCCAAACGGGATAACTTGGTCGCACGCGGTCTTTACCAAAATGTGCGCGACGTTGATACGGACATGTGAGATTTTGCAGAAGTCGATTCGGATGTGCGTGCACACCGGAATCAACGCGTATCCGCCGACACCGTCCCGTATCCGTCCTTTCTGGAATATGCTGTAACTTTGTGTACACACGTCGGATCGAGATAAAACTTGTGCCATCGGAATCGTAGCAATACGCTGGTCCTGTGATCCAAGTTTCGTACGATTCTGAGAACCTTGATGAAATCGCGTATCGTGGGCCCCATAAGCTCCAATTGACGGGCGATTTTGTGATCGGCTCATCGGAATCCAATTCTGGAAGTTCTGTTGGGTTCGTATCATCGTTCCTGACTTGTTGACACTAAGTTGGCAAATTTGGAGACCTTTGACCCTGACACGCTTTCCGGTACAAAGTGGCCCACATGTGGACCCCGCTTTGACCCGGAAATATCAATTTTGCCCTTGTGTCCAAATTGGACTCAAGGACAGGCGTTTTTAGCTATTTGACATCTTCTGAGATGGTTGGTGATATTTATTACAGCTTTTGGAGGAGTACCCACAGGATCCACAGATACAGGGACGACTGTTGGTATTCGGACATCAGGCAAGTGTACCTTGCCAAACTCTGCAGTATTGTTACATATTTTCCTTGCTTTATTATATTGTTGTGCATGCTTAACCTAGGATCGTGTGACATACTTAGCGTCCGATTAATAGTCGGGTGCCAACACTGTACGCGGTGTTGGGTACGGTCATCTAGAGATGGACATTCGTGACACTTTATATGTCTTACCAAGTACACTTTGACCCAGGACACTTGACACTATTCATGAGACAGGATTTTCCCGAGATATTTGTGGTGATTCTGTATAGGATACTAGACATGGATATTATATTCTTAGATATAGTATGACTGGTTGCATTAGCTATGATCCTGCTTGACATGGACATGAGACGTTATGGTCATGATATGCGTGGTTACATTAGGTGGGGAGAGACATACAAGCTACAGGCCATTCCATATATATATACATCCACTATTATTGAGAGGTCGTAGACTCTCGGAGTAGAGCTAGACCCACTACCGGTTATTACCACTACCGGCTCCCCGACACAGAGCTTGTAGTGGCTCAGCCTGAGTACTCGTGCTGCTCTCACTTGCATTATCACTTAGATGGTTACTTACTTGCCCTATTGATTCCATTTATTTTTCTGCACTGGATTTATTTTGGCATGAGCTTTCATGTACCTTGCTATGTCCCCTGAGGACGTGGATCCGGATTATGTCCCCAGGATTTGAGGACGAGATCTATCCCGAGGTATACGGGACCGAAACAGGAGTTGATCCAGGAGTTGTATCGCCATCCGAAGATGAGGTGTTAGCCGAAGACTTCTCCTGAGCATCCATGTTCATGCTCAGTATTTATTTACTTATTTATTTTAGTCATTTATTTCTGGTCTGTTGAACCATTGTACAGATATTTATCGGGTTGTTCCCTGAAGCATTTGTTGAGACTAGCTGATGATTTACATTCCTTATTTATTCTGTGAATTATATTTTATATCTTGTGTGGATGAGATTAGTTGTGCCATGTTGTCTTAGACTTGTTTTACAGCTTAAGTATGCCCTGATGGATCCATTAAATTAGGTTTGTCCATCGGTGCGTCCTGCTGGCCATTATCACGCGTCTGGTCCCTCGATATTTTGGGACTGGGGCGTGACACATGCCTAGACTAACCATCATCCATAAATCATGAAAAATCATATAAGTACATCTTGATACTTTAACTGACTAGGGTTATCATAATTACTAACAATTATAATTCAACACGAAACTAGAGTTCCTTCTAATCACATGCCCCTGTAGTCTGTCCGAGATATCCATACGTGCAAACCAGCACTGGATACTCCTCAAGATACTCCACAAGATAAACCACTGAATACTCCAAAAGTTACTCCACAAGATAACCATATGAATAATCGGGACTGCATGCAATCTAGAAAAATCTTTAGCCATGTACTAAGTAAATCTCTAGTTAATAACCCCTAGCAGTTTCTTGTATGAATCCAGGTATGGCGTTCTACAAAAACCATCCTAGACATGATGCAACAAAATAAGTTCTAATAATAATAAAAACAAGTTTAAATATACATTCCATAAACGGACTCATGTAAGCCATGACAACAACCAAGCCAAGTGAATCCAAGTAAAGCCAGGTAAAGACATGTGAAGCCTGGTAAAGCTTTGTATAACCATATGAAGCCATGTACATCCAGATGAAGCTAAGTGAAACCAAGTCAAGCCATGTCCGATGAAGCCATGTAAAGTCATGCCAAGTCAAGTCCAGTCAATCATGTCATCACGTGTAGCCGGGCAATACCGGGTAAAATCGAGTAAAGCCAAGTCAAGTCAAGTCATATGAAGTCATGTATGTTCATATCCAATCAGGTCAAGTTATCGCATATCCAAGAAAAAGAAGAATCGAAATGAAATCGTAAAAAACTAAGATGTCCTAATGAAAGAGCACGATTGGTATACCGTCGATAAAGTCCAGTACACCGTCGATATACAGGTCTACAGATAGAAAAAATACAACAAATCTAGATTCAACAAATTAGTATACCGTCGATACACTGTAGTATACCGTCGGTATGTCATACCAAGTAAGCAACAAAGGTTCTGGAAAATAAGGCTCCACAAATCAAAATACCGTCGGTATAATATAGTATACCTTCAGTATGCCAGCCAAGAAAAATATCCTAAAGTCGATTAACAATGTCGACAATGATCGGTATACCATCGGTACACTGTAGTACACCTTCGATATGTCGATAGGGTTCAAAGAAAAATATCAAGAAATTCAAGTCGGTCAAAATAGGTATGTCGTTTGTATACTGTAGTATACCATAGGTATGTCGGTTTCTAAGGAGAAACATGGTTAGAGTCAAGTCTGAATTTCGGGACCCAAATTAAACCCCAAAAACTATCAGAACCAAGTCTAACAAGAAGTCAAATCTAGGGTAAGTCTCATTTCATAATATAGACTAAATCTTATGGTCACAACTCTGGTACTGAATCTGTTATCTAGTTACCAAAAAGGGACAGAACAAGATTCTACCAGAAATTAAAACCAAAATGATCACTAGGCTAGAAATCATGATATGAACAACTATAGTAAAGCATGTCTAGCTAAAAAGTAACAACCAAAGCTTTAGAAAAGTAAAATGACAGAAAGTAAAAGAAGTTCACGAAATCGATAAGGTGTACTTGCCTAAAGCGAGCTTCCAGCCTAAACCTTCTAGTCTACTACCACGAAGGGGTTCAGAAGCCACACTCCAGCTCTAAAGACCAAGCTCCGAGCTCGAAAGAAAAAAAATGAACAGAAGAGAGAGAAAGAGAAAGAAAGAAAGAAATGAAATGAAACTCAAGTACTATTTATAGAGAAATTCTCAAAAAATCTCGAAAAGTAAAACAAATATATGTCGGGCAGTATACCATCGGTATACTGTAGTATACCTTCGGTATATTGGTCAGGAAGTAAATTTTTAATTTAAGAATTTTGAGCTTCCTCGAGAACCAATAAAATACAATAAATAGCACAAAATATTTATCCGCATAAAATACGAATACTGTGAGACGAGTCTCACATAATAACATCTCCAAAAGTTTCACTTGATAGAAATAAATCTAGTACAATAATGTCTAGCTAACTACTGAGCTACGACTAGCTGGTCATCTCCCTCAATCGGTATCGGCTCCTCCTGAGCCACTGTCTCCAACTCTACGACCACTATGTCCTGGGGTCCATAGTGTGTAGGATACCAATCATCCAAATCGTTTAAAAAATATTATCCAGTCAGGATGGAACAAACACACCTCTAACAGTAGTTCCAAATAAATGATAAAGACTATGAAATAGTAAATAGTAAATAAATACATGATAAACAAATATGAGTAAAAAACAGAAACAGGAAATGATAATGGTAATGCTGATATATAAATAAACATGAGTAATGGAGTATTATATACAGGAATCAGGAATCAGGAAATAAGGAACTAACTAAGTGTGTGAGTACTAGGTTCGACATATGATCGACTTGAAAACTTGCATAGGGATTATTGCTTGGTTAATCTTACATGAAGTGTATGATTAACACTCACAGGGACATACACAGGGTAAGGTTATGATCACATATCTAACTAACACTCCCGGCCCCCGACTGATATAGTAGATGCAACCATGACACATTACGTGTAACCATCACTTTTTCGGAGAGGGGTATTTTTGTTATTTAATATTATTGGTATTGTTAATATTGTATATTGCTAATATATAGTTAGTGTTTAGAGTGTAGCCTATTAGTTAGACTAAGTACTATTGAGCCTAAGTGGACCCAACTAGACTTGTCATGACCATTGTCAAGCCCCGATCCTGCAAGGGTCATTCATCCTCGCTAGGGCCTTGCAGAACTGACCTTCCTCGCTTGGGTGTGATGCCTTGCAAGCCTAAGTTGTTCTTGCACAAGGCCAAGCTTAAACAAGGACAAAATAAGCTATTCAGAGATAGAAGCAGCGGCACAACATAGCAGAAAAGTAAAGAACACAATGGCATAAGAAAACAAGCTCTTTATTGATATTCAAGAAGTGTTACAAGCGACGCTTAGCCGAGATTACAATTTTCTCAATCTCTCTCTCTTTCTCTCGCTCTCTCGCTCTCTCTCTCTCTCTCTCTCTCTCTCTCTCTTTCGAGAGAGAGAGAGAGAGAGAGAGAGAGAGAGAGATTATAATGACATTGTTCCATATATTATATCCCTTTATACAAAAGTATCTCAAAATATCTCGATACGTCTCAAGGCATCGACCTTAGATTTTTTGGCTCCTGAGGATGAGGATATGCTATATCTTCTTTGAATAATCCCGTATCTGCGAATAGAACTAGTGGGAGTTCAGCACTTTGGGTAAATTACTGATATGTATAAAAGCAACGAACAGAAGCAAGACTCTCTAAAACCAATACTAAGTAATCATGTGGTATAATATTACATTACTAGTGATATTTCTACCTTTACCTAGGTTTATTTCATGAAGTACAGGATCAGAGTCATTTTACTTCTTTCGAAAATATATCTTTGAAAATAGTTTGCACATTTAATATATTCAAGTATGTTATTGGGATAATGTTCTAACGTACAGTGCATAGCATGTGTCGTGAGCCATATTTACTTACTCTTAGGAACATAAGCTATCTCTAGTGGACTATTTATCTTAATTTAAGGTAGCAGTAATATATACATATAAAATAGACAAGTCTTATGAGCAATTTGATAAGAAACATAAATAATAACTAGTGATCACTTATACAGTGATTCTTATCCTCGGCCGAACGGTTATCCCTGCAACAGACATACAAGTTAGCAATAATTTGCATAAACATCTAAGTACTATTTAATGTTCGTCTCTGAATCAAACAGTTAGGGATGCAAGAAGGCTATTTGTCATTACCATATTTTCTAGGAGAGGGTATTTTGGTCATTTTATAATTATTTAAATATTGAGCATGTTGAATAATTATTTATTGTACTATTTAATTATTGTTAGATGTTAGTTTATTATTTTGGATTTGTGTTAGTGGACCTAACTAGTTTAGTTTAAACTTATGCACCAATATTTGTAATTAGTTAGAATTAAGTATAATTAGAAGCTCATTCATTAGGAGGATGATTAGTTTAATTAAAACCATTAGACTAGAACCTTTCCTCCTTAATTATTTCTTCATGAGAGACCCCAAGGAGTATAATGGACATTACATAGTGACTTATGGAGGGGTCAAGTGGTCGACCTATACAAAGAGGGGGGGGAGTTTCTCTCTCCTCTTTTCATTTTAAATCTAGATCTAGAATTTTTCCCAACCAAATTCCTTCATTCCCACATCAATTCTTTACCAAATTTCTTTCCAATTCTTTTCCAAATCATCATTGGAGGCTAGTAGAGCAAGGATCTAGAAGGAAAAAGCAATAAACTATAAAGAGGAGCAAGGATCTACAAGTTGGAGGCCAATTTTAACAAATTTGGAGGTTGCATTGGAAATCCATCTTCCAATAGATACAATTCAGTTTTTCCTCTTTAAATAGGTTCTAAATCTGAGATTTCACCATGAAAATCTACCCATATGCATAGGCTATCCTTAGAAATTAAAATTATGTTCATAGGAGGCCTATTGAGAAAGTTATGGTACTTTTTGTGTCAATTTTGGAGAAATTCGGAGATTGACACTTGTTGTGTTTGTCAATTTGTCATATAAACAAAATTGACATATGTTTGTTTATTTGTGGATAGTATCGTGTCCACAATTGGATACGTGTAGGTCAAATCCCAATAATTTGGTGATACGTATTGATTTGGGAGTTTTTCCTCCGACACGGGACTTTGTGCATGTCATATTTTGACGCAGACACGTAGATGTATATTTTATTCTTCGTATTGTTCATATATAGTAATTTAGACTAGCTCGTATCCTTTGGGGTATGTTTGGTTGTGTGGTGGACTCGTATCGCAAGCGTATAACAGATCTAGTGTGATACGGGTGCGATGCACTCCACGTGTTTGATTGATTTCATTTCTAGATCCAATTTTCGTTATTCTTAGCTATATATATATATATATATATATATATATATATATATATATATATATATATATATATATATATATATATATATATATATTGTTATGTATATATATGTAGTTATGTGTACTAGTATATCAATTATCTATATATATATATATATAACTATTTGGATAGTTATCCTATATGTATACATGTATGTTGTATATATGTATTTATGTATATGATGCTACTATATCTATATGTATGTATGAGAGGGAGTGTTATATCTACCGATGTGTATATGTATGGGATACTATATCTATAAGTACATGTGTGTAGATACATATATATGTATGTGTATGATTATATATATATATATATATATATATATATATATATATATATATATATATATATATATATTTATATATTGGTATAGATGAGGGTATGTTTACTTGAGTTGTCTATATATATATATATATATATATATATATATATATATATATATATATATATATATATATATAAGTATTATGCATTCAAGTACTTGTGTGAGTGTGTTTTTGTGTGTGTTGGAAGGGGGTCGGCAGTGTGTGCTGTGATTCAATCGAGCACACAACGAGCAGCTAACAACAAGTTTGCATCTGTCGCAGCAATACGCAATTGCACTACAAGATGCAATGTACAGCAACAGTAGCAGTATTCCAGTGCTTAGCACAGCCAGAAGCAACAGTAGCAAGAACCATTGCTTGGAGCAGCAGTAGCTAGGGCTCGAGGCTACATGAGCAGCTGCAACAGCGAGGCAGTAAGGCTACAGCACAGCGGCAGCATTTTAGTGCTTAGCACGAGCAACGCAGCATTGTCCAGTATCAGCAGCAGTTCCAGCATATTTCAGAGCTAGGTAGTATGGCCTGTTAGTTATTTGATAGTTAGTTATCTATTGAATTAGTTATGTAGTTAGTCGTTAGTTAATATTTTGGTTATTAGCTAGTTGATAGTTAGTTAAGTTATCTAGTTTAGTTAGTAGCTATGTATATACTTGTGATTAATTAGTAAGTTAGAACTATATATATACTACTTATACATATCTAGCTAGGTATATATATATTTGTAGGTATGTATGTATATATGGGTATATGTATTAGTTGCATTGATGGTTAGTGTAGCATGGTAATTAGTATCTAATATTCATATTAGTAAATACTAGTAGTTAGTATTAGTATGTACTAGAAGTTATATTAGATTGATATATATGTATTAGTATATAGTTAGGAGTTGGGTAGTTATTATACACTAGAGTCGACATTATCTTGAAATACCAAGGTAAGTGTTAAGGTATTGAGGGTTACTCAAGGTATTCGAGTTGGGTATCGAAATGGAAGTTTAGTGGTGAGATACCGCATTGGTTCAAAGTCAAGGTATCCACTTAGCATTTGTAATTAGGATTAGTATATATATATTATTCCTTGTGTATGCATATATGCTATTTCCATATCTCTTGTTTGCGTATCTTGCGATACGGTAACTTAGTATCCTAGATTTAGCTTGTATGGCCTAGATTCTTAGTGTATGAACCTAATATCATAGAGATAGACTCATGCAACCTAGAAATAAATAGTTTGACCAATTTGACTTAGAGTTGACCTAGTTTGACTATTTTGACTTAAAATTAGCTTTTTAACCTCGATGTTGACTAGTTTAACTTATTTTCATTCTGAAACTTTGTATATATGTTATATTCCCTATTTTGGTCTTTGAGTCACCGTACCGAATAATATTTGTGATACTGTGCACCAAGTTTCAGGCGAGTACATTCTTTGATAGTTTCTCATTTATGATATCCTCTATATTCATTGTATCTAGTGTAGATATCCTTAATTTCTTTACACAATGGTTACACGGATTAGTATATATGGATCTCGTTATGAGATATTATTCCTTGGTATATATGGTGTATCTTGTGCAAGCCTTGTTTCATTGTCCTTCTTGTACATGTACAGACACTGATTCTTGGGGAGACTTGCTACCTTCATAGAGAATCCTGTGCCATAGCGTACCATAGTTGGATCCACTATACCAGTCAGGGTTGGGGAGTATGTAGTATAGATATATGATCATACCCTCCTTGTATTAAGTCTTGTTCATTGAATAGTGTTAATCATACACCACATGTATGATTAGCCAGGCCATATATCTTGTATCAAGTTCCCAAGCTGATCACATGTTAAAGCTGGTACTCACTCATTTAGACATTAGTATTCTTGCTCATTGTCATATTGTTCATTCTTGTATTTATTTTCAGTATTTCCATATTCTATATCTCTTGTCTCGATTATTGCATCTGGTATATTCACATCTATTTACTGTTACATAGTTTATATCATTGATTAGAACTGTTGTTAGAGATGTACTCTACTTCTTTCCTGACTGGATATATTTTTCCCAAATGATACTGAGGAGTGGTACCCTACTCATTACGGGCCTCAGGATGTTATAGGCTTAGAGTCAATGACCCTGGCTCATGAGGGACTCATCCCGACTGAGACAGATGACCCGGGACTCATAGCTTAGATGTTTAGTTATTCTCTTGGACTGGATTTGTCTCCAGCTTATTGTTTAGTATTTTCTTTGACTCATTGATGTTATCATTTTAACTCATAATTTGTATTATGACTATTCTATTCTTTTATCATATTCGTTCTATTCTCTATCTTAGATCTGGGATTGAGTATATTGATATTATTGGTGGCTTATTATATTATTAGATAGATTACCCAAACAGCGTTCTACAGCCGATTCTGTGACGTACGCTGGGCGTTGTTCCCGACTTGCATCCTTACATCGGGTGCGGATCGTGACACATTTTTAGTGGTGGCCCATGCAGGTCTTTGAGGTCGCAATTAGTGCGATTAGTAGTGGTGCTCTGAATTGAGTGCTATTACGAGCCTGTTTCAGGATATAAGATATAGGCTATAGGTTGAGAAAACTCAATCACACTAGGAAAAACTCTTTTGATTCATTCAACTATTCTTCCTTGATATTGATATTTGATCTTTAACTGTCCTTCCTTTGAGTGTCTTACATTATTTGCCAAATTGATTCTTTCTTTCGCTTTGTCTCAGGATGCTACCAAAGACTAGATCACGGCAGGGGAGAGCAGCTTCTGAGAGGTCTACGATGTCCCGAGGGCCTGCACCAGTCACTTCTCCTGTGATTGGAGTATCAGCTGCATTCGGAGGTCCACCTCCTACTCATAGGACTGTACCAACTATATCTGAGGGACTTCTACCTCCACCTTCCGTGCCAGCATATGCGACGCAGATGTTCACACTATTTTACGAGATATTGGAGGTGCAGAGGGCTCAGTCTGAGGCACACCAGAGACAAAATAACGTCTTATGATAGGGCATCGAGAGTGCTCATCAGTTTGCATGTGCCGTAGTAGAGAGAGGAGTTTCGGTCCAGCAGTAGGTTGCTCCTCATATTGCTCAGCTTCAGCTAGGCAATATTCAGGACTTCAAGAAGCTGGAGCCTAGGGTCTTTAAGGGGATGGAGGGCATCGTCTATACTGATGGTTGGCTCAAGGACATTAAGCATCTTATGAGGGTGTCCCATCTTTCTGAGGATCTGAAGGTTGAGGCAGTAGGACTTCAGTTGTTCGACGTTGCCCGCACTTGGTTCAGGAATGAGCTAATTCTTCTTGACGCAGGATAGTCTTGGGAGGTATTCAAGGACCACTTCAAGAAGAAGTTCTTTGCTCGGGCGGAGGCAGTTTGAGAGCCTCATTCAGGAGAGCATGTCTATGGAGGAATACGCTACAAAGTTTGACAGGTTGAGCCGATTTATGAAGTATTTTGTGAGAGAGCTGGAGGTTCGAACCATTCGATTTTGCAAGGGTCTAAACTGGAAAGTGAAGATCCTTATTCCGTCTTTTTATAAGACCTACTCGGAGATACTTGCGGAGGCACGCAAGGTTGAGCGGGAGTTGGGTTTGAAGCCCAAGAGAGATTACGATTCTTTTCTAGGGGAAAATAGTAGCACAGTGACTGGCAAGCGTCCCCATTTCCAGTCCAGGCCTTTTTATCAGCCGCAGCAGCACCAGGCTCTAGCGAGGGCACTATTTTACCAGGCACCGCAGCAATAGAGACGGTTAAAGCAAGCTCATTGCCACTACTGCAAGAAGCCCAACCACATCTGGGAGGTTTGCAGGAGAAAGTTAGGAGTTTGTTTGTATTTTGGCACCGAAGGGCATTAGCTGAGGGAGTGTCCTTCCAATCCTTATTGTGGAGTTCAAGGAGCAGCTCCAGCTCCGACGACACAGGCGAAACCACCTACAGTACAGCATAAAGGACCGCAACTTCCGACCCAGCAGCAGCGTTATGTCCAGCATCAGCATCAGGGAGGTGCACGTCAGGGACGAACATTTTCTATGACCGTCGAGGAGGAAAAGCCCACCGGAGATGTCATCGTAGGTTCTATTCTTCTTGATTCTATTCCAGCTTCAGCTTTGTTTGATAGTGGTGCTTTTCATAGTTTTGTATCTATTTCTTTTGCTCCGAAGCATGGTTTGGTAGCTGAGTCTTTGCTTAGGACTTGCAAGATCATGACCGTGGGAGGTATTATCCTGGTTAATGATATTTGCAAGGATTGGAGAGTTACTCTGGGAGGCCGGGAGATGAGTGCGTGTCTACTTGTAATACCACTTTCGAGTTACGATATTGTACTCCGGATAAATTGGTTAAGTAGGCACCGTACTAGTATAGATTCTGGAGGAGGTAGAGTTTTGTTTGGTCCGCCAGGACAGCCAAAGTTTGAGTTTACTAGAGGAACTGCAGAGCAGGGAGGAGGCATTATTTGTGGAGCTGTGGTGGAAGACAAGGTGTTGTCACATCCATTGATAGCAGAGTTCTTGGATGTATTTCCTGAGGAATTGTCAGGATTGCCACCATATCGAGATGTTGAATTCTCTATTGACTTGGTTCCAGGTGCAAAACCATTTTTACAGCATGTCTATAGAGTAAAAAATAACGAGCTGGTCGAGCTGAAGAAGCAGGTGGACGAGTTGCAGGATAAGGGATTTATCAGATTGAGTTCTTCACCGTAGGGAGCCCTGATATTGTTTATGCCGAAGAAGGATGGATCAGTGCGCATGTACATTGATTACAGGGAATTAAATATTCTCACTATCAAGAATAAGTATCCTTTGCCATGGATTGATGACTTGTTCGATCAGTTGAGTGGTGCCAAGGTATTTTTCAAGATAGAATTGAGATCAGGCTACCACCAGGTGAAAGTAAAGCTGGAGGACATACCGAAGATTGCTTTTTAGACTCGGTATGGCTAGTATGAGTTTATGGTGATGTCGTTTGGGTTGACTAATGCCCCGGCGATGTTTATGAATTTGATGAACAAGGTGTTCCATCAGTACCTTGACAAGTTCATGGCGATGTTCATCGATGACATACTCATATACCCGAAGACATCGGAGGAGCACGAGGAGCATTTGTGGATTATATTGGATATGCTGAGGAAGAAGAAGCTATTTGGGAAGATATCTAATTTTGAGTTCTTCCTGGACAAGGTGGAGTTTTTGGGATATGTTGTGACTGGTGATGGTATTTCAGTGGATCAAAAGAAGATCGCAACAGTAGAGTCTTAGAAGACCCCGAGTTCAATAGCAGAGATCAGGAGTTTCTTGGGATTGGCAAGCAATTACAGAAAGTTTGTGCAAGATTTTTCGAGGATTGCCGAGCCGATGAACAGACTCACCAGGAAGAATGTAGAGTTTATTTGAATGGAGGATTGCCAGGTTGCTTTTGAGGAATTGAAGAAGAGGTTGACATCTGCTCCTATTTTGACATTGTCATCAGGGTCTGGAGGTTTTACTATTTATAGTGATGCATCGGGGAAAGGTTTGGGTTGTGTTCTTTAGCAGAATGGGAAAGTGATTGACTATGCATTCTGACAATTGCGTCCTCATAAGAAGAACTATCCTACCTATAATGTAGAGTTGGCAACAGTCAACTTTGCCCTGAAGTTATAAAAATACTATTTGTACGGAGAGCGTGTGAAGATCTTCACAGACCACAAAAGCTTGAAATATGTTTTCACGCAAAAGGAGTTGAACATGAGGCAGCGTCGGTGGTTGGAACTGATGAATGATTTTGACATATCTTTGCAGTATCATCCTAGGAAAGCTAATATAGTTGTCGATGACTTGAGCAGGTATCCGGTAGCTATGTTCTTGACGCGGGATCGATATTTGTTGGAGGACTTGGAGAGCTTGGGCATTGAGATGATAGTTTCTGGGTTGGCTATGCAAATATGTGGATTACAGATAACACTTAGAGTTGATGGACAGGATCTAGGCAGCCTAGTATGAGGATGTATCTCTGAGGAGCATCAGAGCTCAGGTGAATGCAGGATTGGAGGATGATTTCACCATTGTCGAGGATGGTTCTTTGCGGTATGGTGTTAGATTTTGTTTGCCTAATGGGGAGCTGCGTGAGGAGGTATTACAGAAAGTGCATCGCTCTCAGTATTTTATACATCCAGGTGCCAACAAGATGTATCAGAATATGCAAGAGAGAGTGTGGTGGTATGGCATGAAGAGGAAAGTGGCATTGTTTCTATCCAGATGCTTAGTGTGCCAGCAGGTGAAAGCCGAGAGGCAGAGGCCAGGAGGTTTACTTCAGCCATTACCTATTCCAGAGTGGAAGTAGAAGCACATTACTATGGATTTTGTGTCTAAACGTCCATGGTCTCCAGGAGGGAAAGACGCGATTTGGGTCATCGTTGACAGGTTGACCAAGTCGACCCACTTTTTGCCTTTCAACGTGGGTTTGTCTACGGAGAAGCAGGCAGAGATGTATGTGAGGCAGATCGTCAGGATACATGGAGTTTCCGTCAGCATAGTCTCGGATCGGGATCGTCATTTTATTTCTTATTTTTGGAGGAGTTTGCAAGCGAGTTTGGGTACCCAGCTCAAGTTTAGTACTATATATCATCCCCAGACAGATGGGAAGTCAGAGAGGACTATTCAGACTCTCGAGGATATGTTACGCACTTGTGTACTAAATTTTGGGGGTTCTTGGGAGGACCATCTCTATTTGGTAGAGTTTGCTTACAACAATAGCTACCAGGCTAGTATAGAGATGTCACCATTTGAGGCTCGATACGGTCGGAGATGTCGTACTCCTTTATCATGGGACAATGTTGGAGAGAGAGTTTTGCTAGGGCTAGAGATGGTTGTGGATGTAGGGGAGAAGGTTAATCTGATCAGAGAGAGATTTCGGTGGCGTAAGACAGATAGCGGTATTGGGCCGATAGCTACTGGAGACTTTTGGAGTTTGAGGTATAGTTTTAGATTTTTGTTTTGTGCTTGATATTGGTTGTTTGTTATAGTTTAAGTTCTTAAGGTTCTATTTTGTTCTAGGTTGGTGGTCTGGTATTTCTAAGAATTTCTCTGACACGAGGCACGATTCGCTTCAGTGGAGGCAGGAAGCTTAGTCCGCTATTCATCAGACCTTTCACTATTCTTGAGAGGGTCGGTGCAGTTGCTTACAAACTAGACTTGCCACCTGCATTGGAGGGAGTGCACAACGTTTTCACGTGTCACAGTTGAGATGGTACATGGCGGATTCTAGTCACGTGTTGGAAAACTCGAAGATAGAGGTAGGCCCTACTCTTAACTATCCAGAGCAGTCAGTTGAGATTCTGGATGAAATACGAGAGCGTTATCCATAGAAGGTGCTGAGGAACCAGACTATTACTTTTGTGCGCGTCATATAGAGGCATCACTCTCCAGGGGAATATACTTGGGAGAGAGAGGATGAAATACGAGAGCGTTATCCATATTTGTTTGTGTCTTAAGGTATATTCTTTCCTAGTTATGTTCTGTTCTTTTACTCTGTTCTGTTATTTTCTGCGGGTAGTTTTCGTCTTTGAATTTCAATGACGAAATTATTTTAAGGAGGGTAGACTTGTCACTACTATATTTTCTAAGAGAGAGTATTTTGGTCATTCCATAATTATTTAAATTTTTTGCATGTTGAAATAACTAGTTTAGTTTAGACTCATGGACCAATATTTGCAATTAGTTAGAATTGAGGAAAATTAGAAGCCCATTCATTAGGAGGATGATTAGTTTAATTAAAACTATTAGACTATAACCTTTCCTCCTTAATTATTTCTTCATGAGAGGCCCCAAGGGGTATAATGAATATTACATAGTGACTTTGGGGAGGGGGTCAAGTGGCCGGCCTATACAAAGAGGGGGGGAAGTCTCTCTCCTCTTTTCATTTTAAATCTAGATCTAGAATTTTTCTCAACCAAATTCCTTCATTCCTACAACAATTTCCTACCAAATTTCTTTCCAATTCATTCCCAAATCATCATTGGAGGTTAGTAGAACAAGGATCTAGAAGGAGAAAGCAAGGATCTACAAAGAGGAGCAAGGATCTACAAATTGGAGGCCAATTTTATCAAATTTGGAGGTTGCATTAGGAATCCATCTCCCAATAGGTACAATTTAGTTTTCCTCTTTAATTAGGTTCTAAATCTAAGATTTAACCATGAGAAACTACCCCATATACATAGGCTACCCATAGAAATTGAAATTATGTTCATAAGAGACCTATTGACAATGTTATAGTGCTTTTTGTGTCAATTTTGGAAGAATTTCGAGATTGACACTTGTTATTTTTGTCAATTAGTCATATAAACCAAATTGACATATGTTTGTTTGTTTATGGCTAGTATCGTATCCATAATTGGATACGTGTAGGTCGTATCCCAACCAATTGGTGATACGTATTGATTTGGGAGTTTTTCCTCCGACACGGGACTTTGTGCATATCATATTTTGACACGGACACGTAGATGTATATTTTATTCTTCGTATTATTTATATATAGTAATTTAGACTTGCTCATGTCCTTCGGGGTATGTTTGTTTGTGTGGTGGAATCGTATCGCAAGCATATCGTAGATCTAGTGTGATACTGGTACGATGCACTCCACGTGTTTGTTTGATTTTATTTCTAGATCCAATTTTCGTTATTCTTAGCTACTTGTAATAAATGTATTCATATGTATATATTTATATATATTGTTATGTATATATATGTAGTTATGTGTACTAGTGTATCAAGTATCTATATGCATATGTATCTATATATATGTAGATATACATCTATATATATAACTATTTGGATAGTTATGCTATATGTATACATGTATGTTGTATATATGTATTTATGTGTATGATGCTACTATATCTATATGTATGAATGAGAGGGAGTGATATATCTACCTATGTGTATATGTATGGGATACTTTATCTATAAGTACATGTGTGTAGGTACATATATATGTATGTGTAGGATTATATATATATATATATAAGGGTATGTTTACTTGAGTGTCTATATATATATATATATATATATATATATATATATATATATATATATATATATATATATATATTGTGCATCCAAGTGCTTGTGTGAGTGTGTGTTGGAAGGGGGTCGACAGTGTGTTATGTGATTCAATCGAGCACACATCGAGCAGCTAGCAGCGAGTTTGCATCAGTTGCAGCAACATGCAATTACAATACAAGAGGCAACATACAGCAGCAGCAACAACAGCATTCTAGTGCTTAGCATAGGTAGCAGTAGCCAGGGCTCGTGACTACACGAGTAGCTGCAGTAGCGAGGCAGTAAGGCTACATCACAGCGGCAGCATTTCAGTGCTTAGCATGAGCAATGAAGTATTGTCCAGTATCACCAATTGTTCCAGCATATTTCAGAGCTGGTAGTATAACCTGTTAATTATTTGATAGTTAGTTATCTATTGAATTAGTTATATAGTTAGTCGTTAGTTAACATTTTGGTTATTAGCTAGTTGATAGTTAGTTAAGTTATCTAGTTTAGTTAGTAGCTATATTTATATACTTGTGATTAATTAGTAAGTTAGAACTATATATATACTACTTATACATATCTAGCTAGGTATATATATATTTGTAGGTATGTATGTATATATGGGTATATGTATTAGTTGCATTGATGGTTAGTGTAGCATGGTAATTAGTATCTAATATTCATATTAGTAAATACTTGTAGTTGGTATTAGTATGTACTAGAAGTTATATTAGATTGATATATATGTATTAGTATATAGTTAGGAGTTGGGTAGTTATTATACACTAGAGTCGACATTACCTTAAAATACCAAGGTAAGTGTCAAGGTATTGAGGGTTACTCAAGGTATTAGAGATGGGTATTGAGATGGAGGTTTAGTGATGCGATACCGCGTTGTTTCAAAGCCAAGGTATTCACTTAGCATTTGTAATTAGGATTAGTATATATATATATATATATATATATATATATATATATATATATATATATATATATATATATATATATATATATATATGTTATTGCTTGTGTATGCATATATGCTATTTCCATATCTCTTGTTTGCGAATTTTGCGATACGGTAACTTAGTATCCTAGATTTAGCTTGTATGGCCTAGATTCTTAGTGTATGAACCCAATATCATAGAGATACATTCATGCAACCTAAAAATAGGTAGTTTGACCAAGTTTGGCCGATTTTACTTAGAGTTGACCTAGTTTGACTATTTTGACTTAGAAATGGCTTTTTGACCTAGATGTTGACTAGTTTAACTTATTTTCATTCTGAAACCTTGTATTGATGTTATATTCCCAATTTAGGTCTTCGAGGCACCGTACCGGACATTTATAATACTATGCACCAGACTTCAGGTGAGTACATTCTCTTATAGTTTCTCATTTATGATATCATCTATGTTCATTGTATCTAGTGTAGATATATTTATTTATTTTGACACGATGGTTACACGGATTGGTATATCCGGATCTCCTCATGAGATATTATTCCTTGGTATATATGGTGTATATTTTGTAAGCCTTCTTTCATTGTCCTTCTTGTACATATATAAACACTGATTCTCGGAAAGACTTGCTACCTTCCTAGAGAATTTTGTGCCATAGTGTACCATAGTTGGATCCACTATACCAGTCGGGATTGGGGAGTATGTAGTGTAAATATATGATCATACCCTCTTTATATCAAGACTTGTAAATTGAATAGTGTTAATCATACACTGCACATATGATTAACCAGACCATATATCTTGTATCAAGTTCCCAAGTCGATCACATGTTAAAGCTGGTACTCACTCACTTAGTCATTAGTATTCTTTCTTATTGTCATATTGTTCATTCTTGTATTTATTTCCAGTATTTCCATATTGTATATCGCTTGTCTCTATTGTTGCATCTGTTATATTCACATCTATTTACTATAACATAGTTTATATCATTGATTAGAACTACTGTTAGAGATGTACTCTGCTCCTTTCCTGACTTGATATATTTTTTCCAGATGACACTGAGGAGTGGTACCCGACTCATTACGGGCCTCAGGATATTATGGGCTTAGAGTCAGAGATCCTGACTCAGGAGGGACTCATCCCGACTGAGACAGACGACCCGGGACTCAAAACTTAGATGTTTAGTTATTCTCTTGTACTGGATTTGTCTCCAGCTTATTATTTAGTATTTTCTCTGACTCATTGATGTTATCATTTTGACTCATAAGTTGTATTGTGACTATTTTATTCTTTTATCATATTCGTGCTATTCTCCATCTTAGATCTGTGATTGAGTATATTGATATTATTGGCGGCTTATTATATTGTTAGATATATTACCCAAATAGCATTCTACCACCGATTCTACGGCGTAGGTTGGGCATTGTTTTTGACTTGCATCCCTATACCGGGTGCGGATCGTGACACTATCCTAGCATACGACCTAACTATATGATGGTCCATCAAAACCCATGATTAGCAGTTGGGACGTTCAAGCCCATCTCACTAATAAACTGACACCCTTCCTTAATCACGAGGTCTTTAAGCCTCAGGGTGTCATGTTCTCTTCTAGGCCGAACAATTTTCAGTGCCCTAGGAATCGATCAAGAAGTTACGTCCTTGTGCACAAGTTTGTCCAGACTGATGCATGAATGCACTTCTATCAGATAACATACAATGCAAGCAGGCAATAATCAAGCCGACTCTTCTGCATTAACTCTTCTTATCATTAGTCTATATTGATGTAAAGGGCACGTAACCATTAATCATCTTCTATTCAATCAAGCGATAGGTTCAATCTTTTTTTCTTTTCAATCGATAAGAAAAATATGCAAGCAATATCTATTAAAATAGACATGGCATCGTTCTTCTATTGCTTTAACTAAGCATGCAGTTCTACTCTCTCTCTTTAGCATACGATGGAAACATAAGAACATTTTTTTACTCTTATTTATTAGCATGGCAGTGGTTCGTTCAATAGCAGTGACAGTATTCTAAGCATGCAAAATTTATTTCTATACTAGCATAGCAATGGTTCTCTATTTAGACAAGCAAACAAGTTCTCTAATTAAGCATGCAGTTATTGTTATATCATTCTTATGTGGACATTATTAACTTAGTAAACAAGCATTATAAAACTCAGATTCATTATTAAGGCGTACAAGAATTAGATAATAAAGTCCTGCCCACTCACTTAGATTAGTCGTCTTATGGTTCAACAAGGAGATCTTCAGGAAAGTTTCCTTTTTTGAGTCAGAAAACTTATATCTCTTGTACATAGTATCATCCCGGAGCAGGGCACTACCACCATGGGTTCAATCAATTAGTTTAGCCATGGTTGACTCATTAATAAAAAAGAATGAATAGAATATCCTTTTTATTAAGATTAGAATATTTCTTTTAGTTAACCCTTAATTAACTAAACCCTTTATGACACTAATAGGGGCAATTTGGACATTGTGCATTGACCAAAACCTAGCGGGAGTATGGTCGTCCCTAAAAGGAAGGGGGAGAGTCTCTCTCCACTTTATTTGTTATTTCATTCCAAAATTAGTTCTTCCCCAAATTAAGGTCAACCTCCACCAAATTTCCATCAATTTTCTCTCATTCCCTACTCATATTCATCATCATGGAAGCCTAGGAGCTTAGATTACAAGAAGCACTACTTGGAAAGAAAATTCTTGGAGCTTGTGTCCATTTTGTGTCCAACCAGAGAAGTTTTATTAAGATTTGACTCCCAATAGGTATAATACCTATTTTTCTTCAATTTTATCGTTAATTTATAATATTAAACTTTTAGGAACCCTTCCATGGCTAAGGACTACATATAGGAAGAAGAACTAGGTCCTAATGAGTCATATTGTGATAGTTATTTTGACTTTTGTGGTCAAATTGGAAAAAATACAAGTTTGGACCATTAGGTGTTTGAAGGGATGATTCCTTGATGATTTTAGGGTATGATTCATGATTTGATAGTGTGTACATGTCCATAATTGGATACGGGAGTGTGTATCATGATATGGTATGGTGCATATCGGTATTTGGGGGTTTCTGGTTATTTGATGTCCATACTTCAATTTATGCATTTAATATAGTTATTCTAGTTATTATATATATATATATATATATATATATATATATATATATATATATATATATATATATATATATATATAAAGTGCTATTAAGGGTTTGGTATCATCATGGTGTGTTTCGTTGGTGTATCATTGAGTGTCATGATTATGATGTATATATGATTGATAAAGACTGTAAAATAGGCTGATACCTTCAAGGTATTTGTATCAATAACTAGGAGCCTATTTAGGTAAGGATGTTCATAGATAATTTGGTTTTGAGGTGGTATACATGTATCATATGTATCAAGCTTGTTGTTGTGTATCAATAGGAAACAATGTACCCTATATGTGTATGATACATGAGGGATATTACGTATACATAAGATTGGTTTGTGTCCAGTATTGTGAGGGTGTGTTAGTTATATTAGGGGGGTATCCTATCACTATTCATTATAAAGGGTATATTTGGGAAGGATTAGTAGTACCTACAGTAAATCAGTAAGTTGATGTCTACAGGGGAGTGTGAAGGCTCGGGCCTATCCCCAGGGAGGATCGTGCTTTGTGAGGTAGTGTCTGTGAGCAGCAGGTGTAGGTGTATAAGTGTTATGAGTGTGTGTAGTGTTTTGTACATTGATCTGTGCACTTGATGTTTATGTGGTTGTGTTGGTAGTGTTCTATGAGAGATTAGTGTGTGTGTGTGTGTGTGTGTGTGTGTGACTGCACTCGAGAACCTATGTATTTGTGTCCTATAACAAATCAAGTGGTTGTGGGAGTTCATGAGAAGGATGAATTTGTACTACAATAGCATCTCGAGCTAGGTATGTGACTGTTGGAAGCCAAACTGCAAGCAACAATTGGTGACAGCAAGAAAAAACTGTTGTCGAGGGATGGAATCACATGTGTGTGGGGTATCAGTAAGAGATAAATATTGGTATCAGTTTTAGGTATGCGGGGGATGCACAGTTGGCAAGTGATCTAGTTGGGTGCTGGTGAAGGGGGTTAAATTTTAGTACTACAACAGAAATTGATTGCAGTAGTGACTTGGGATCTTGCAGTCTAAGGTTGATGGTGAACGGACATGTGCAAAAGTGTCATATATGTGGGAAAAGATGTGAGTTGAAAGTGAGATTTGAGGTTAGTTTCAAGAGTGGTGTAGTATCCAGACTAAGGATTAGTATATGAGTTTGAATGTGCACTACAACAGGAGTAACATATGGGAAG
Source organism: Iris macrosiphon (assembly GCA_036927795.1). Classification (NCBI taxonomy): domain Eukaryota; kingdom Viridiplantae; phylum Streptophyta; class Magnoliopsida; order Asparagales; family Iridaceae; genus Iris; species Iris macrosiphon. The sequence continues at coordinate 141,129,807 of JAYESA010000009.1, read as the reverse complement.
TGCACAAGTGTGAGAAGTGGTATCAGTGGTTGGGAAGTGTACAAGGATTTAGGGTATCGAGTCTATAGAGTATCAGTATTTATGTGTCATATGGAGTGTGTACCCTAGGTTATTAGAGTATAGGTATACTAAAGTGTGGAGTGTCTAGATTGATACCCAAATATCTTGGTTATGATATGAGTATCTGTGAGAGTAGTGTAGAGATTTAGCCTAATTAGGATACTATGGTATGACTTAGGTATGAGTCTAAGTTGTTAAGATAACTACCTATAGGCTAAGGTATTAATCTAAATAATGGGTATTAACCATGGTATTAATTTTGGGATAGAGGTAAGGTATTTATATGCTAAGGTAATACTAGATACTAGATAATACTAGTATATTAATAAGTTATAGGTAGGTATTTAGTTATATTAGCTAGTATAACTAATACCTTTAAGATAAGGACCTAGAAACCTAGATATAGCCAAGTATCACCTAGTATTGACTAGTTTGACTCTATAGGTCAACTGTATAGATAGTGTGAACCCGAAACAAGGTATTGACCTAGTTTGACTAGTATAACCTAGTTTTGACATAGAAATTATATTTTTGCTTATTTAAGCATGTTTATCACTTTATTACACTCAAATGGCGTAGAATTTCATATATAGGTCAGTGTGACACCAGTTGGGATATCAAGTCGCATTATTTGTTCAGGACCACAGGCGAGTATATTCTCTGATAGTTTTCTTATTTTATAGTATCTATGTTACATGTATTTACTATTGAGATATTTGATTCTTGACATAAAAGTACACGGATTAGTATACTTGGATTCCCGTCATAAGATATTATTGTTCGTGATTACTCAGTAATTATCGTATCGTTCTTCGTAATTACTCAGTGATTACCTTGATATTTTTATGATTATATAGACCATGATCATCGTTGATGATATTATAGACCGTGCATCGTATTTTACGTATTATAACATTTTGTGATTTGGAATTTGTGTACTAGTCTGAGACAAGAGAATTATTAGTGGATATGTGATCATACCATATAGCCCGTACAGTAGTGTAGACCATGACAACTAGCCTATCATGCACTTCACGTATGTGAGCTAGTTCCTTTTGTTTATAGACCATGCTAGACCCAAGCCGATCATATATCATACTAATATTTTAAAGCACTTATTGTTATAGTATTTTTTTACTTCCAATTCATATATTGATGATTCCTATCATATTGCTCTGAGTTACTTATTCCATTACTTGTCATGATATTCTCTCTTGTAGTTATATTTGTGATCTCAGTTACTCTTCGTCATTTATTTTTATTGTTATAAATGTTTCATAGCTTCTATCATTTATTGGAACTGATATTGGGTTGTACTTTGCTACAATCCTAAATGGATATATTTTCAGATAATTATTTAGAGGACTGGTGTCCTACATATTACAGCCCATAGAGGACAACTAGCTGAGGTAGTACCTGTAGTAAATGTGGATCCGATACAAGTTGTTGAGGAGGCCCAACTAGTTATAGAAGACTTTGCTAGTATTTTTATTATAGATCAGTCTCCAGCTTAGACATTTGGGTTGTTATTGTTCTTTAGACTTAGTGCTGATGTTGTTAGACTCATAGACTTGGAGATATTGTTGTGACTACTAGTTGTGACTTTGTGACTTTTATTCCCTTATTTGATATCGTGCCATTATCTTCTTCTAGTTTATAGTGATTAAGTATTGATTATCATTGTATATTGTCATCTTGTACTCTGTATGGAGTTGAGATATATTTGGCATGTACATATATTATTATGTAAGATGTTTAGATAGTATTGTTGACCTAGACAACATTCTACCATCGATGTTGCGGCATAGGATAGACATTGCTTACTCACTCATGCCCTCACATCTGGGTACGGGTCATGACATATTTTTGTGGTGGCCCATACAGGTCAGGCTTCGCAAGTAGTACGATATCGTGGTAGTACTTCGGCTTAGACGCACTACTGTGAGCCTGTGATAAAAGATAGGATATAAGATGCTACGATAAGAGAATACTCAATCACATCTAGGAAATTTCTACTCATTTTATTCTTGAATATTTGTTCTTCCTTGTAAAATTTGAATTCTTATTCCTTTGAACTCATTATCTTCTCATCTATATCCTCAGAAATAACAATTTTGAACATGGTGGAAGAGGATGCAAGCAAGAAGGTTTGCGTGGAAGGAACCTCGGAAGATACAGTGCCTACAACCTTGGATCACAAGAAAAAAGGGTTGGATGAAGTAGGGGTTATGCAAGAATTAGAAGAGCTGAGGAGGGTGCAAAGGGAGCAAAGTCAGAGGATCCAATAATTATTGGGCATTATTTATCACCAAGAGGAAGGATCCAAACTAAAGAGGCATTAGATGGTATTCACCCTGGGCCTCTGAAGCGCCTAAATATAGAGCATATGCATCATGTTCCGGTTAGGGTTTTAGATCATCAGAGGCTTGCTAAGGGGAATACCACTTATAAATTTTGCAAGAGGTCATGGCACTAATAGAAGGGATATAGGAAGAGGAAGGGACAGTGCCTTTATTGCGAATCTATTGGACATAAGATAAGAGATTGCGCTCGAGCATCACTACGCTCTCCAGTACTGGATAGAGGTAATGGTTAGTTTAAATTTTGATATATATTTCTTGAATAATTTCTTGGGCACCTGGAGATGGATAAATTGATTAAAATTGATACCTAAAAGTAAGTGAATCGTGAATGATAGCAGAAATCAAGAAAATATCAAAAAAATGAAGGTTAAGTTGAGGATTATTAGTCTCCGTGCATAAAGGCCTTTTGAGAGTATGAATATCGAGAAGTTCATAGAGGATACACTTTAAATATATTGACGTTAAAATTTATATTTGAGGAAGTATTGAGGATGATGGCAAACTAAATTTTATGAATTGGAATTATCAGGATGTGGAATAAAACTGAATAATAAAACCAAGGATTAGTAAATAAGGGGGAACATGAGATCATTGATTCTTGGATATAAATTTTGTTTGGAGAAATGATAAACGACGACAAAATTTTGAACCAAGGAGTTTCAGATCATAAGATTAAATTAAAAAATAGAGATTGGAAGATATAAACATTTTGAGGTCAAGATTTAGTATAGTGACAAGCATTATTGGTGAAGAAAATAAGAAATTGATAGAAACATTAAACATTGAGAATCTAGACAACTTGAGTAATACAAAGAATAATTCAAGATTAAATGAAGGGATTGAATTTGATTAGAAGATACAAAATTGACTTAAGGTTATGGATTTGCTAAAGGCACAAGTTAACGAAGTAGAATTTTTTTAATATATTTAATGGTGGATTATGAAGTCTGATAAAGGATCACAAGGTTATATGAAGTATAAGGACGAGCTTTAAGGAACTGTTACTTCTGAGGAAGATCAAGCAGATATTTGAGAACAAAGTTCTCCACCATCTACCTTATCTTTCTGTAACTCCATTCTTGTATTGATTTATACTAGATTTATTGTAATATTTTGCCATACCAGTTTAATTATATTATTGTCTATCCTAGTAGTGTTATTCTTATTAGGACATTGAGGGATAGTTCATAGGTGGAGCTCTTGGTAGAGCCTGCAAGGTCTATGACAAATAGAGATCGTGAATGAGTATAAAGGATAATAAAGAAGAATTTGACAATGGAACCTTATGCATGAGAACTGATGACAGAACTTCATATGTTAGAGGTATAGAGAGTTGTAACTCTGAAGAGAAACTAGACGAGATCACTGGAGTGATTTTATCAGAAGAAATAATATTTTGGAAAATTGAAACATCAATATTAAAATTGAAGATTAATAGCATAAAATTAATTTTGAAGCCATGGAGGATATAAACCTCGAAGAAATGAGATATTATTTATTAGTAAGTGGTACAAATTTAGGTGGTATGAAGGACTAATAAGTAAATGAGGGCGATGTTGAACTTGAGAATCTTATTTTAGAAAATCTAGTGACGAGGAATAATGAATACAATTGAGGATTCAAATTTTATGGTAAAAAAAATTATGGTGAATATTGAGTTTTTAGTGGCTTACAGGTTGAGGGAAATTGAAGGATAATAAAGATAAGTTTTGGTCAAATAAAAAAAATTTGGTAAAATTTGATAGATTTTAGTATATGAATATTCAAGTGAGCGAGAAATTATGTTGGAGACAAACTAGATGGGAATGCGAATAATGAGAGTGTTTGAGGGTAATGAAGGAAACAATATTATGATCAAAGACTAAATTGAGATTTCAAACATGATTTGATGGAACAAAATAAAATCTTGAAGTGGTAGGGATTATATAATAAGATAATCTGATCTACAGATACAAATTAAAAGAAACTAGAGGTTAAGATAGAAGAGGAGAACATTAGTAGTGAAGTAGCAAGGATATTGAATATCGGAGAGTAGAAGTGAATGTCAAGTGAGACGAGATACAAAATATTGCTGACTTGGAAGAACATACTCAGTAGGTAGAAATTTTGAAATTTGATACGATGGATATGAGAACTTTGAATGGATTAGGAGTTTTTAAAAGATGGACTTTTTAATAGACAAGATTAAAAAAATTGGGTAACTGCATCTTACAAGAGTTTGCAATTGATGACAGAGGATCACAGGATTTACTAGAAACGATAAGAGAAATATTGAGGGATAAGGGAGAGTAGACTGACAAGGAGTTTTATGGTTTAATATTTGGATTAATATATTAGAAGGGCATGATAGAAGTTGATATATCAAGAATAGCATAAGGATTTGTGCTAGAAGCTTCAAGATCAGTGTAATAAGGAATCAAGATTTTGTGAAACAAGATAATTAGGTGATATTTCTAGGAGAGGAGGTGTATGAGGATTACCTTATTTTTAGAGTCGTGAGATATATCTACTTTCATGCTCGTGCTTGTTATGTTCTAGTGCTAGTTTCTTCCTTAAATTTTGAGGACAAAGTTTTTCTAAGGAGGGTAGTATTGTAACCATCACTTTTTTGAAAAGGAATATTTTTGTCATTTCATATTATTGGTATTGTTAATATTGTACATTAGTAATATGTAGTTAGTGGTTAGGGTGTAGCCCATTATTTAGACTAAGTGCTAGTGAGCCAAAGTGAATCCAACTAGACTTGTCATGACCATGGGTTTAATTAATTAGTTTAGTCATAGTTGACTCATTAATTAAAGAGAATGAATAGAATCTCTTTTTTATTAAGATTAGAATATTTTCTTTAGTTAACCCTTAATTAACTAAACCCTTCATGACACTAATAGGGGCAACTTTGACATTGTGCATTGACCTAAACCTAGGGGGAGTGTGGTCGGCCCTAAAAGGAAGGGGGAGAGTCACTCTACTCTTCATTTGTCATTTTATTTCATTCCAAAATTAGTTCTTTCGCAAATTAAGACCAACCTTCACCAAATTTCCCTCAAATTTCCCTTATTTTCTAATCATATTCATCATCAAGGAAGCTTAGGATCTTGGATTACAACGACCACTACTTAGAGAGGAGATTCTAGGAGCTTGTGTCTATTTCGTGTCCAACCGGAGAAGTTTTATTGGAATTTGACTCCCAATAAATATAATCGCATTTTTTTCAATTTTATCATTAATTTATAGTATTATACCCATAGGAAATCTTTCATGGATAAGGACTACCCATAGGAAGAAGAACTATGTCCTAATGATACATATTGTGATAGTTATATTGACTTTTGTGGCCAAATTGGAAGAATTCGAGTTTGGACCATTATGTGTTTGAAGGAATGATTCCTTGATAATTTTAGGGTGTGATTCATGATTTTATAGTGTTTATGTATCTAAAATTAAATACGGGGAGTGCGTATCGCGATAAGCTATGGTGCGTATCGGTATTTGGGGGTTTCTAGTTATTTATTGTCAATACTTCAATTTATGTATTTAATATAGTTATTCTATTAATTATATATATATATATATATATATATATATATATATAAAGTGTTATTGGGGGTTTGAAATCTTCATGGTGTATTTCGTTGGTGTATCATTGTGTGCCATGATTATGATGTATATATGATTCATAAAGATTGTAAAATAGGTTGATTTCTTCAAGGTGTTTGTATCAATGACTAGGAGCCTATTTAGGTAAGGATGTTCATAGATAATTTGGTTTTGAGGTAGTATACATATATCATATGTATCAAGCTTGTTGCTATGTATCAATTGGAATCATTGTACACTATATGTGTGTGATACATGAGGGTATCATGAGGGATATTATGTATATATGAGATTGGTTAGTGTCCATTATTGTGAGGGTGTGTTGGTGGTATTAGGGGGGTATCCTATCACTATTCATTCTAAAGGGTGTATCAGGGGAGGATTAGTAGTACATAGAGCAAATCAGTAAGTTGATGTCTGCAGGGAAGTGTGAAGGCTCAGGCCTGTCACCAGGAAGGATCGTGCTTTGTGAGGCAGTGTCTATAAGCAGAAGGTACAGGTGTATAAGCGTTGTGAGTGTGTGCAGTACAATGTAAATTGATCTGTGCAGTTGGCGTTTATGTGGTTGTATTGGTCGTATTCTATGATAGATTAGTTAGTGTGTGAGTGTATATGTGTGTGTGTGTGTGTGTGTGTGTGTGAATGCACTCTAGAACCTATGTATCTGTGTCATATAACAAATCAAGTAGTTGTAGGAGTTCATGAGAAGGATGAATTTGCACTGCAACAGCATCTTGAGCTAGGTATATGACTGTTAGAAGCCAACCTGCAAGCAACAATTGGTGACAGCAAAAAGAAACTACAGTCAAGGGATGGAATCACATGTGTGTGGGGTATCAGTAATAGGTAATATTGGTATCAATTTTTGGTATACGGGTGGATGCACAGTTGGCAGGTGATTTAGTTGGGTGTAGGTGAAGGGGCGTGAAGGTCTGCACTACAATAAAAATTGATTGCAACAGTAACGTAGGATCTTGCAGGCCAAGGTTTATGGTGCACAAACATATGGGAAGAGATATAAGTTTTAAGTAAGATGTGAGGTTAGTATCAAGAGTGGTGTAGTGTCAAGACTAAGGATTAGTATATGAGTTTGAATGTGTACTACAATAATAGTAACAAATGGGAAGTGCACAAGTGTTTGGAGTGGTATCAATGGTTGGAAAATATGCAAGGATTTAGGGTATCGAGTATTCAGAGTATCAGTATGCATGTGTCCTGTGGAGTGTGTACCCTAGATGTGTACCCTAGGATATTAAAGTATTGGTATCCTATAGTGTGGAGTGTCTAGAGTGATACCCAAATATCTTAGTTATGAGATGAGTATCAATGAGATTAGTGTTGAGATTTGGTCTAACTTGGATATGTGGTACAACTTAGGTATGAGTCTAAGTTGTTAAGATAACCACCCATAGGCTAAGGTATTAATCTAAATAATGAGTATTAACCAAGGTATTGAGTTTGGGGTAGAGGTAAGGTATTCATATGCTAAGGTAATACTAGATACTAGGTAATAATTGTATATTAATAAATTATAGATAGATATTTAGTAATATTAGCTAGTATAGCTAATACCTTTAAGATAATGAACTTGAAACCTAGATATAGCCTAGTATCACCTAATATTGACTAATTTGACTCTATAATTTAACTGTATAGATAGTTGTGAAACCAAAATAAGGTATTAACCTAGTTTGACTAGTATAACCTAGTTTTGACATAGAAATCACATATTAGCTCATTCAAGCATGTTTATCACTTCATTACACCCAAATAACGTAAAATTTTATATATAGATCAGTGGGACACTAGTTGGGACACCGAGTCGCATCATTTTCTCAGGACCACAGGCGGGTACATTCTTTGATAGTTTTTTTATTTAATAGTCTCTATGTTACAAGTACTTAGTATTGAGATATTTGATTCTTGACACGATGGTACACGGATTGGTATACTTAGATCTCCTTTATGAGATATTATTGTTCGTGATTACTTAGTGATTACCATATCATTCTTCGTGATTACTCAATGATTATCGTGATATCTTTGTGATTATATAGATAGTGGCCATCGTGTATGATATTATAGACCGTGCATCATAATTTACGTATTATAATGTGTAGTGATTTGAATTCGTGTACTTGTCGGAGGAAGAAGAAGTAATAGTGGATATGTGATCATATCTTATAGCCCGTATAGTAGTGCAGACCGTGACAACTATCCGATCATGCACTTCACGTATGGTTGAGCTAGTTTCCTTTATTTATAGACCGTGCTAGGTCCAAGCCGATCACATATCGTACTAATATCTCAAGGCACTTATTGTTATAGTTTTCTTTTACTTCCAGTTCATATATTGATGATTCCTATCATATTGCTCTGAGTTACTTATTCCATTACTTGTCATGATATAAAAGGTTATATTTGTGATCTCAGTTACTCTCCATTATTTATTTTTATTGTTATTATTATTTCATAGCTTATGTCATTTATTGAAACTAATATTGGGTTGCACTTTGCTACAAACCTGACTGGATATATTTTTTAGATAATTGTTTAGAGGACTGGTATCCTACATATTATGGCCCACAAGATGGACATCTAGCTGAGGTAGAACCCTTAGAACAAGAGGATCCGATACCAGTTGTTGAGGGGGCTCAACTATTTATAGCAGACACTTAGCAAGTATTTTTATTGTACTGGATCAGTCTCCAGCTTAGATATTTAGGTTGTTGTTGATCTTTAGACTTTTTGATGATATTTTTAGACTCATAGACTTGGAGATATTGTTGTGACTGCTAGTTGTGACTTTGTGACTTCTATTTCTTTATTTGATATTGTGTCATTATCTTCCTCTAGTTTATTTTGATTGTGTATTGATTATCATTGTATATTGTCATATTGTCCTACGTATGGAGTTGAGATATATTTGATATGTACATATATTATTGTGTGAGATATTTAGATAGTTTTGTTGACCTAGACTGTGTTCTACCGTCGATGTTGCAACGTAGGCTGGATGTTGCTTATGCACTCATCTTCTAACATCCGGGTGCGGGTCATGATATTATGACATAGGATTCACATAGAATGTGGCCATCCTACTCAGGAATCGGTGTCTAATATATGTACAAGAATCACAGGACATACACAGGGTCCAATAGAAAATCTTATCTCACTACGGGATCCACGATATACCTAACATCATGTCAGGAATCAAGTATAACCAACTAAGTACATGTAACATAGAAACTAGCATATATTGAAAACTATAAGAGAATGTACTCGCCTAGAATCCGGTGTAAAAATATCAAACAGTGTCTGAATTGCTGCCTCAAAGACCTAAATATGAAATATCTAGTCAAAATAATGTTTTGAAATTATAAACATGCTAAACTAGTTCAAATCTAGGTCACTTAGGCCAAACTAGGTATTCTAGGTCAATACCTTGGTAAACTATTTTTTTTAGGTCATATTAAGGTATTCCAGCTTATACTAGTTAATACATAGCAAATTGCCACGCCCTAGTACCGAAATACGGAGACGGACATGGCCAGCTCTCCCGTACAAGGTATAGAATATCGTACGACGATCAAGGCTATAACCAGACAAGGAGATGCATACTACAAGTCACTTAGGGTCACACAGCACAAATATTGTCTCAATCAGTTAAGCAAGAACAATAAATATAGAACATATATGACAAGAAAGTAAGGCGTTCCAAATGCCCTGCCATGATATTTTGGAAGCCTATGGTACAAAAATAAAAAAGCTGGAAAAGTATCAAAAGTACGTGACCATGATCAGCTGTAGTCTAATTAATTAAAATTATGTAGGAAATTAAATGTCCAAATTTATGGCTAACAAGTGTCGGTGGCTAAATGCCTAAAATAATTAAAGTGTGCAATAACGAGCAGGAAAGAAGAGACCCACTCGTTTACGCGCGCCACGGTTCAGGGGAAAGTACGATTGATCCTCGGGAGCTGGCTCTAAACCTGACGATGCAAAACCAATGGGATTAGACCCCAAATAGCAAGTACCGCAAAGAAGCACGAATGAAGAAATAAAACCAGGTTATGAAATATATATATATATATATATATATATATATATATATATATATATATAGTTCTATCTCATAGTTTTGGTTCATAGCCTATCGTGACACAATAATCTAACCCTACAATCAAACAAGGACAAGGGTTAGAATATCATACCATGATAGACCATGTCTCTAGACTATCTGACAGCAGATACAATACACAAACAAGATCAGTTAGATAATCAGCCAATCACTTGTACGGCTTACTAGATGGAGTCTGGGTTATCCCAGAGGTATTCTGTATATAATAGGAATCCCCAGATCGAACAATATTCTAGCAGGGGCTAGCTGATCCAAGAATCATTGTATAACACATAGTAGTATACATCGGTCCCTCGTAAGGCTACCATGCTAAGATGACATATAACACATAGTATAATATAATTGTCAGATATTGTCATCTACTAATAAGAATTTAAACAATATCCATGGGGGCCAGCCTTCACTACCCATATATTGATTGAGGGTGGCTAGTTAAGCACGATCTCGGGATTCTGTCCCTGCATAGTTAACCCTACAGTTAGCTGGAATCACATGGCGTGGTCACATGTTACTCTCCTTACATGTCGTACCATAATATGGGCACGCTAGATACGAACCCACTTTGTCACTTTGTGTTTAACTTGGATTCACCCCAGCGTGATGCAACAGTCAAACTAATCCTAGCCACGCTTGGTTATTAACCAACTATCATGTCTATGCTGGAGGAATTTATTATATCACATGTCGCTTAGTGTCACGCCCGGGCCGCCGCTCCGCCTTGCCTCGCCACCGTATAGCCGGATTACTGAACCGGACATGAATCACCGCGCCTCGGCGCGCCAGACGCGAATCACCGCTCCCGTCCCGCGGTTACAAGGAATGGATTTTATGTGGCCCGCACGAGTGTATCGGGGACGTGATGTCATGCGGGCCTGGGGTTGCGCCCGCACAAGGCCTTATCGTTTAAGTTGATTGTTGGCTATCATCACATCAATCGAGTAAGCAGCGGAAAGGGACTTGTTGTAATGCAATGCATTTAGCCAACTGAGTATTCGGGAAAATCGAGGGACTTTGGTTCCTTTATGCAAAGACATTCGTTCATTCCATACATTATGCCCCCTTATATGATAGCATCTCAGGGCAACAATCAAAACCAGGATTTTTGGGTCTTAGGGACAGTGGCACGCTTATCGCTTCCTCGGATGATCCAATACCTACAAGCAAGTAAACTGTTGGTGGGTCAGCACTTTTATAAGTACTGGAGAGATAAAACAACTGAACAGAAGCAAATATTCACTAAAACCAAGCACTAAGTAATCATGTTATAAAATATTATATTACTAGTGATCTTTCTAGTTTTACCTAGGTTCGTTTTATGCAGTTCGCTAGCAGAGTCATATTACATTGTTTGGAAACAGAGTTTCATATGCGATATATAAGCAAGCAAGTTATTCGTTCAAGTTTCAGGTTGTGCGCAGCGTGTCTCGTGAGACTCCAGGGTCAAATGCACAACTAGACACACATGCACAATCTTACGGGCAGTCATCTATCCAATCCAACTCAATGACTTAGCTATATGCAGGGAAGTCCCCGAGTATCTCAAGATCGGCAGCTGGTTGTACAACATACCAATAACTCATTCATCTGATGCTAATGGCAGTTGTGACTCATGGTTGCTTTTCACTATCATGGTAGTAGCCGTGACACATGCAGTTCAGCTCTCCACCAATAGCCATTGTCCGACCGCGTGCGAATGCATGGAACACTATCAAATAAACTCTAGTATGCAGACGAGACGAACCATCAGAACAGTTATCGTTGTTGCAGGGCAATCCTACTTATCACTTGAACACATTCAGGCACATTATGGTTCTCTCGAAGCATAGACGATAGTTAACATGTTCATGCACTCTAGGCAAGCGTTTAAGGATTCTCGTTTAGCAGACTTATCGTTTCAAAGACAAGCTAGGTGAGTTCGTTCATTAACATGCAAGAAAGGTTCTATCATTCTCTTATGAAAATATTATAAGCATAAACTCAGGTTATTATTAAGGCGTGCAAGAATCAGAGAACGAAGTTCTGCCTACTCACCTGATACGTAATGCCGACGCGGAGCGGGGCATTACATACTTACCAACCAACAAAAAATTTTGTCCTCGAAACTTCAAGGATAAACTTCTCGATATTCCGAGCAGCGATAGTGCCATCCCTCGCCGTACACAATCGAAACAGTCAAGCAATTCAAGTTCAAAAAACATTTGCACTTTGAGAATATCTATGGACTTATTGTATGGAACGCTCTATTACAAAACCATATCGATAATATCTCAGAGTTATAGCAACGGATTTAGGGCCAGAAGATCGATTCTGCTCTGATACCATTCTGTCATGCCCCGGACCCACCCGGGCCGCCGTTCTGCCTTGCCTCGCCACCGTATAGCCGGATTATCGAACCGGTCATGAATCACCGCGCCTCGGCGCGCCGGACGTGAATCACAGCGCCCGTCCCGCGGGTGCAAGGAAGGGATTTTGTGTGGCCCGTACGAGTGTATCGGGGACGTGATGCCGTGCGGACCTGAGGTTGCGCCCGCACAAGGCCTTATCGTTTAAGTTGATTGTTGGCTATCATCGCATCAATCGAGTAAGCAGCAGAAAGGGACTTGTTGCAATGTAATGCATTTAGCCAACTGAGTAATCGGGACAATTGAGGGACTTGGGTTCCTTTTTGCAAAGACATTCGTTCGTTCCATACATTATGCCCCCTTATACGATAGCATCTCGGGGCAACAATCGAAACCAAGATTTTCGGGTCTTAGGGACTGTGGCACGCCTATCTCTCCCTCGAACGATCCAGTACCTGCAAGCAAGTAAACTGTTGGTGGGTCAGCACTTTTATAAGTACTAGTGAGATAAAACAACTGAACAGAAGCAAGCATTCACTAAAACCAAGCACTAAATAATTATGTTATAAAATATTATATTATTAGTGATCTTTCTAGTTTTACCTAGGTTCGTTTAATGCAGTTCCCAAGCTGAGTCATATTACATTATTTGGAAACATGTTTGGAAATAGAGTTTCATATGCGATATATAAGCAAGCAAGTTGTTCGTTCATGTTTCAGGGTGTGCGCAGCGTGTCTCGTGAGACTCCAGGGTCAAATGCACAACTAGACACACATGCAAAATCTTAGGGGCAGTTATCTATCCAAGCCAACTCAATGACTTAGCTATATGCAGGGCGTTCTCCGAGTATCTCAGGATCGGTAGCTGGTTGTACAATATACCAATGACTCATTCATCTGATGCTAATGGCAGCTATGACTCATGGTTGCTTTTCACTATCATGGTAGCAGCCGTGACACATGCAGTTCAGCTCTCCACCAATAGCCATTGTCCGACCATGTGCTAATGCATGGAACACTATCAAATAAACTCTAGTATGCAGACGAGACAAACCATCAGAACAGTTATCGTTGTTGCAAGGCAATCCAACTATCACTTGAACACATTCAGGCACAGTATGGTTCTCTCGAAGCATAGACGATAGTGAAAATATTCATGCACTCTAGGCAAGCGTTTAAGGATTCTTCTTTAGCAGACTTATTATTTCAAAGACAAGCTAGGTGATTTCGTTCATTAACATGCAAGGCAGGTTCTATCATTCTCTTATGAAAACATTATAAGCAAAAACTCAGGTTATTATTAAGGCGTACAAGAATCAGAGAACGAAGTCCTGCCCACTCACCTGATATGTAATGCCGACGCAGAGCGGGGCATTACATACTTACCAACCAACAAAAAATTTTGTCCTCGAAACTTCAAGGATAAACTTCTTGATATTCCGAGCAGCGATAGTGCCATCTCTCGCCGTACACAATCAAAACAGTCAAGCAATTCAAGTTCAGAAAATATTTGCACTTTGAGAATATCTATGGACTTATTGTATGGAACGCTCTATTGCAATACCATAACGATAATATCTCAGAGTCATAGCAATGGATTTTGGGCCAGAAGATCGATTCTGCTCTGATACCATTCTGTCACGCCCCGAACCTGCCCGGGCCGCCGCTCTGCCTTGCCTCGCCACCGTATAGCCAGATTATCGAACCGATCACGAATTACCGCGCCTCGGCGCGCCGGACGCGAATTACCGCGCCCGTCCCGCGAGTGCGAGGAAGGGATTTTGTGTAGCCCGTTCGAGTGTATCGAGGACGTGATGCCGTGCGGGCCTGGGGTTGCGTCCGCACAAGGCCTTATTGTTTGAGTTGATTGTTGGCTATCATCACATCAATCGAGTAAGCAGCAGAAAGGGACTTGTTGCAATGCAATGCATTTAGCCAACTGAGTATTCGGGACAATCGAGGGACTTGGGTTCCTTTATGCAAAGGCATTCGCTCGTTCCATACTTTATGCCCCCTTATACGATAGCATCTTGGGGCAACAATCGAAACCAGGATTTTCGGGTCTTAGGGACTGTGGCACGCCTATCACTCCCTCGAACGATCCAGTACCTGCAAGCAAGTAAACTGTTGGTGGGTCAGCACTTTTATAAGTACTAGTGAGATAAAACAACTGAACAGAAGCAAGCATTCACTAAAACCAAGCACTAAATAATTATATTATAAAACATTATATTACTAGTGATCTTTCTAGTTTTACCTAGGTTCATTTAATGCAGTTCGCTAGCAGAGTCATATTACATTGTTTGGAAACATGTTTGGAAATAGAGTTTCATATGCGATATATAAGCAAGCAAGTTGTTCGTTCATGTTTCAGGGTGTGCGCAGCGTGTCTCGTGAGACTCCAGGGTCAAATGCACAACTAGACACACATGCACAATTTTAGGAGCAGTCATCTATCCAAGCCAACTCAATGACTTAGCTATATGCAGGGTGGTCCCCGAGTATCTCAGGATCGATAGCTGATTGTACAGCGTACCAATGACTTATTCATCCGATGCTAATGGCAGTTGGGACTCATTGTTGCTTTTTACTATCATGGTAGCAGCCGTGACACATGCAGTTCAGCTCTCCACCAATTGCCATTGTCTGAACGCGTGCGAATGCATGGAACACTATCAAATAAACTCTAGTATGCAGACGAGATGAACCATCAGAACAGTTATCGTTGTTGCGGGGCAATCCGACTTATCACTTGAACACATTCAGGCACAGTATGGTTCTCTCGAAGCATAGACGATTGTGAACATGTTCATGCACTCTAGGCAAGCATTTCAGGATTCTCGTTTAGCAGACTTATTATTTCAAAGACAAGCTAGGTGAGTTCGTTCATTAACATGCAATGTAGGTTCTATCATTCTCTTATGAAAACATTGCAAGAAAAAACTCAGGTTATTATTAAGGCGTGCAAGAATCAGCGAACGAAGTTCTGCCCACTCACCTGATACATAATGCCAACGCAGAGCGGGGCATTACACTTAGCACGTTGGCACACCTCGGTATAAAATATGTAACATAATCATGTAGAAGAACTTAGCACGTAGGAACACATAGCACGTAGTAAGTGTATCAGCACGGATACCAATAGTTGGGTCAACTTACCAATCATTGGTAAATCACATAAGTTCTAGCACATAGCAACACGTAGGTCGAGTCAGGCACATACGTAGTCATAGTCACTTGGACGCATGGTCTATCTCTATTCATAGTCGGGTCAAGCATATAGTCAGGTTCAACACATGGTAACTCAGTTCTCATGCATTCCAATCATCAATCACATAGTTAGAATCACAAAAATCCAATAAAGCATCAAACCAAGAAAAATCAATAAATTATGCACACAGGGTCGCATAAGGTCAGGGACGTATAGAGTCAGTATCGCATATGACAAGTGTCGTATAGAGGTTTTTGTCGCATAGGAAGTCGGGCACATAGAGTCACTTGGCCGCATGGGTCGCATAGGTCGTATGGGTTGTGCCACATGGGCTCAGGCCGCATGGGTCGCATGAGTCATATGATTCGCATGAGTCGGATCGTATAAGCTCGGGCTGCATAAGCTCGGACCGCATGGGTCACATGAGTCGGTCCGCATAAGTTCAGACCGCATGGAAAGTCATCTCCCCCAACAGCAGGTTCAGCCATGCCAGAGAGCTCTAAAAAATTAAAATAATATTTTCTTCATAAAAGCATCATTTTAACTCTGAATCAAGTGAACCAAACGCCAAAATGCTCGAAATAAAGTGTTCTATCCATCCCAAAAACTATTTTTCGACAATAGCATGTTTTAGTAGATCAAAACTACCAAAAATCAAGGAACCCATAAAAAACCCTAAATTTTAAATATATATCTACTCAAATCCACCCATTAAAACCAAAAACTCCAAGTACTAAAAGTGTTTAAAATTATTATGAGCACATAATAGACTAATAAAATACAAGAAAAGAGAAAGAATCAAAATCAAGCAATTTTTCCATGTAGTGCAAGGTGTACTTGCCAAATTGAAGGAAGAGAAAAATGAGAGAATGAGGGAAGAGCGATAAAGAAATTAACTTATATAGCTAGGGTTTGAGGTTTAGACCATGGGTTCACTCATGACCAAACCAATCCCAATAATTAAACCATGAGTCTAATTGAACCAAAGAATGTGTCTAGTCACCATGACATGCAACCTAATTACCATGTAAGCAACAAATAATATAAGCAGAAAAACTAATATGTTCCAAATACGTATATCAGGAATGGGGAGTAACATCTCTACCCACTTTAAAAAAAAATTGTCCTCAGAATTCAAACCTAAGGCTAGCTAGAGAAATCAGAACAAGCAGTACCCTAACTACAAGCTCATACAATCAAATTCAAGCATATAATAAAGAAAAATAGTGTCACATAACATGGATAAACGAATCACGAGATTCGAGATACGAAAGCATAAGAACGAATATACCTTCCGTGTCGAAGAGGTACAGATACTGAGATCGGATATCGTTCTTGCGCTCCTATGTCGGCTCTTCCAAAGGATGATGACCCCAAGCAACCCGGACAAGATGGATAGTCCGATTCTTGAGTACATTCTCCTTTCAGTCCAAAATGGATACGGGTTGCTCCTTGTAAGATAAGTCGGTACCAACGACTAGCTCAAAATGGTCGAGGATATGACTCAGATCCGGGACATACCTACGCAATTGAGATATATAAAATATATCGTGCACCTCACGTAGCGAAGGCAAAAGGGCAAGATGAAAAGCAACATCTCCCACCCGCTCGGGAATATCGAACGGACTAACGTATCGCGGACTAAGCTTCCCGCGAACCCCGAATCTAATAACTCCACGGGTTGACAAAATTCGTAAAAATATATGATCGCCGACAAAAAACTCTAAAGGCCTACGATGAAGATATACCCAATGTCGATGTCTATCTTGCACAACCCGAAGTCACTCTCTAATTTGCTTGACAACTTCTACTGTCTGCGTGATCATCTATGGGCCTAACATCTTTTTTTCACCTATATCATCCCATGCCAATGGTGATCTACACTTTCTCCCATATAATGCTTCAAATGGTGCCATATGGATACTTGCTTGATAACTATTATTGTATGGGAACTCAACAACACAAAGGTGATCTTCCTAAGACTGTCCAAAATCTAAAGTACAAGCTCGAAGTATGTCTTCCAAGGTCTGGATGGTTCTCTCTGATTGCCCGTCCATTTGAGGATGGTAGGCGGTACTGAATCTCAACTTGGTGCCCAAACTCTGGTGCAAGCTCTTCCAAAAATTTGAAGTGAACCGAGTGTCTCGATCTGATACAATTCTCATTGGCACATTGTATTATCTTACTATCTATCGTATGTACATCTCTGCTAACTGCTTTGTTGATTGCCTTACTCGAAAGAAAAGAAAGTGAGCTATTTTTGTGAGATGATCCACTATTACTGAAACTGCATCACGACCAATCGGGGATCTAGTTAAATCGGTCATAAAGTCCATCGTGATATGTTCCCACAGTCACGCCCCAGTCCCAAAATACGTAGGACTAGGAATACGTAACACGCCAGCCATATGTGTACGAACTCCAATATATGGAAACCATACACACACGTACGTTGTATAATAAATATCAAATCCATAAGTGGTAATATACTTTCAACAAGTCACACGCAATCTATATCTCATCCCCGGCAAAAGTAAATAAATAAGAATAACTAACTGAATATCAATATGAAGTCTCAAAGTATGATAGTCGGATGGAAACAAATTCACTACAAATCAACTATACTAAAAACTACTAAATGAGAGAAGAGATCAAACTCTAATATAAGATGAATGTCAATAAAAGAAATAGCAAATAGAAAATCCATCAGCTGGGATGAATCAAAGGTACTCTGAAGGTAAGACCTCCTCAGTCTGGTATGAAGCGTCAGGTCTGGGTCCGTACTCCTGTGGATACTCCTGCCCGTCTATATCTGGAAAGGTACCAGGTCCTCAGAGGGACATAACAAGATACATAGAATTATGCCAATAAAGTACTAAAAATAAATATCAAATGGGTCGCCTAACCATCTATGTGAATTCAGTTTCAGAACAACTTTCCAACAAGTGGGCTATCTGGCTAAAATAGGATTGGCATGATTCTCTTGGAGATTCAGGAGCCTAAAAATTATGTCATCTTTTGAACGCCAGAGGCCGCCTGATAATATATAATATATAGTGGTCATCATGACCGCGCATCTCCGACAGAGCGTACGGGTCACACAAGGTAAGTGCAAAGGAGCCCAAATATCTTATTTGTTGTTCTCTCCACCCCATGCTCTAAGCATGTCACATCAATGACATGATAATATCTTGTCACGACCCGCACCCGGGGTAAGGGTACTAGTCGGAAACAACGCCCAGCCTACGCCACAGAATCGGCGGTAGAACGCTGTCTAGAAAGTCTATCTAATATAATGAACCACCAAAAGATAGTGTACTCAATCACAGAACTAAGATAGAATGAACACGAATCAGATAAGAATATAATAGTCATCAACTCATGAGTTTAAAATAATACATCAATGAGTCTGAAAAGTAACAAAAATAAGCTGGAGACAAATCCAGTACAAAAGAATACTATCATACTACAAGCTACACTCAAGGGTCAACTGTCTCAGTTGGGATAAGTCCCTCTTGAGCCAGGGTCTCCGAATCTAAATCCATAATATCCTGGGGTCCATAATAGGTAGGGTACTCCTCAGTGTCATCTGGAAAAATATATCCAGTCAGGAAAGGAGCAGAGTACATCTCTAACAGCAGTTCTAATTAATGATAAAAACTATGTAACCGTAAATAGCTATGGATAAACAAGATGTACAATAGACAGGAGAGATATATAGACAATAAGGAAATACTGGAAATAATTACAATAAGGAATAATATGCCAATGAAACAATAATACTAATGACTAAGTGTGTGAGTACTAGCTTAACATGTGATCAGCTTGGGCAAGATACAATGCGGCCTGGCTAATCATACGTGCGGTGCATGATCAACACTATTCGCTTACCAATACTTTATTCAATAGGGATTTGATCACATATCTATACTAATACTCCCCACCCCCAACTGGTATAATAGATCCAACCACGGTATGCTATGGCACTAGATTCCCCAAGAAGATAGCTAGTCTCCCCGAGAATCGGTGTCTGTACATGTACAAGATAACCAATGAAACAATACTTGCACCATGTACACCATATACCAAGGAATAATATCTTATGACGAGATCCGGATATACCAATCCGTGTAACCATAGTGTCAAGAGAACATGGATATCTACACTAGATACAGTGAACATAGAGGATATCATAAATGAGAAACTATCAGAGAATGTACTCGCTTGAAATCCAAAAAATAGTCTCACAGATGTCTGACTCGGTGCCTCGAAGACCTAGATATGGAATACCACATTAAAACAAGGTCCCGGAAAGAGAACAAGTCAAACTAGTCAACTCCTAGGTCAATAAATAAATTCTAAGTCAAAAGTCAACTATGGTCAACTCTAAAGTCAACTAAAGTCAAACATGGTCAAACCAAGGTTAACCTCACAAGAAAACTATATAAAATAATATAGAAATAAAATACAACAATTTAGGAATCAAAATTAGATCCCAAAAGATACTCACACAAAGTATACTAATAATACAAATAATACATACTCTAATATAATATATAAACAACCAATATTTATACAAATAAAATAATATATTATTATAAATATTATACCTCACAAAACACATATATATACACATATATATATATACAATAATAATATATAAAATATAATTTAAAACTGCCAAAGCGTCACTGAAAACAGTGAACAAAATAAGATAAAATAAAACAGGTTTAATAGTGACAGTCTTGACTGTCACTAAAAATTCGTCGCAGAAACTCCATATACAAAACCGCTGCTGTCACAGTTTGCTGACAGTTTCAAACTGTCACAAAAAACGTCCCTGAAAGGTTGCCGCTCAAAACTGCCGCAGCATTAATGACAGATCTATCATTAATGCTGACCACTGTACAGCGGCTGCTGTTCAGACCAAATAATGACAGTTTCACTGTCATAGAAACCACTGTCACCAAAACAAATAAAAATATAAAAATATATATATATAAATATATATATGCAATAATAATCACAATACATATATATAAATAAATAATTATATACTTATATATATATGCACATATAAACTTATAATTAAATACCAATAGTTATAATACATGCACATATTAATGTTCATATTTTACATGGCTAGAAGCACACCTAAAATATATACATTAATATACAATTAATTACATAATAATTATAAATAATATAATTACACAATTAAACACATAAATATATTTTATAAAACATTTATGTATAATTTATACTATTAACATAAGTACATATATAATTACATGCAAGAAAGCTACATATTATATTTGTACATCATATTAGCACACACAAAAATATATAGATCTATGCTTCAATAATTACTATAATAAATACATAAAATAAATATATAATATCTATATATATTTACTAATTATAATTGAAGAATTTAAACCATACATAATTAGATCTATTCAAAAATCCACACAATTGGAGAGTATCACACCGTATCCCACTAGATCTAGGATACGCATGTGACACGAGTCCAACACACAACCAATTGCACCCCGAAGGATACAAACAAATCACAAATAATATTTATGAATAAATCAAAGTGTCAAAATTAGATCTATGTGTCCGTGTCAAAATACGACATGTTCAAAGCCCCGTGTCGGAGGGAAAACCCCCAAAATGACACGTATCACCAAATAGTTGGGATACGAACCATATGTACCAAATTATGGACACGACACTAGCCCCAAACACATAAGCTCATGTCCAATTGATCTATAGGATCAATTGATACACACAACAAAATATAATTTCGGAATTCCAACAAAATTAACACAAAAAGTACCATAACTTTCTCCATGGGTCTCCTATGAACACAAAACAAAGTCCTATGGGTAGTACATACATATAGGTTGATTTTACATGATTAAATCTCAGATTTAGAGGCTATTTAAATGGAAAAATCTAAATTATACCTATTGGGAGATGGATTCCTAATGAAATCTCCAATTGTGAAAAACTTGCTTCCAAATTGTAGATCCTTGCTCCTCTTTGTAGATCCTTGCTTCCTTCTTCTATATCCTTGCTTCCTCCTTCTCTAATGGTGAATTGGGAAGAATTTGGAATAAATTTGGTAGGGAATTGGAATGGGAATGGAGGGAATTTGGGAGTGGAAAATTCTAGATCTAGATTTGGAATGAGAATGAGAGGAGAGAGAAATTCTCCCCCCCCCCCTCTTTTAATAGGCCGACCTTGCCCCTTTCCTAAGCAATTGTAAAATGTTCAATGTACCCCTTGGGGCCTCTCATGAAGAAATAATTAAGGAAGGAAGCTTCTAGTCTAATCACTTAATTAATTTAATCCATCTCCTTAACTATGGGCTTTCTTAATGGGCCAAATCTAACTATTTAATTCATGTTGGTCCATGGGTCCAAACTACACTAGTTGGGTCCACTAAAATAAGTCCAAAATAATTAAATAACATCCAACAACAATTAAATAATACAACCAAAATTATTTACCATGCACAATATTTATTTAAATAGGAAATTACTAAAATACCCTTTTTTCCTAAAATGTGGTAGTGACAAGTCTACCCTCCTTAAAATAATTTCGTCCTCGAAATTCAAAGACAAAAACTACCCCCAGAAAAACACAGAACAGAACTAAAGAATCACAACTAACTAATGAACAGAACATAACAATGAACAGAACATAACTAGAAATAACATACCTCAAGGTACAAACAAATATGGATAACGCTCTCGCATGTCATCCTCTCTCTCCCAGGTAGACTCCCCCGGAGAGTGATGCCTCCATGCGACGCGTATCAAAGGAATAGTCTGGTTCCTCAGCACCTTCTCTCTCCGATCCAGAATCTCAACTGGCTGCTCTGGATAGCTAAGAGTAGGGCCCACCTCTATCTCCGAGTGATCCAATACATGACTAGGATCTGCCACGTATCGTCTCAACTGTGACACATGAAATACGTTGTGCACTCCCTCCAATGTAGGTGGCAAGTCTAGTCTATAAGCAACTGTACCGACCCTCTCTAGAATAGTGAAAGGTCCGATGAATCGCGGACTAAGCTTTTCGCCTCCACCGAAGCGAATCGTGCCTCGTGTCGGAGAAATCCTCAGAAACACCAAACCACCCACCTAGAATAAAATACCATCTTAAGAACTTAATCTATAACAAACAAGAACAAGCACAAACAAAATCTAAACTATACCTCAAACTCCAAAGGTCTCCGATGGCTATCGGCCCAATGCCGCTGTCTGTCCTGCGCCACTCGAAGTCTGTCTCTGATCAAATGAACCTTCTCCGCTGCATCCACAACCATCTCTGGCCCAAGCAAAATTCTCTCTCCAACATCGTCCCAAGACAAAGGAGTACGACACCTCCGACCATATAGAGCTTCAAAAGGGGACATCTCTATACTGGCCTGGTAACTGTTGTTGTAAGCAAACTCTACCAAATGGAGATGGTCCTCCCAAGAACCCCCGAAATCTAGTACACAAGTGCGCAACATATCCTCGAGAGTCTGGATAGTCCTCTCTGACTGCCCATCTGTCTGGGGATGATATGCAGTACTGAACTTGAGCTGAGTGCCCAAACTCTCCTGTAAACTCCTCCAGAAATGAGAAGTGAAACGACTATCCCGATCTGAGACTATGCTGACAGGAACTCCATGTATCCTAACGATCTGCCTCACATACATCTCTGCCAGCTTTTCCGTAGACAAACCCACTTTGAAAGGCAAAAAGTGGGCCGACTTGGTCAACCTATCAACAATGACCCAAATCGCGTCTTTTCCTCCTGGAGATCGTGGAAGTCCGGACACAAAATCCATAGTAATGTGTTCCCACTTCCAATCTGGAATAGGTGATGGCTGAAGTAAACCTCCTGGCCTCTGCCTCTCGGCTTTCACCTGCTGGCACACTAAGCATCTGGATACAAACTGTGCCACTTCCCTCTTCATGCCATACCACTACACACTCTCTCGCATATCCCGATACATCTTGTTAGCACCTGGATGCATGGAATACTGAGAGCAATTCGCGTCCTGCAATACCTCCTCACGCAACTCCCCACTAGGCACACACAATATATCTCCATGCCTCAAAGATCCATGCTCTGTAATAGTGAAATCATCTTCCAATCCTGCTCTCACCTGAGCTCTGATACTCCTCAAAGATACATCATCATACTGTGCTGCCTTGATCCTGTCCATCAAATCTGAGTGTATCTGCAATCCCCACATCTGCATAGCACACCCAGGAACAATCACCTTAATGCCCAAGCTCTCCAAGTCCTCCAACAGATATCGATCCTGCGTCAAGAACATAGCTACCGGATACCTGCTCAAAGCATCGGCAACTACATTGGCTTTCCCAGGATGATATTGCAAAGAGATATCAAAATCCTTCATCAATTCCAACCACCGACGCTGCCTCATGTTCAACTCCTTCTGCGTGAAAACGTACTTCAAGCTTTTGTGGTCTGTGAAGATCTCCACACGCTCTCCGTACAAATAATGTTTCCACAACTTCAGGGCGAATATGACAGCTGCCAACTCCAAATCATGGGTAGGATAGTTATTTTCATGAGGATGCAATTATCTGGATGCATAGGCAATCACTTTCCCATGCTGCTGAAGAACACAACCTAAACCCTTCCCCGATGCATCACTATAAATAGTGAAACCTCTGGACCCTGATGGCAACGTCAAAATAGGAGCAGATGTCAACCTCTTCTTCAACTCCTCAAAAGCAACCTGGCAATCCTCCGTCCAAACAAACTCTATATCCTTCCTTGTGAGTCTGGTCATCGGCTCGGCAATCCTCGAAAAATCTTGTACAAACTTCCTGTAGTAGCCTGCCAATCCCAAGAAACTCCTGATCTCTGCTACCGAACTCGGAGTCTGCCAAGATTCCACTGCTGAAATCTTCTTCGGATCTACTGAAATACCATCACCAGTCACAACATGCTCCAAGAATTCTACCTTGTCCAAGAAAAATTCATATTTGGACAACTTCCCATACAACTTCTTCTTCCTCAGCACATCCAACACAATCCTCAAATGCTCCTCATGCTCTTCCGGTGTCCTCGAGTATATGAGTATGTCGTCGATGAACACCACCATGAACTTGTCAAGGTACTGATGGAATACCTTGTTCATCAAGTTTATAAATACCACCGGTGCATTAGTCAAACCAAACGGCATCACCATAAACTCGTACTGACCATACCGAGTTCTAAAAGCAGTCTTCGGTATTTCCTCCGGCTTCACCTTCACTTGATGGTAGCCTGATCTCAAATCTATCTTAGAAAACACCTTCGCACCACTCAACTGATCAAACAGATCATCAATCCGTGGCAAAGGATACTTATTCTTGATAGTGAGATTATTCAAAGCTCTGTAATCAATGCACATGCGTACCGATCCATCCTTCTTCGGTACAAACAATACCGGGGCTCCCCATGGTGAAGAACTTGATCTGATAAACCCCTTATCCTGCAATTCGTCCACCTGCTTCTTCAACTCGACCAGCTCGCTGTTGTTTACTCTATAGACATGTTACGAAATTGGTTCTGCACCTGGCACCAAGTCTATAAAAAATTCAACATCTCGATCTGGTGGCAATCCTGGCAATTCCTCAGGAAACACATCCAAGAATTCTGCTATCAACGGATGTGGCAACTCCTTGTCTTCTACCATAGCTCCACAAATAATGCCTTCTTCCTGTTCCGCAGCTCCTCTAGCAAACTCGAACTCTGGCTCTCCTGGCGGACCAAACAAACCTCTACCACCTCTACAATCTATGCTAGCACGGTGCCTACTCAACCAATCTATCCCGAGTACAATATCGTAGCTCGGAAGTGGCATTACAAGTAGACACGCACTCAACTCCCGGCCTCCCAAAGTAACTCTCCGATCCTTGCAAATATCATTAACCAGGATAATGCCTCCCCCGGTCATGATCTTGCAAGTCCTAAGCAAAGACTCAGCTACCAAACCATGCTTTAGAGCAAAAAAAACAGATATAAAACTATGGGAAGCACCACTATCAAACAAAGCTAAAGCTGGAATGGAATCAAGAAGAATAGAACCTGCGATGACATCTCCGGTGGGTTCATCCTCCTCGACGGTCATAGCAAACGCTCGTCCCTGCTGAGCACCTCCCTGCTGTTGATGCTGGACAAAATGTTGTTGTGTCGGAAGCGGTCCCCTCGACTGTGCTGCAGGTGGTCTCGTCTGTGCCCTCGGAGCTGGAGCTGCTCCCTGAACTGCACGACGAGGACACTCCCTCGATTGATGTCCTTCAGTACCACAATACAAACAAACTCCTAGCCTCCTCCTGCAAACTTCCCAGATGTGGCCGGGTTTCTTGCAGAAGTTGCATGGGGCCTGCTGTAACTGCCTCTGCTGCTGAGGTGCCTGGTGAAAAGGCGCTCTAGCTGGAGTCTGGTTCTACTGTGGCTGCTGGAAAGGTCTGGACTGGAAATGAGGACGTTTGGCAGATACTGTACTGCCGCTGGCCCCCAGAAAAGAATTACGGTCTCTCTTGGTCTTCAAACCCAGATCCCGCTCAACCTTGCGTGCCTCCGCAAGTATCTCCGAGTATGTCTCATAAAAAGACGGAATGAGAATCTTCACCTCCCAGTTTAGACCCTCTCGGAAACGAATAGCTCGAACCTCCGGCTCCCTCACCAAGTACTCTGCAAATCGGCTCAACCTACCGAAATCCACAGCGTATTCCTCCACAGACATGTTTCCCTGAATGAGACTCTCAAATTGTCTCCCCAAGTCAAGCCTGTCTATCTGAGCGAAAAACTTCTTCTTGAAAAGGTCCTTGAATACCTCCCAAGATTATCCTGCGTCAACTAGAACCGGCTCATTCCTGAACCAAGTGCGAGCGACGTCGAACAGTTGAAGTCCTACCCCTCAACCTTCAGATCTTCAGAAAGACGGGACACCCTCATAAGACGCTCAATGTCCTCGAGCCAATCATCAGCATAGACGATGCCCTCCGTCCCTTTGAAAACCCTAGGCTCCAGTTTCTTGAAGTCCTGAATGTTGCCTGGCCGAAGCTGAGCAACTTGAGAAACAACCTGCTGCTGGATCGAAACTCCTCTCTCAACTACAGCACGAGCAAGCTGATGAGCACTCTCGATGCCCCGCCGTAGAACGACGGTCTGCCTCTGATGTGCCTCTGACTGAGCCCTCTGTGCCTCGAGCATCTCACGAAACAGTGTAAACATCTGTGACGCCTCTGCTGGCACAGGAGGTGGAGGTGGAAGCCCCTCAGATACAGCTGGCACAGTCCTCTGAGTAGGTGGTGGACCTCCGAAAGCAGCTGACACTCCAATCACCGGAGAAGTGACTGGTGCAGGCCCTCGGGATATCGAAGACCTCTCAGAAGCTGCTCTCCCCTGCTGTGATCTAGTCTTAGGTGGCATCCTGAGACAAAGCGAAAGAAAGAATCAATATGGCACAAGATGTAAGACATCAAGGAAAGGACAGTTTAAGAGATCAAGTATCAATATCAAAGGAGAATAGTTGAATCAAAAGAATTTTCCTAGATGTGATTGAGTATCTCAGCCTATATCCTATATCCTATTGCAGGCTCGCAGTAGTATAACTAAGTTGTCGCACTACCATGACATCACATACTTGTGAAGCTAGACCTGCATGGGCCACCACCAAAAATGTGTCACGACCCGCACCCGGGGTAAGGGTACTAGTCGGAAACAACGCCCAGCCTACGCCGCAGAATCGGCGGTAGAACGCTGTCTAGAAAGTCTATCTAATATAATGAACCACCAAAAGATAGTATACTCAATCACAAAACTAAGATAGAATGAACACGAATCAGATAAGAATAGAATAGTCATCAACTCATGAGTTTAAAATAATACATCAATGAGTCTGAAGAGTAACAAAAATAAGCTGGAGACAAATCCAGTACAAAAGAATACTAGCATACTACAAGCTACACTCCAGGGTCAACTGTCTCAGTTGGGATAAGTCCCTCTTGAGCCAGGATCTCCGAATCTAAATCCACAATATCCTGGGGTCCATAATAGGTAGGGTACTCCTCAGTGTCATCTGGAAAAATATATCCAGTCAGGAAAGCAGCAGAGTACATCTCTAACAGCAGTTCTAATTAATGATAAAAACTATGTAACCGTAAATAGCTATGGATAAACAAGATGCACAATAGACAGGAGAGATATATAGACAATAAGAAAATACTGGAAATAATTACAATAAGGAACAATATGCCAATAAAATAATAATACTAATGACTAAGTGTGTGAGTACTAGCTTAACATGTGATCGGCTTGGGCAAGATACAATGCGGCCTGGCTAATCATACGTGCGGTGCATGATCAACACTATTCGCTTACCAATACTTTATTCAATAGGGATTTGATCACATATCTATACTAATACTCTCCACCCCCAACTGGTATAATAGATCCAACCACGGTATGCTATGGCACTAGATTCCCCAAGAAGATAGCTAGTCTCCCCGAGAATCGGTGTCTGTACATGTACAAGATAACCAATAAAACAATACTTGCACCATGTACACCATATACCAAGGAATAATATCTTATGACGAGATCCGGATATACCAATCCGTGTAACCATAGTGTCAAGAGAACATGGATATCTACACTAGATACAGTGAACATAGAGGATATCATAAATGAGAAACTATCAGAGAATGTACTCGCTTGAAATCCAAAAAACAGTCTCACAGATGTCTGACTCGGTGCCTCGAAGACCTAGATATGGAATACCACATTAAAACAAGGTCCCGGAAAGAGAACAAGTCAAACTAGTCAACTCCTAGGTCAATAAATAAATTCTAAGTCAAAAGTCAACTATGGTCAACTCTAAAGTCAACTAAAGTCAAACATGGTCAAACCAAGGTCAACCTCACAAGAAAACTATATAAAATAATATAGAAATAAAATACAACAATTTAGGAATCAAAATTAGATCCCAAAAGATACTCACACAAAGTATACTAATAATACAAATAATACATACTCTAATATAATATATAAACAACCAATATTTATACAAATAAAATAATATATTATTACAAATATTATACCTCACAAAACATATATATATACACATATATATATATATATACAATAATAATATATAAAATATAATTTAAAACTGCCAAAGCGTCACTGAAAACAGTAAACAAAACAAGATAAAATAAAACAGGTTTAATAGTGACAGTCTTGACTGTCACTAAAAATTCGTCGCAGAAATTCCATATACAAAACTGCTGCTGTCACAGTTTGCTGACAGTTTCAAACTGTCACAAAAAACGTCGCTGAAAAGTTGCAGCTCAAAACTGCCGCAGCATTAATGACAGATCTGTCATTAATGCTGACCACTGTACAGCGGCTGCTGTTCAGACCAAATAATGACAGTTTCACTATCATGGAAACCACTGTCACCAAAACAAATAAAAATATAAATATATATATATATATATATATATATATATATATATATATATATATATATATATATATATATATATATATATATATGCAATAATAATCACAATACATATATATAAATAAATAATTATATACTTATATATATATGCACATATAAACTTATAATTAAATACCAATAGTTACAATACATGCACATATTAATGTTCATATTTTACATGGCTAGAAGCACACCTAAAATATATACATTAATATACAATTAATTACATAATAATTATAAATAATATAATTACATAATTAAACACATAAATATATTTTATAAAATATTTATGTATAATTTATACTATTAACATAAGTACATATATAATTACATGCAAGAAAGCTACATATTATATTTGTACATCATATTAGCACACACAAAAATATATAGATCTATGCTACAATAATTACTATAATAAATACACAAAATAAATATATAATATCTATATATATTTACTAATTATAATTGAAGAATTTAAACCATACATAATTAGATCTATTCAAAAATCCACACAATTGGAGAGTATCACACCGTATCCCACTAGATCTAGGATACGCATGTGACACGAGTCCAACACACAACCAATTGCACCCCGAAGGATACAAACAAATCAAAAATAATATTTATGAATAAATCAAAGTGTCAAAAGTAGATCTATGTGTCCATGTCAAAATACGACATGTTCAAAGCCCCGTGTCGGAGGAAAAACCCCCAAAATGACACGTATCACCAAATAGTTGGGATACGAACAACATGTACCAAATTATGGACATGACACTAGCCCCAAACACATAAGCTCATGTCCAATTTATCTATAGGATCAATTGATACACACAACAAAATATAAATTCGGAATTCCAAAAAAATTAACACAAAAAGTACCATAACTTTCTCCATGGGTCTCCTATGAACACAAAATAAAGTCCTATGGGTAGTACATACATATAGGTTGATTTTACATGATTAAATCTCAGATTTAGAGGCTATTTAAATGGGAAAATCTGAATTATACCTATTGGGAGATGGATTCCCAATGAAACCTCCAATTGAGAAGAACTTGCTTCCAAATTGTAGATCCTTGCTCCTCTTTTTAGATCCTTGCTTTCTTCTTCTAGATCCTTGCTTCCTCCTTCTCTAATGGTGAATTGGGAAGAATTTGGAATGAATTTGGTAGGGAATTGGAATGGGAATGGAGGGAATTTGGGAGTGGGAAATTCTAGATCTAGATTTGGAATGAGAATGAGAGGAGAGAGAAATTTCCTCCCTCTTTTAATAGGCCGGCCTTGCCCCTCTCCCAAGCAATTGTAAAATGTCCAATGTACCCCTTGGGGCCTCTCATGAAGAAATAATTAAGGAAGGAAGCTTCTAGTCTAATCACTTAATTAATTTAATCCATCTTCTTAACTATGGGCTTTCTAAATGGGCCAAATCTAACTATTTAATTCATGTTGGTCCATGGGTCCAAACTACACTAGTTGGGTCCACTAAAATAAGTCCAAAATAATTAAATAACATCCAACAATAATTAAATAATACAACAAAAATTATTTACTATACACAATATTTATTTAAATAGGAAATTACTAAAATACCCTTTTTCCTAAAATGTGGTAGTGACATATCTCTAAATAACTGCCAAGTCTTCTAGCATGCAAAGTTTCTATCAGCAGTTATCCCTATCTTTCGCACGACCTATACGTACCAGTGGCCAGCCGAGTACGCAAGTCTGTGTCCTACATGTGACTCACACTCATGTAATAACTGTGTCATGGCTAATAAAACATAAATGCCTCATGATAATGGGGTGGTCTCATAAGCTAGATCAATATGCCTATATATAATAAAAACAGAATATGATGCCACCGTCGTTGCACCCAAGTTATCCTTGGACGCGCAGTTTATATAGCAGTTTAAAATATATAAACAAATAGACAAAAATAAAATACATGCATCATATGGAATGTAAATTACAGTACCATGATAAGGTATACTTGCCTGGCAAGCAATCTGTAAGGTGTAAGCGTCCAGATGTTAGGTACATAGGATCAGAAACTAAGGCCTCCGAATAAAAGTCTCCGGATGCTGAAATAAACATCACCAACATTTCCAAAATAAGCGAGATAGCTAGAAAACACTACCCTTTCGTCCAATTTGGACACAGAGGCAAAATGGTAATTTTGGGTCAAGGCGGGGACCACCTATGATCCACTTTGCACTGAAATGCGTGTCAGGGTAAAGGTCTCTAAAATGGGACAAATTATAGGTCAAACAAATTCTAAACGTCAATACGGACCCAACGGTATATCCAATTTTGGATTCCGGTGAGCCGAACATAAATTCGTCCAAAAAGTCAACCATAGGGCCCACAAATAGGCTGCTTGGTCAAGTGTCTTAGAATCGTGTGAAACTTGGGTCACAGGACCAATGTGATACCACGAATCCAATGGTACAAGTTTTGTCGTATTCCGACCAGCGTACACTAAATGGTGCGATATTTTACAAATGTCGCGATACGGGGACTTTTTACCGATACGGGTTGATTCCGACGTACACACACGTCCGAATCAGTTTTTGAAAAAGTTTACACGTCAGGACATACCATACGCACCATTCGATTCAATTGGTACGCGACGGGGCGGTCCCGTTTGGCGGGGTGTGCTCTGTATCGCAAATTTTGAAGGTTTTAAGAACAAATTTTTTATAATTTTTAACCCAGTTTAACTCAGCATATAACACCAAATAAAATAATATAATTGACATGAGATAATCTTCGTTATATGGTCTTCACAAAGCAGAAAGAAATTTTTAGTTTGGATGACTATGGTGGAAGATATGAGTCCTTAAACAGGGGTGGTCGCAATAGTTTTCTGCAGCGTAAAAGTTGTGGTTTTTCTCCAACTTGGTCTCGACTTTTACCTAGGGTTTAACGATGTTCGATGGAAACTAATACACAGAGTTGGAAAAGGGATAGGTCGTGAACATACCAGTGAAGACGGATTGAAATTCGGTCATGAGATAAAGCAGGAATCAGCGGGGGAAGTCGGGTACGTCGTAGTGATTCTGTGCGGATTTCTCGCGAGGATGGCGCGAGCGGCGGGCGGCTGTGCGGTCTCCAGGCGGTGGCGCGGTCTGGGTTGGAGGTCGACGGCAGCACTGGGTCGTGGGGTGATGATAGGTTTAGGGTTAGGTTTTATATGATGTCACCTATATATATAGAGAGAGAGAGGAGGAGGAGTCGGGGGGGAAATAGTTTGCTATTGCTGTCATCGGGTTTGGGGGGAACACTCGCGCGGGCTTGGCTCAGCGGTGGGCTGGGTTATGTCTTAGTATTTAGGCTTTAAGGTTTTGGTCATTAGTGGTTTTAGGAAACTTTGTTTTAGTTTTGATTTCTTTTCTTTTCTTTTCTTTTCTTTATTATTTTGTTATTATATTATACACACACACACACACACACACACACACACACACACACATATATATATATATATATATATATATATATATATATATATATATATATATATATATATATATATATATATATATAATTCCAGAAAATTATTAACACATCTAAAAATCTCTCAGCCTTCTACAAGACTTCCTAAAATAAATAAAATAATAGTTTGTTCAATAATTCTAAATGCATCTTACCTAGTAATTAAAATTCAATAAATTATATTTTCTAATTAACTAATAAATACTATAAATAAATTAAAAAATTAATTAAAAAATTTATACGATTTTTAAAATTAAGGGTTTTACATTCTACCCAACTTATAAAAATTTCGTCCTCGAAATTAAAACTAAGCCACGATAGAAAATCAAGGATGGTATAAGGTAGAGATGAATAAAGTAAATTCATACCTTGGTCTACGAACAAATATGGAAAATGTTTGTGCATGTCGTCATTGCGCTTCCAAGTGGATTCTTCTGGCGCGCTATGCTTCCATGTTACGCGGATCAAGGAAATAGACTGCTTTCTCAACACTTTCTCTCTACGAACAAGGATTCCCAAGGGTTGCTCTTGATATGAGAAGCTCGGCCCAATAGTGATCTTAGAATGGTCGAGAACATGACTACTGTCTGCCACATATTGCCTAAGTTACGACACGTGAAATACATCATGTACTCCCTCCAGTGAGGTGGTAGTGCCAGTCGATACGCCACTTCTCCCACTCTCTCTAGCACGTCAAATGGTCCAATATACCTTGGGCTCAACTTGCCATGCCCTCCGAATCGAATGGTGCCTCTAGTAGGTGATATCCTCAAGAATACATGATCGCCCTCTTTGAACTCCAAGGGACGACGATAAAGGTCTGCCCACTGCTTTTGTCTGTCTTGCGCTGCTCCAAGTGCCCTTGTATCTTCTTCACTGTCTCAACGGTATTGACTACTAACTCTGGTCCCAGAATCTGACATTCTCACACATTACTCCAACACACGGGAGACCTACACTTTCTTCCATACAATGCTTCAAATGGAGCCATCTGGATACTCGTTTGATAGCTATTGTTGTAAGAAAACTCTACAAGATGTAGGTGATCCTCCCATGATCCTTCAAAGTCTAATATACATGCCCTCAACATATCCTCCAGTGTCTGAATAGTACGTTCGGACTGCCCATATGTCTGCTGGTGATAAGATATACTGAACTTCAGTCGAGTCCCAAGACTCTCTTGCATGCCTCTCCAAAAGTCAGATGTAAAATGCGAATCCCTGTCGGACACATACTGACCGAAATACTGTGTAATCTCACAATCTGCCTGATGTATAAGTTAGCCAAAGCTTCTGTAGACTGGCCAACTCTAAAAGGCAAGAAATGGGCTGACTTGGTGAGCCGATCCACTATTACCCATACTGCATCTCTTTCACTTGGACTCTTTGGAAAACCCGTGACAAAGTCCATAGTGATGTGCTCCCACTTCCACTCAGGAATTGGAAGTGGTTGTAGTAGCCCTGTTATTCTCTGATGCTCCGCCTTTACCTGTTAACATACTAGACATTTAGCTACAAAGCGAGCTATCTCTCTTTTTATTACATGCCACCAAAAGTGTTATCGTGAGTCACGGTACATCTTGGTGCCTCCAGAATGAATAGAATATATCGAACTATGAGCTTCTGCCATCAGCTCTTATCGAATCTCTCCATTGGGAACATCTAGACGATCACCACATCGTAATATCCCGTCATCATGAATGCGTAATTTTGTCTACTCTCTGGCCTCTGTCCTTTCTTTCAGTCTCCTGAATCTAGCGTCCATAGGCAAAGCTACCTTGATCCTCTCTACTAGTGATGACTGTACTTACAAGTTGGCTAATATCCCATCTGCTCTGGGTAATATCACTTGTATGCCAAGCTCTTGCAATTCCTCTAATAATTTCCTCTGTGTCGTCAAGAAATAAGCTGCTGGTTTTCGGCTTAACGCGTCTGCTACAACGTTAGCCTTGCCTGGGTGATAATGTAGCTCTATCTCAAAATCCTTCATCAACTCAAGCCATTGGCGTTGCCGCATATTTAACTCTTTTTTTGTGAAGACATACTTGAGACTTTTGTGGTCTGTATAGATTTTCACTCGTTCCCCATATAAATAATATCTCCATAGCTTCAAGCAAAAACAACGGCTGCAAGCTCCAAGTCGTGAGTTGGATAATACTTCTTATTTACTCGTAACTGTCTAGATGCATATGCAATCACCTTGCCATGCTGTATCAACACGCATCCCAAGCCTTTTTCTAATGTGTCACTGTAAATCACATAACCTCCTGATCCTGATAGGATAGTCAATACTGGCATTGTGGTCAGTCGCTTCTTCAACTCCTCGAAAGCGGCTTGACACTCGTCGGTCCATATGAACTCTTGATCCTTACACGTCAACTGAGTCATAGGTGTTGTTATTCTTGAAAAGTTCTCCATGAACCGTCGATAATATCCCGTAAGTCCAAGAAAACTCCTCACCTCCGATGCTTATTTAGGAATGGGCCATGTCTCAACTGCCGAGATCTTCTCTGGATCAACAGAAATACCATCTCCTGTAATGACATGCCCAAGAAACGAGACTATGTCCAAGAAAAATTCATATTTACTGAGCTTCGCATATAACTGCTCTCTCCTCAAGGTCTCTAGGACGATCCACAGGTGCTTCTCATGCTCCTCGTGGATCTTCGAATAGACAAGTATGTCATCTATGAAGACGACCACGAACTGGTCCAAATACTGATGGAATACTCAATTCATTATGTCCATAAAGATAGCTGGAGCATTGGTCAATCCAAATAGCATGACCAGAAACTCGTAGTGTCCATATCTTGTTCTGAATGCGGTCTTCGGGATGTCCTGCTTCTGTACCTTCACCTAGTGATATCCTGATCTCAAGTCTAACTTCGAGAATAGCTTGGCTCCACCAAGCTGATCAAATAAGTCATCAATGCGTGACAATAGATATTTATTCTTTACGGTCACTGCATTTAAGGCTCTATAGTCAATGCACATATGCATTAATCCATCCTTCTTTGATACAAACAACACTGGTGCTCCCCAGGGTGATACACTTGGTCGGATAAAACCTTTCTCCTCTAATTCTTTTAACTGTGCTTTCAACTCATCCATCTCCTTCTTTGCCAATCTATAAACATGTGACGCTATGGGTGTTGCTCATGGTGTCAATTCAATTGAGAAATCTATGTCTCTGTCTGGAGGTAGTCCTGGCAATTCCTCTGGAAAGATGTCTTAAAATTCTGAAATGATGGGGTGATAGATAACGTCGTCCATTGCAAGCTGAACACCATCAAAGGCTTTTGCGGATCCTCGCGCAAACTCAAGTTCCGGCTGGCCTGGTACCTTAAAAAGAATGCTTCCTCCAAAACAGTCGAAGAAAGCGTGGTACTTGCTTAGCCAGTCCATTCCAAGCATAATATCAAAAGTTGGCATAGGAAGGACTAAGAGTCGGGCATTCATTTCTCTGCCATAAATTACTACAGGACACGAACTACAAATCCGACTAACAAGTATAAGTCCTCCGTCGGTAAGATTTCTAACACAACTAGGTAAAGGTGTAGTGGCAATATTGTGTTTGGCAATAAAACTAGAATATATGAACGAGTGGGTGGCTCCCGTATCAAACAATATCACAGCAGGAAAAGTAAAAGCAAGAGTAATACCTGCTATGACATCAATCTCCTGATCCAAGTCATCCACTTCTAGTACAAAAGCTTGTCCATTCCTCTGTGAAAGTCCATCACTGGCCCTCGTGTACTGATCCTCCTGAGTAGGTAGTGGTGGTCCTCGCTGAAATCCTCCTACTGCTGGAGGTCGAGGTGCTCCTGGTATAGTCATCTGCTGAGCTGGCTTCGGTGCTGGAAGTGCTAGCCTCTGTACTGGCGGTAAAAGTGTCAATATCTGCTGCATTGGACAGTCTTTCGCCATATACTGTCCGGAACCACACCTCATATATTGTCCTAAACGGGTCCGACAGTCTCTCTAAATGTGCTCGCATTTCCTATAATAACTATAGTGGGGCTTCTTCGAATTCTAGTATGGTCCTGCTCTGTGCTGATACTGTTGTTGCTGTGCCAAAGGACGTCTAATAGGTCCTCCTTATTGTGTCCTTGTTGGTCCTTGCTGTGTCTTCAGTTGACCTTCTTTCCCCTGCTGATGGTCTTTTGTAACCTAGCTTCTGTCAATCATTCGGCATAAGAGATCCGGGACTGTGATCTTGTGTAGTATTGGAGCTCTTGAGTCAGTCCGCGGTGAAATCTCTTACCGTTCACCAAGTCATTCGGTATCAGGGCAGTGCCATATTTACTAAGGTGACTAAACTATGCATCATACTCGTCAACTGTCTTGTTCCCCTGCTCTAGATGAAGAAACTGATCGTATAACGCGTCCCTTACAGTGTCCGGGAAGTACTTCCTCTCAAAGCACTCCAAGAATTGTTCCCAAGTCTAATATATACCAACTGGCGCTCCATTGATTCCCACCAGTGATGAGCATTACCATCTAAAAGCATCCTTAAGACTGTCATCCATAGATCTATAGGTAGCTACGATGCTTCTAATAACTTTTGAGTATGGGTAATCCAGTTCGTAGTCTCCTCTAGGCTCTCAGTGCCTTTATATAGCTTGGGACCCATCTGTATAAAGTCCTTGACTGAACCAACACTAGCTCGTGATACTGGTACTAGTACCTGAGCTGGTACAGTTGCCTGTGCAACCATTATCTCAAGTGCTGCCAGAAATTCTTGCCTCTGCTATGACGCTTGCTGCCTCTGCTCCGCAGCTAGTATGGCCGCCTGCTATCTCTGTTCCTGCATCATCATTTGGAAGAATTAGAACTGTTGTGTCTGGCCATCCTATGGTGTCGATGAAGCTAGAATAGTCCCATTAGGTGATGCAGAAGGATTAGATGGAACTGGATTGTGAGTCTGTCCATCCGGCCACGGATGTCTAGGAGTCGTCGAGGTCTCTCCTTGATTTTGGCTATTGACTCTTGAAGGTGTGTCGCCATCAGCGATAGTACATCCACTACGCGAATCTATCTCTCTGTAAGAGGTGGTCGAAACGATTAGAAGGAGTACAAAAATCAAATAGGATGCAAGCAATTAAAATAGGATAGTTGAAAGGGAAGATGAGTTTTGGTCAAGCGTGGATGAGATCCTATACTCTATACCTATACGCAGGCTTGTTCAGTATAGTAACGTAACCGAGACAATATATTCTTGACCTTTATGGGCCACCACAAAAACATGTCACACCCCAGTCCCAAAATACGTAGGACAAGGAATATGTAACACGCCAGCCGTATGTATACGAACTCCAATATATGAAAACCATACACACACGTACGTTATATAATGAATATCAAATCCATAAGTGGTAATATACTGTCAATAAGTCACACGCAATCTATATCTCATCCCCAACAAAAGTAAATAAATAGGAATAAATAACTGAATATCAATATGAAGTCTCAAAGTATGATAGTTGGATGGAAACAAATCCACTACAAATTGACTATACTAAAAACTACTAAATGAGAGAAGAGATCAAACTCTAATATAAGATGAATGTCAATAAAAGAAATAGCAACTAGAAAATCCATCAGCTGTGATGAATCAAAGGTACTCTGAAGGTAAGACCTCCTCAGTCTGGTATGAAGCGTCAAGTTTGGGTCCGTACTCCTGTGGATACTCCAGCCCGTCTATATCTGGAAAGGTATCAGGTCCTCAGAGAGACATAACAAGATACATAGAAGTATGCCAATAAAGTACTAAAAATAAACATCAAATGGGTCACCTAACCATCTATGTGAATGCAGTTTGAGAACAACTTTCCAACAAGTGGGCTATCTGGCTAAAATGGGATTGGCATGATTCTTTTGGAGATTCAGGGGCCTAAAAAGCATGTCGTTTACGCCAGAGGTCGCCTGATAATATATAATATATAGTGGTCATCGTGACCGCGCATCTCCGGTGGAGCGTACGGGTTACACAAGAAAAGTACAAAGGAGCCCAAACGCCTTACTTGTTGTTCTTCCCACCCCATGCTCTAAGCATGTCACATCGATGACACGATAATATCTCTAAATAACTGCCAGGTCTTCTAGCATGCAAAGTTTCTATCGACATTTATCCCTATCCGTCGTATGACCTATACGTACCAGTGGCCAGCCGAGTACGCAAGTCTCTGTCCTACATATGACTCACACTCATGTAATAACTGTGTTATGGCCAATAAAACATAAATGCCTCATGATAATGGGGTGGTCTCATAAGGTAGGTCAACATGCATATATATAATAAAAACAAAATACGTCGCCACGTTGTTGCACCCAAGTTATCCTTGGACGCGCAGTTTATATAGCAGTTTAAAATATATGAACTAATGGACAGAAATAAAATACATGCATCATATGGAATATAAATTATAGAATAATGGCAAGGTATACTTGCCTGGCAAGCAATCTATAAGGTGTAAGCATCCAGATGTCAGGTACACAGGATCAGAATCTAAGGCCTCCGAATAAACGTCTCCGGATGCTAAAATAAACATCATCAACGTTCCCGGAATCAGCAAGATAGCTTGAAAATACTACCCTTACGTCCAATTTGGACACAGAAGCAAAATAGTAATTTTGGGTCAAGGCGGGGTCCACATGTGGCCCACTTTGCACCAAAATGCGTGCCAGAGGTAAAGGTCTCTAAAATGGGACATATTATAGGTCAAACAAATTCTAAACATCTATACAGACTTAACGCTATGTCCAATTTTGGATTCCGGTGAGCCGAACACAAACTTGCCCAAAAAGTTAATATTGGGGCCCACAAATAGGCGGCTTAGTCAACTATCTCAGAATTGCATGAAACTTGGGTCACAGGACCAGCGTGATACTACGAATCCAATGGCGCAAGTTTCGTCATATTTTGACGAGCGTACACTAAATGGTACGGTATTTTACGAAAGTCATAATTTGGGGACTTTTCACGGATACGGGTCGATTCCGACGCGCACACACGTCCGAATCAGTTTCCGTAAAAGTCCATACTTCAGGACATACCATACGCGCCTTTCGATGCAATTGGTATGCGACGGGACGGTCCTGTTTGGTGGGGCGCGCTCCATATCGTAAATTTTAAATGTTTTAAGAACAAGTTTTTCATGATTTTTAACCCAATTTAATTCAGCATATAACACCAAATAAAATAATTTAATTAACAGGATATGATCTCGGTTATATGTTCTTCACAAAGCAAAAAGAAATTTTAATTTTGGATGACTGCGGTGGAAGAAATGGGTTCTTAAACATGGGTGGTCGTAATAGTTTTCTGTAGCGTAAAAGTTGTGGTTTTTCTTCAACTTGGTCTCGATTTTTACCTAGGGTTTAACGTTGTTCGATGGAAACTAATACATAGAGTTGGAAAAGGGATAGGTCATGAACATACCAGTGAAGACGGATTAAAATTCAATCGCGAGATAAAGCGGGAATCAGCAGGGGAAGTCGGGTACGTCACAGTGATTCTGTGCGGCGTTCTCGCGTGAATGACCCGAGCTGCGGGCGGCTGTGCGGTCTCCGGGCGACGGCGCGGTCTGGGCTGGAGGTCGGCGGCGACGCTGGGTCGTGGGTGACGATAGGTTTAGGGTTAGGGTTTATATGATGTCACTTATATATATATATATATATATATATATATATATATATATATATATATATATATATATATATATATATATATATATATATATATATATATATATATATATATATAGAGAGAGAGAGAGAGAGAGGAGTTGGGGTGAAATAGTTTGCTGCTGCTGTCAGCGGGTTTGGGTGGAACACTCGCGCGGGCTTGGCTCAACGGTGGGCTGGGTTAAGGCTTAGTCACGTATATATATATATATATATATATATATATATATATATATATATATATATATATATATATATAATTCTAGAAAATTATTAGCACATCTAAAAATCTCTCAGCCTTCTACAAGACTTCCTAAAATAAATAAAATAATAGTTTGTTCAATAATTCTAAATGCATCTTACCTAGTAACTAAAATTTAATAAATTTTATTTTCTAATTAACAAATAAATACTATAAATAAATTAAATAAAGAAATAAATAAATAATTTATACGGTTTTTAAATTTAGGGGTTTTACACCAACTTCTACTCCGAAATAGGAAGCGAATGTAATAATACTGCCAGTTTTTGTTGGTCGGCCTTCACTTGCTGGCATACCAAACATCGAGAAACAAATCGTGCTATCTCCCTCTTTATCCCGTTCTACCAAAAATATTGCTTGATATCTTGATACATCTTGGTACCTCCTAGAATATTTGAATATTTGGAACTATGCGCCTCGGTCATTACTTCTTGTCGGATATCTCCACTTGGTACACAGAGATAATTTCCAAACCTCAGGGTTCCATCTTCATGAATTATGAACTCTTTCCTGAGACCAAACAATTTTCGCTCGAAGCTTTTGAACTTTCGAATCATCTGCCTGAGCTGCCATAATCCTCTCTATAATAGTAGATTGTACCTGTAAACTAGCCAATACTCTTACGTCTTACGGAACTACTATCTCGACATCCATCTCTCAAAGATCTTCTAAGATGTGCCGCTGTGATGTCAACATAAATATACTACCTCTCCTGCTAAGAGCATCGGCTACCACATTTGTCTTGTCAGGATGGTACTGAAGTTCCATATCATATTCCTTTATCAATTCTAGCCACCTCCTCTGCCTCATATTCAAGTCCTTCTGAGTGAATACATACTTTAAGATCTTGTGATTCTTAAATATTTCTACCCGATCACCATAAAAGTAACGCCTCCATAACTTGAGTGCAAATACTACCGCCGCTAACTCCAAATTGTGAGTCGGATAATTCTTCTCGTGATTTTGAAGCTGTCGTGATGCATAAGCTATCACTC
This sequence comes from Iris macrosiphon, assembly GCA_036927795.1. NCBI lineage: Eukaryota > Viridiplantae > Streptophyta > Magnoliopsida > Asparagales > Iridaceae > Iris > Iris macrosiphon. The sequence continues at coordinate 141,088,121 of JAYESA010000009.1, read as the reverse complement.
TTCCATGTGGCATCAATACACACCCAAGTCCTTTGCCTAACGCATCATAATACACTGTAAACCCTCCAGAACCCACTAGAAACGTAAGAATCGGAGCTAAAATCAATCTATTCTTTAATTCATCAAATGATGTATGGAACTCTGCTGACCAGTCGAACTTAGCCTCCTTGCGCGTTAAACGAGTCAGCGGTACTGAAATCCTTGTAAAGTCTGCCATGAACCTTTTGTAGTATCCTACCAATCCCAGAAAACTACACACTTCAGCTACCGTCTTAGAAACTGGCCAACTCGCTACGACCTCAACCTTGTTCGTATCTACTTCTACTCCTGCTCCAGATATGATGTGACCCAAGAATAACACATGATCCAACCAAAACTCACACTTGCTGAGATTTGCATACAACTGATATTCCCTAAAAATCTTTAAGACCTTCCGAAGATGTTCCTCATGTTCTTCTTTTTTACTTGAATAAATACGAATGTCGTCTATGAAAACTACCACGAACTGATCTAGAAATGGCACAAAAATGTGGTTCATCAAATCCATAAATATCGAGGGAGCATTAGCTAGTCAGAATGGCATAACTAAGAATTCGTAATGACCATATCGTGACCTAAATATTTTTTTGGGTATGTCTTGCTCCCGAACTCTTACTTGATGATACCCTGATCAAAGATCAATCTTGGAGAAAATCTTGGCCTTGCTCAATTGGTCAAACAAATCATCGATTCTTGGTAATGGATACTTGTTCTTCACTGTTACTGCATTCAATTGTTTGTAATCGATATATAATCGTGATGACCCATCCTTCTTCTTTACTAGAACCACTGGCGCTTTCCAATATGATCCACTGGCTCGAATAAACTTGTTTTCCTTCTGCTCTTCTACGTGTTGGTATAGCTAGTCTAGTTCTGATGGTGCCATTTTATAAACTTTACACGATATCGGCCCTACTCCAAGGATCAACTCTATAAAAAACTCAACATCTCTTACTGGAGGTAACCTGGTAGTTTTTTGAGAAGACGTCTTAGAACTCCTTAACTATCTCGGGAAGTTGTTCTTCTGCTATCGCTGTCGCTACGATCCTTTCTTCATGCTGGTCTCCCACAGATCTGTCAAAGGTGAAACCTTCCATGCCCAGGATACTAAATAATACCTTACCCTTATGGCAATCTATCGTAGCATGACTGTCTCTCAGCCAGTCCATGCCTAAGATAACGTCAAAGTTACCCATAGGGAACTCGATCAATTATGCTGTAGTGAACGCCTGTACACTATGACCGGACACGCTATACATATTCTGCTAACTCCTACGAGCCCATTACCACTGATTATATTCAACCTCTCTGGCAACGCCTCAAACTCCAATCTAATGCATGTTACGAATCGTACAGATACAAATGAATGAGATGCACCTAAATCAAATAATGCTACTGCAGGATAAGATGCGACAGAGATGTTATATGCCACCACATCGCCAGATGCCAAAGCCTCCTCCACATATAAAGTGAAAGCTTATCCTTGGCCCTGTTGGGCTCCTCGTTGTTGCCTCCTTTGGACATGTTGTTATGGCCTCTGTTGTCCTTGCTATTGATTCTGCTATTGTTGGAACATCTGAGCTTGCGTCGGTAGCGAACGCTGAGCTAATGGCCTTACTGTTATTGCTGGCCCTCTCTGTTGGACTGCCCTTAGCGCTGGCAGTGCTGGTAACTGTTAGACTGGCCCTTCTGGCCTCTACATCATCGGACCATTAGCAATCCAGTGATCTAGACTGCCATACCTTATACACAACCCATTGGCTGCCCTAGACATATCTCTAGTGTGGTCTCCCTTGCCACAGTAAGTGCAACCTATCGGTGCTCCCTGGCACTGTTATTGTTGTTGTTGTCTCTGCTGCTGCCGAGCCGGTACTGTCACCCTCAAAACTGCCGCCCTCCTTGGCGCTGAATCATGGATGCGAATGCCAGGTGATAGTGCTGACGTTCGAGGTACTCCTCCACCTCCTCCTCCACTCTGAGCATGAGACCTCTTATGGCCTCTTGTCCTTGCCGATAACCTCTACATGGTAAGCTCGTACCTCCGAGCTGCTATTAGTACTTCTTTATAAGTTTGTAGTCATGCCCCTCTACCAGTTGTAGAATCTCAAGATGGAGTCCTTGATGGAACCTCATTGCTCTATCCGACAATGTAGCCACCATAGTCGGAGTGAATCTACTCAGCCTATAAAACTCGACTGCATATCCATCCTAAGTTCTACCGGCCTGCTTAAGACCGATAATTATCTACTGGAGCTCATATTATATGACGACTCCAAAGTACTTGGCTCAGAATCGAGCCCTGAAACTGTCTCAGGAGATAGGATGCCTCAAGCCAACCTCTACTGACCCCCACCAGTCACGGACAAGGTCTTGAAGGTGCAATCGAACATGATCAACTTATTCATCCGTCAGAACCCTTGTTGCTGCTAGAATAACCTCAATATCTTGCAACCCAACATCTGTTATGATGGCGTCCTCCGTTCCATCAAAGTATCTCGGGTTAAGTCAGCAAAATCTAACTTACGCTCCCGAATCAGTCCTTGCTTCTCTTTCCATGGCCGTCTGTAAACCCTGACTCAACAAGACAGTTTTCTCTTATTATTAAAACTGTTGATACTGTTGCACTGCCATATGATGCTGTTGCATAGCCATCATTCCCCGGAGAATCTCCAGTAATGCCGGAGTGTCAAGTATCGTTGCTACTGCCGGTATTACTGGGGGTACGGGGATTTCAGGGGCTGGTTTCTCAATATGTCCAACTTCCGGCTCTACCGTGCCAGCTTGTTCAACTACTGGCTCTATTCGAATTTGACTTTAAACAGGTGCTACCTACCGTTATTTCCCAGGGAAACCATGTCCTGCCAAGCCTGCTGCTCCAGTAACTGAAGAAGCCCTAAAGAAAAGGACAAGAAACATCAAGAACAGGACGGAAAGGATAAAGGAAACAATTGATTTAATAGTCAAACAAGGCTTCGAGAAGAACGAATTCAATATTTTAAAGGCATATGTTTGATTGAGACTCATATGATCATAATACCGCAGAAGTCTAAAAATATAGACCTGCATGGGCCACCACTAAAATCTTGTCATGCCCCAGTATCAAAATATGGAGATGGACATGGCCAACTCTCCCGTACAAGGTATAGAATATCGTACGATGGTCACGGCTGTAACTAGACAAGGGGGTACATACTACAAGCAAGTCACTTAGCGTCACACAATACATATATTATCTCAATCAGTCAAGCAAGAAAAGTAAACATAGAACATATATGACAAGAAAGTAAGGCATCCCAAATGCCCTGCCACGATATTCTAGAAACCAGATGTACAAAAATTAGAAAGCTAGCAGAGTATCAAAAGTACATGACAATGATCAACTGTAGTCTGATTAATTATAATCATGTAGGAAAACTAAATGTCCAGATTCACGGCTAATAAGTGTCGGTAGCTAAACGCCCAAAATAAGTAAAGTGTGCAATAACGAGCAGGGAAGAAGAGACCCACTTGTTTTCCTCAGTGGCCATCCGCCTAGTGCGTGCCATGGTTCAGGGGAATGTATGCTTGATCCTCGGGTGCTGGCTCTAAACCTGGCCATGCAAAACCAGAGGGATTAGACCCCAAATAGCAAGTAATACAAAGAAAGCACGAATGAAGAAATAAAATCAGGTTATAAAATATATATATATATATATATATATTTCTGTCTCGTAGTTTTGGTTCATAGCCTATCATGACACAATAATCTAACCCTATAACTAAACAAGGACATAGGTTAGACCATCGCACCATGATATACCATGTCCCTAGACTATTTAACAGCAGATATAATACATAAACAAGATCAGTTACATAATCGACCAATCACTTGTACAGCTTACTAGATGGAGTTTTCGTTATCCCAGAGATATTATGTATATAATAGGAATCCTAAAATCGAACCATATTCTAGCAGGGGCCAGCCGAGCAAAGAATCTCCATATAGCACATAGTAGTATGCACTGTTCCCTCGTAAAGCCACCATGCTAAGATAGCATAGAACACATAGTATAATATAATAGTCGAATATTGTCATCCACTAATGAGGATTTAAATAATATCCATGGGGGCCAACCTTCACTCTCCATATAATGATTGAGGGTCGCTAGTTAAGCACGATATCGAGATTTCGTCCCTCCCAATGCTCTACATATTTTAGTTACCTAGTTAATCCTACGGTTAGCTGGAATCGCATGGCATGGTCACATGTTACTCCCCTTACTTGTCGTTGTAGAAGCATAAAAAATACGCCGGATAGCTCTACGCAATATGGTGATGCAGGAAAGCATAAGCAGGGGACCTCAAGGCCATCAAGAGTGCAACAGAGTTTTTCCGTTGAGCACGGCGTAGAATATGATGGGACCATCTACGTAAATGCAGTATGTCCAGGCCGCTTCAGCGTAGACGGGGTGCTTCATCGCATCCATGGCGTAAAACTCATCCGCTTTCATAGCAGCGTTAAAGCGTACGAGGAACGCTTCGTCTTCCCCGAAATAAACCTGTCTAGTCACGCAGTGAACCTGACATATGACTCCTGACAAAAAGTGCTGCACGGCTACCCAGACGACGGCTGGAAAGATGGCAGACCACTCGGGATATGCCCCACAGTATGATGGCGGATCTCTGCAATTAATGCAGAGGATTTGATTAAATATCACCGAACCGTCGTTTACTGACATCCCCTCAGCGGAGACTGCTTTTACGCATACAAAGGGATACGCTGTCTTGTTTTACACAGGCCAACGTGAACTGTTTACGCTCCGCGGAAGACAAACAGACTGCCACGTCAAAAGCTGCTCTTCGTACAGGGCTCGAGGCACGTCTCTGCACCGAATGCTCAGAACGGTGGCAGGCCTTCGGAACACGCCTCGGCAATTAATGATGATGGCGGATCTCTGCATTTAATGCGAGAGATTTGATTATATCTCCAAGAGCCATGATTTCGGCTAAAGACGTCCACATCACCTCGGCTTCTACGCCCATTCAGCTTCTATGCTCGTTCGGCTTTTATGCTCATTTGGCCTTCTGTACTTATTCGGCTTCTATGCCATCAGGCCGCTATGCCTACTCGGCTTCTATGTCTACTTGGCTTCTACGCCATGGTGACAGACATTGGCTTCTACGCCAACCTCTTCTACATGAGGGATACCTACCTACGTGGCTTCTACGCCGTGATCTTTGTAGCGATTATACGCGTTTTGTCCCTTAGTTGGACCCGCGTCACACGCTCATTCAAAAGGTCATCTATACACAGGCTTTGGTTATTTTAACCGTTGTGTAAAAGATTGCTGTACTTTCCACTGCTCGGTTTTCACACCAATTGAGTGGTCACTGTCACCAACACTCTATAAATAGAGACCTCTATCAACAGAGGAACAGGTCGAGACTTTAAAAATCGAACAAGGTCGAACCTCCAAAGAGATCGAACTACGGGTCGAAACATTGGAGATTGAGGAGAGATCGAAGAGTCTTCGAGAGAGAGAGAGAAGCATCCAGAGCTCAGGCAAAGAGTAGCGATCGAGGACATTGGCATCGTGCATCCATCCTCTTCGGCCACCTACGAAGCTGCTTTCCGTTTTCCACGGCACTTCTTCACCATCGTGTAGTCCAAGGGCTAAAGTGATCGACTGCAGATCATGTCACACCCCAATCTCCCGCAAGCCCAATTGTCTCCGCTGAACGTGAATCACCACGTTACAGCACTCCCGCGGGACAATCGTTCTCATCGGGACGTGATATCGTGCAAGCCTAAAGTGCGCTTGCACAAGGCCAAAGCTTTGAACAAGGGCAAGTAAGCTATTCGATGATGAAGCAGTGGCACATATATTGCAGAAAAGTAAAGAACACAGTGGCACATGATAAACAAGCTTTTTATTGATAATCGATAGTGTTACAAGCGACGCATGGCCGAGGTTACAATCGCTCAAGCATTCTTTCTCTCGATTACAATAACACCGTTCCATAGATTATGTCCTTCTATACAAAAGCAGCTCAAAACAGGCACAGTCTAGATGCGGCTCGAGGCATCGACTCTAGATTTCCGGTTCCTTGGGACGAGGCACGACTATCGCTTCCTGGACGAACGAGCACCTGAGAACAAGCAAACTGTTGGTGGGTCAGCACTTTATGCAAGTACTGGTGAAATAAATCAACTGAACAGAAGCTACACCCCTGAAACCCACACTAAGTAGACTTGTGGCAAAACATTGCATTACTAGTGATCTTGCTAGTTTTACTTAGGTTTATTTCATGCAGCTCAGGACTAGTCAGATTTACATCTTTTGAAAACACAAGTTGGAAACCTGTTTTGCATATTCGATACTCATAGCATTCCAGCAACTTATAAGGGACAGTGTTCTCGTGTAGTGCGCAGCATGTATTGTGCAACGCAAACTAACTCTTTTAGGGGCCATGTTCTATAGCAGACTTATCATATCGAATCGAGGCAACCATATCGAGTAGACTATCATGCACTCAAGCAATAAGGCAACACATTTATATGATCCGATAACTCACGATGCAGACAGAATAATCTAGCAGGCTATTGATAAACTCATAATATTTCTTACCCAACGGCCGAGTGGATATCCCTGCAGCAGACACACAAGTTAGCAACAATTTGCATATCGTAAAGCATACAGTTCTCTAGTTTTCTGTTCGTCCCTGCATCAAACAGTTAGGTATACAATAAGGCTAGCCTAGCATGCGCCCTAACTATATGATGGTCCCCTTGACGGGATTAGCAGTTGGGACGTACAAGCCCATCTCACTAATAGACGAGTCTCGGTCTACCCAAGGACGTACAAGCCTCAGGTATCTAGATCTCTTTCCGGACCGAACGATCCCCAGTGCCCCAGGAATCGCTCGAGAGATAATCCTTGTGCACAAGTTGTCCTGACCAAATTCATGAATGCATGCCCTACCAGAAAATATGCTATCATGCAACTGATGAACAATGCATACACAAGTCTATCTCTTCTTTTCTCTTTTCTCTTTTCCAGATCAAGTCCAGATAGCCGAAGCTCACATTCTCGATACACTTTGCCTAATAGCCACACCCTCCCGTAAGTAAGGTGTGTTAAGCCTCAGGGTGGACTATTAGTCTAGATTCACAAGCTCATGCTATTCACCAAGTTCCATCTCATGACAAGCAAATCAATGAAGCATGTTCAAGCAAGCTAACTCATTTACACAAGTAACACGCAAGAACAGTTCTATAACTCTAGCATACAAATTCTATCTCTTGGGACAAGTATTCGAGTATTCCAGTCTAGCATACGATATTAAGAATAAGTGCAAGCAATCCTCTTTACTCTTGTTATTAGCATGGCAGGGTTCTATCTCATTTCAGACAAGCATTTCCATTTCTCTTATTAGGCAAGCAAGCAGATTCATTTTAATGACAAGCTATATGAGTTCTCTTATTAGCATACTGAGTCGGTTCTAGCATTCTTCTTATGAAACAATCTTATTAAGCGACAAGCATTCAAAACTCAGATTCATTATTAAAGCATGCGAGAATCAGAGAATGCAGTTCTGCCCACTCACTTTGATTAACCGGTCGGGAACCCTCCGAGAAGACTTTTGTTCGAGCAAGCAAGGTGATCTCACTTGTACATAGTGCCTACGCGAAGCGGGGCACTACATACTTACCCACCAATAAAGAGTTTCGTCCTCGAAACTCAAGAAGAAACTCACGAAACCAATAAGCAGCGATAGTCCTCATCCCTCACCATCCCAAATCAAAACTCAGCAATCCCGAAATCACAAATCATATCTCGAGCAATGAAAATAAATCCAGAAAACTTTTGTGGCCATCTTTGAGAATATTTATAGACTTATTGTATGGAACGTTTATTGCAGCACAAACACAACTCAGAGTCGAAGGCAGCGGAATGGACAAAGAATCGAGTCGCTCTGATACCATTATGTCATGCCCCAATCTCCCGCAAGCCCAATTGTCCCCGCTGAACGTGAATCACCACGTTACAGCTCTCCCGCGGGACAATCATTCTCATCGGGACGTGATGCCGTACAAGCCTAAAGTGCGCTTGCATAAGGCCAAAGCTTTGAACAAGGGCAAGTAAGCTATTCGATGATGAAGCAGCGGCACATATATTGCAGAAAAGTAAAGAACACAGTGGCACATGATAAACAAGCTCTTTTATTGATAATCGATAGTGTTACAAGCGACGCATGGCCGAGGTTACAATCGCTCAAGCATTCTTTCTCTCGATTACAATAACACCGTTCCATACATTATGTCCCTCTATACAAAAGTAGCTCAAAACAGGCACAGTCTAGATGCGGCTCGAGGCATCGACTCCAGATTTCCGGTTCCTTGGGACGAGGCACGACTATCGCTTCCTGGACGAACGAGCACCTGAGAACAAGCAAACTGTTGGTGGGTCAGCACTTTATGCAAGTACTGGTGAGATAAATCAACTGAACAGAAGCTACACCCCCTGAAACCCACACTAAGTAGACTTGTGGCAAAACATTGCATTACTAGTGATCTTGCTAGTTTTACTTAGGTTTATTTCATGCAGCTCAGAACTAGTCAGATTTACATCTTTTGAAAACACGAGTTGGAAACCAGTTTTGCATATTCGATACTCATAGCATTCCAGCAACTTATAAGGGACAGTGTTCTCGTGTAGTGCGTAGCATATATTGTGCAACGCAAACTAACTCTTTTAGGGGCCATGTTCTATAGCAGACTTATCATATCGAATCGAGGCAACCATATCGAGTAGACTATCATGCACTCAAGCAATAAGGCAACACATTTATATGATCCGATAACTCACGATGCAGACAGAATAATCTAGCAGGCTATTGATAAACTCATAATATTTCTTACCCAACGGCCGAGCGGATATCCCTGCAGCAGACACACAAGTTAGCAATAATTTGCATATCGTAAAGCATACAATTCTCTAGTTTCCTGTTCGTCCCTGCATCAAACAGTTAGGTATGCAAGAAGGCTAGCCTAGCATGCGCCCTAACTATATGATGGTCCCCTTGATGGGATTAGCAGTTGGGACGTACAAGCCCATCTCACTAATAGACGAGTCTCGGTCTACCCAAGGACGTACAAGCCTCAGGTATCTAGATCTCTTTCCGGACCGAACGATCCCCAGTGCCCCAGGAACCGCTCGAGAGATAATCCTTGTGCACAAGTTGTCCTGACCAAATGCATGAATGCACGCCCTACCAGAAAATATGCTATCATGCAACTGATGAACAATGCATACACAAGTCTATCTCTTCTTTTCTCTTTTCTCTTTTCCAGATCAAGTCCAGATAGCCGAAGCTCACATTCTCGATACACTTTGCCTAATAGCCACACCCTCCCGTAAGTAAGGTGTGTTAAGCCTCAGGGTGGACTATTAGTCTAGATTCACAAGCTCATGCTATTCACCAAGTTCCATCTCATGACAAGCAAATCAATGAAGCATGTTCAAGCAAGCTAACTCATTTACACAAGTAACACGCAAGAACAGTTCTATAAATCTAGCATACAAATTCTATCTCTTGGGACAAGTATTCGAGTATTCCAGTCTAGCATAGATATTAAGAATAAGTGCAAGCAATCCTCTTTACTCTTGTTATTAGCATGGCAGGGTTCTATCTTATTTCAGACAAGCATTTCTATTTCTCTTATTAGGCAAGCAAGTAGATTCATTTTAATGACAAGCTATATGAGTTCTCTTATTAGCATACTGAGTCGGTTCTAGCATTCTTCTTATGAAACAATCTTATTAAGCGACAAGCATTCAAAACTCAGATTCATTATTAAAGCATGCGAGAATCAGAGAATGCAGTTCTGCCCACTCACTTTGATTAACCGGTCGGGAACCCTCCGAGAAGACTTCCGTTCGAGCAAGCAAGGTGATCTCACTTGTACATAGTGCCTACGCGAAGCGGGGCACTACAGATCAGACACCTATAGCAATCATCTACCCAGATTAAATAAATTGTACTCCTATATCCTCGTATAGGATCAAATTGTACAAGTTTGTTTATAAACCAAAGAAAGTGGGTTTCGTACAAACCTCGTATTATATACATTTTGTTCTTTCGTTTAATACCACAAACAAGATGACGACCCTGCTGGGGACCATCTTTCTCTTCTGATGAGTAAGCGATTGCTCAACACGATGTGGTATCCGTGGGATCCGTGAAGAAGACACTGGTCGTCCAGTTCGACCAGTCTGCCTACGAAGACATGCTTCGGACGGGGGTAGCGCTCACTCTCTCTCTCTGTACCAAACAACAGGAAGCTGCGCAAGGTCTGGATGGCCAAGACATCCTCTACCATCCCTATGGACTCTTCGATCTCTCCGATCTCTCCGACCAATGAGGTTGTAGCATTGCTTCCTCCGTGCCCTGCACGTAAAATTCAGTCTCCCGCTACGCACGGTACAGACAAAACTTCGGGCAAAGCCTCAGCGCTAACCCAGAAGTATCCACTGTGCTCTACGCTTAGAAACCAGTCTCCCGCTACGCGCGGTACAGACAAAACTTTGGGCAAAGCCTCAGCGCTAACCCAGAAGTATCCATTGTGCTCCACACGTAGAAACCAGTCTCCCGCTACGTGCGGTACAGACAAAACTTCGGGCAAAGCCTCAGCGCTAACCCAGAAGTATCCACTGTGCTCTGCGCATAGAAACCAGTCTCTCGCTACGCGTGGTACAGACAAAACTTCGGATGATGCCTCAGCGCCAAATCGGAAGTACAAAGCACGCTCCGTGTCACGACCCGCACCCGGAAATTGGGCATGAGTCGTGGGTACGTCCAGCCTACGCCGCAGCATCGGCGGTAGAACACTGTCTAGGTCACAACATGGTATATCCTGTCAATAGTCTCAACTCCGTACGGAGAACAATGATAACTCAATCACAGTTCTATAATATACTCAATCACAACTATAAACATAATGGCACGATGAGAATTTAAAAGAGTTCTCTTAAAACCAACCACAAGAAGTTCAACTCAAACCTGGGTCTAAATGACCTCACAAAGTCACAAATAAAATAAATACATCTCAGTCTCAGTCTCAGTCTAAAGCAATAAATGCAAAAAATAATCTAAGCATGGGCAGGCATGTTCTCCTCTAGGATAGGCACCTCCTCTGGGATTTCTGGGGTAAAATCCTCCTCTATTCCTGGACCGTAATGAGTAGGGCAAAAGTCCTCCAGGTCCTCTGAAAATATTGTTATCCAGTCAGGATTGGAGCGAAGCACAAACACTAACAGCAGTTTCATTAAATTGACAAAATCTATAAACAGTGTAAGAGATACAAGATGGAAATAAAAGCTGAACATGTGAAGTACTGAAGAAATGAAATAGACAATAAGCATCTAGCAATGAGCAATAAATAGTGACTGCTAGAACAAGTAATCTGAATAAAGATAAAACATCTAACTAAGTGGTTGAAATATTAGTTTATTATGTGATCGGCTTGGGTCTGGATCAGGCTGGTTATATATGATTAGCTATGATTCTTGAAGGTCAGGCTAACCATATGGTTAGCTATGATGCATGATAATGGTCAGGCTAATCATATATAACAGCTATGAGGCATGATAAGGGTCAGGCCGCACCCGACGTGAGAAGTGGGGTGAGCTATGATGCATGGTAAGTGTGGATATGATCACATAATCTACTAACAGTTCCCCATCCCCCAGCTAGCACGATGGATTCCAATCACGACTCCTCATGATGGGGATCTAGGGTGCTAACCCGTGTATCCATAGTGTCGGAATCAAGTATGTAATACACTACAATTTATAGAGATAATCAACAATGAAAACTGTCAGAGAATGTACTCGCCTGTGGTCCTGAGCAAAATGTGAGGATCGAGGTCCAAAATGGAATCACAGTGACCTATTTATGGAAATTTAATGTTAATTAATGAATTAAAAGAATAACATGCTTAACAATTTAAAAAACAAGGTTTCTAGGTCATGTCTAAGGTTTACTGGTCAATACTAGGTTCAACTGAGTCAATTGGTCTAGTTTGCTACTAACTAGCTATTCTAGGTCAATTTCTAAGTCATTCTAGCTTAACTAAGTCATACTAGATCCATACTAAGTTATTTAGTCTATAAAGGTTACTAACTATCCAATACTAGCTTATCTTAGCTATATTAGGCCAGTACCTAGGTTTCTAAGTAAAACCTTACTAATACCTACTCTATCCAGTTATAGCTAGTACTTATACTTATCTACAATCATATAGAACTTACCTTAACTAACTATCACTACCACTTAGTATAACTAACTAATACCTTTATATATTATACTAACTGATAACAATATATATTAACTAATGTTACTAACTAAACTAACTAATTAACTATACACTAACTTGCTAACTGGGCCCTATGCTAACTGATACACTAAAGTATCTAATTATCTAACTAAACTAACTTCCAACTGATAATAACTGATACACTAAATCAGGCACTCTACTAACTAATCCTCCAATACAATGATACTCCAATAACTAACTGATACCCATGAGTCTACACACTTAAACCCCTCACTGCTCCCAATCCTCCACTAACACACAGCATACACAGCCAACCTTTCACACAGTGCACAATACAGGTACACCTACACTGGACACTCACAGCCACACATCTATCCACTGTCCATACACAAGAAAAAAATCCCTCACAACACATGTACCCATACATACTGATACCCACTGAAATCTGAAATTCCCCAAATCAACACACTGATACATAACCTCATATTTAACACATAGGATACTGAAACTCTAAACTCCTTCACTGAGTTCTCACTGATACACTAAGACACAGGTCTTACCCAAGTCCCTGGACTGACACAGTACACACACACACATGTGTACACAGACACTCACCTACATTGACCAAACTCATACACACATACTACATATTTCCTCCCCTCTCTCAGAGTTCACACAGCCAAACACACAGGTCTTCTCCCCATATCTGATACACTTAGAAATCTGAATCCAAATCACTACACTGAACACCCATAAACATATGCACAGACACACAAAATCAAAATCCTCATCAAACCTGGGAACTAACTCTCCCTCACACCTATACACAGTATTTATGCACAGCCACAGCACAGCAAACAATTCCTGAAACTGGCACACAGTACACAATTTCCCTCTCTCCCTTCCTTCTCACACATATACTGAAATCTGCACAGTTACACAGTTCTAAAACACACTCTACACCACATTATCTCACACACAAATGCACAGCAAGGAAATCAAACCCCTGTGCACAGAATCTCTCAACCCGATACACAATGAAACCCAACCACAGCCAGTACATACCCGACTGCACCCAGTTTCCCTTCTTCAACCACACACACATCTACACCTAGATATATATATATATACAACACACCTCAAATCTATCTACACATGTATATATATATATATAGACATCATACATCATTCATCAATCATCAATTTAGACTTTATTAGAATAGGAAAAATAGATGTTCAACCCTTTTTGGGCATTTCATCGAACAGATGCAGTTCAGAAACGAAATCACTTAAAACCTATGAATCCCTCTAACCAAAAACCCTAAAACTCGGGTTCAACATACACAGATGAGATGCAAACAGTCTACAAACCAAAATCTAGGGTTAGGGTTCTTAATAATTGGGGAAAACCCCATGTGGGCCACCAAAACTTAATCCAAAATCCTAAATTCGAATTACACAGCCAAGGGTGTTTCCTAATGGCCATTTTCACCTAAAAACAGGAATTAAAGGAATAGAAACTAGGGTTTTACCTGCAGGGAAGGTTTCTTCAACGAAGCTCTTCTTTTCCAAGGCTTCCTGACCCTCGTTCCTTGCTTTGGAGAAGGAGAAAATGGAACCCTAGGTTTAATCTCGAAAATGGGGTGGGGAATAGGTTTCTCTCTCTGGAGGCTAGGGTTTCCTTTTCTCTACATGAAGGATGGCTTTGAGAAAGCTTCCTATTTATATTAAACCTAGTTTTAGGGTTTCTATGCCTAGTCTTTTTAGGTTAAACCCCCTTCCTCTCATGTAGAACCTAATAGACTCAGGTTAAGTCATTCTAGGGTTTTGAGGGTTCATCCAAAATTAGAATTCTAGGGTTTTGCTAGAACTGGTTTCCAAATTAGGGTTTAGTCAACAAGGTTTGACCTAATGGGTTCTAGGGCTTGACCTAAACCAAAAATCACTAACAATATGAATAGTTTATATAACTCAGCAGATTAATTAAATTCATAATTATTTAAAATAGCTAAATTACAGAAAGACCCTTATATGGAAAAGTGGTAGTGACAAGTCTACCCTCCTAAAAGAAATTTCGTCCTCGAAATTGGACTGAACTACAACAAGGATGAAACCAGAAAAGGAAATATACCTCAAGTCTGGAAGAGATACGGGTATTGCTCGCGCATTTCGTCTTCTCTCTCCCAGGTCGACTCCCCTGGAGAGTGATGTCTCCATGCAACACGAACCAAAGGGATGGTTTGGTTCCGCAACACCTTCTCTCTGCGGTCCAAGATCTCTACGGGCTGCTCAGGGTAGCTGAGCGTTGGACCAACCTCAATCTCCGAGTGATCAAGTACGTGACTAGGGTCTGCCACGTACCGTCTCAGCTGCGACACGTGAAACACATTATGCACTCCCTCCAATGCAGGCGGCAAGTCCAGTATATATGCCACTGCACCTACCCTCGCCAGAATACCGAAGGGTCCGATGTAGCGTGGGCTAAGCTTCCCGCCTCTGCCAAAACGAATCGTTCCACGCGTCGGAGAAATCCGTAGGAATACTAGATCGCCAACCTAACACAAAAACAGTCTCAACACGCAGTCTAAACAAACAAACAACCACAACCAGAAAACAACAATTTATACCTGAAACTCAAGGGGTCTACGGTGGCTGTCGGCCCAATGCCGCTGTCTGTCCTGCGCTACTCGCAGTCTGTCTCTGATGAGTTTCACCTTTTCTGCTGCATCCACGACCATTTCTGGTCCTAGCAAGGCTCTCTCTCCAACGTCGTCCCACGATAGCGGTGTACGACACCTCCATCCATAAAGAGCCTCAAACGGTGACATCTCGATGCTGGCCTGGTAGCTGTTGTTGTAGGCGAACTCTACCAGGTGCAGATGATCCTCCCAAGAACCTCCGAGATCTAGAACGCAAGTGCGTAGCATATCCTCGTGAGTCTGAATAGTCCTCTCAGACTGCCCGTCTGTCTGGGGGTGATATGCGGTACTGAACTTGAGCTGAGTGCCCAAGCTAGCCTGCAGACTCCTCCAGAAGTGGGAAGTGAAACGACTATCCCGATCTGAGACGATGCTCACAGGAACTCCATGAAGCCTAACAATCTGTCGCACGTACATCTCTGCTAGCTTCTCTGTCGACGTGCCCACCTTAAAAGGTAAGAAATGGGCTGATTTGGTCAACCTGTCCACGATGACCCAAATCGCGTCTTTCCCTCCTGGAGAACGTGGAAGCCCTGAAACGAAATCCATGGTCACGTGCTCCCATTTCCATTCTGGAATCGGTAAAGGTTGAAGCAAACCTCCTGGCCTCTGCCGGTCTGCCTTTACCTGCTGGCACACTAGACACCGAGACACGAAGCGTGCTACCTCGCGCTTCATTCCATACCACCATACGTGCTCTCTCAAGTCCCGATACATCTTGTTGGCACCGGGATGCATCGAGTACTGAGAGCGGTGTGCCTCCTGCAAAACCTCCTCGCGCAGCTCCCCGCTGGGCACACACATCCTTGTGCCGTGCCGTAGAGAACCGTCATCTGCGATAGTGAAATCGTCCGACAATCCCATCTGAACTTGTGCCCTGATACTCCTCAGAGTCTCATCATCGTACTGCGTAGCTCTGATCCTGTCCATCAGTTCGGACTGTATCTGTAATCCCCATATCTGGATCTCAGTACCGGGAACTAACACCTCAATCTCCAAGCTCTCTAAATCAGCCAACAAATGCCTATCTGTTGTCAAGTACATAGCCATCGGATACCTGCTCAAGGCATCGGCGACTACGTTAGCCTTCCCTAGATGGTACTGCAATGAGATGTCAAAGTCCTTCATCAACTCTAACCACCTCCTCTGTCTCATGTTCAGCTCCTTCTGTGTGAACACGTACTTCAAGCTCTTGTGGTCTGTGAAGATTTCCACACGCTCTCCGTACAGGTAATGTTTCCACAGCTTTAGAGCGAAGATAACTGCTGCCAACTCTAAGTCGTGGGTGGGATAGTTCTTTTTATGAGGGCGTAACTGCCTGGAAGCATAGGCAATTACCTTCCCGTGCTGTTGAAGAACACATCCCAGACCCTTCCCTGAAGCATCACTGTAGATGGTAAAACCACCTGTCCCTGATGGCAACGTCAAAATTGGAGCTGTCGTCAACCTCTTCTTCAGCTCATCAAATGCAGCCTGGCACTCCTCCGTCCACACAAAATCCACATCCTTCCTAGTCAGTCTGGTCATTGGCGCTGCAATCTTGGAGAAGTCTTGTACAAACCTCCTGTAATATCCTGCAAGCCCGAGGAAACTCCTGATCTCAGCTACCGAACTGGGGGTAGCCCACGACTCTACTGCCTCGATCTTCTTTGGGTTTACCGAGATTCCGTCACCCGATACCACATGCCCAAGAAATTCGACCTTGTCAAGGAAGAATTCACACTTAGAGAGTTTCCCGTATAGCTTCTCCCTCCTGAGAGTCTCTAAGACCAATCTCAGGTGCTCTTCGTGCTCCTCCGGTGTCTTAGAGTACACAAGAATATCGTCGATGAACACCACTACGAACTTATCAAGGTACTGGTGGAACACCTTGTTCATCAAGTTCATGAATACTGCCGGCGCATTGGTTAAACCAAATGGCATCACCATGAACTCAAACTGGCCGTATCTGGTCCGAAAAGCTGTCTTCGGCGTGTCTTCTTTCTTCACCTTCACCTGGTGATAACCTGACCTCAAATCAATCTTTGAAAACACTCTCGCCCCGCTCAACTGGTCGAAAAGATCATCTATCCTCGGCAGCGGGTACTTGTTCTTGATAGTGATATTGTTCAAAGCTCTATAATCAATGCACATGCGCACCGTGCCGTCCTTCTTCGGTACGAACAATACCGGAGCTCCCCATGGTGATGAACTGGATTTGATGAAGCCTTTGTCCTGCAGCTCCTCGACTTGCTTCTTCAGTTCTGCCAGCTCGCTGTTGTTAACTCTATAGACATGTTGTGAAATGGGCTCCGCTCCTGGAACCAAGTCTATAGAGAATTCAACATCCCTGTCTGGCGGCAAGCCTGGCAACTCTTCTGGAAATACGTCCAGGAACTCCGCAATTAGAGGATGTGGCAACTCCTCCTCTTTCGCCCTGGCTCCGCAAAATATGCTCCTGCTCTGTTCCGCTGCTGCTCTGACGACCTCAAACTCCGGCTCTCCTGGTGGTCTGAACAATACTCTGCCTCTATAACAATCTATAGTAGCATGATGCCTGCTCAACCAGTCCATTCCGAGTACAATATCGTACCCCGGAAGTGGCATGACAAGTAAGCTCACGCTCAAGTCTCGGCCTCCTACTGATACTCTCCTGTCCTTGCAGTGATCACGGACTAGGATAATACCTCCTCCAGTCATGATCTTGCAAGTCCTAGCTAATGGTTCTGTGTCTAAATGATGTCGAAGTGCATATGATACAGACACAAAACTATGGGAAGCGCCAGAGTCGAATAAGGTAAATGCAGGAATACAATCGAGAAGAACCGAACCTGTGATCAAGTCTCCTGCTGGCTCGATCTCCTCGACTGCCATGGCGTATGCTCGCCCCTGGGGTGCACCTCTCTGCTGCTGATGCTGGGCGAACTTCTGATTTTGCGGTGGAAGTGGTCCCCTCTGTTGTTGGCCTCCCGGTACGGTAGGTACCCTGCCTGGTCCTCTCTGGGCGGCTGCTCCACCCTGACCTGGACGAGTCCGAATGGTAGGGCAATCCTTCAGCTGGTGTGTCGTCGATCCGCAGTACAAACATGAGCCTAATCTCTTCCTGCAGTTCTCTCTGGTATGTCCTGTCTTCCCGCAGTACGCACACTGGATGGCGGGCTGGTTCTGTCTCTGTTGCTGCTGGACCTGCCCTCGGGCTGGTGCCTGATGCTGCTGCTGAAAGGGTCTCTGCTGCTGCTAAAAGTGTGGACGCTTGCCTGGTCCCGCACTACTATTTGCTCCCCCGGAACCATCGCGTCCCCTCTTGGGTCTGAGGTCCAAGTCATCCTCGGCTACTTGGGCATCCATCAATATGCCCTCATAGGTAGCTGTGCGACGTCCTGACGTGCGAGACTTGATCTCTCTTGTCAGCCCCTTTCTGAATTTCCGGGCCCTGTCCCCCGGATCTCTAATCATCGATGGCGCGAAGCGGCTCAGGCGGGAAAACTCCGCGGCATACTCGTCGACGGACGAGCTCCCCTGGGCTAAGTCATGGAACTGACTCTCCAAAGCTCCCAGGGCGACATCAGGAAAGAACTTTTCTTTGAAGAGCTCCTTGAAAGCTTCCCAAATGAGTCCCCCGCGCAAGAGTCTCGGCTCCGTGCGAAACCATGTCAAGGCAATGTCGAACATCTGGCTGCCAGCGGCCTCGATCTGGAGCGCCTCTGGAATCTGCGCCAAACGCAAGTTCCTCTCGATGTCCTCTAGCCAATCATCGGCGTAGAGTATCCCTTCTGTCCCCTTGAACTCTCGAGGCATCATCCTCTTGAAGTCCACAATGGTGCCCGGCCTCTGTTGTTGCTGACCAGGATGTTGCTGCTGCTGAGTGACTCTCTCCACAGCCTGGAGAGCCACTTGGTGAGCATTCTCCATGTTCACCCTCATCATCTCTGTCTGGGCCTGATGTGCCTCAGCCTGCACTCTCTGGGCCTCTGCCGACGTCCTCTGGGCATCGACCATGCCCTGTATCAAAGCGAACATCTGTGCCCCATCGACGGGCACACCTCCTGGATGCTGAGCTGGTGGTGGTGGAGGTGGTGGTGCCGTCGTAGCTGTGGGGACCCTCTGAACTGGTGGTGGAGGACCCCCGAATGCTGCAGACACTCCCACCTGTCCTGGAGATGTAGGAGGTACTGCTGATGTCTGTCCGGCAGCGCGAGAGGTGGCAGACCTCTCTGAATCTGCTGCTCCGAGTCTCTGTGATCTTCTTGGCGGCATCCTGAAGACAGATCGAAAGATTCAATTAAGGCAATAGATATGATATCAAGGAAGGACAGAAAAATTTCTAAAGGAATTAATCATTAAGAATAGTATCATAAGAATCAGAATTCCCTAATTGTGATTGAGCATAATCCTTGGCCTAATTCCTATTACTACAATATCGCTCTAAGGTGAATCTAAGACTACTGACTGGAGACTAGACCTGCATGGGCCACCACTAAAAACGTGTCACGACCCGCACCCGGAAATTGGGCATGAGTCGTGGGTACGTCCAGCCTACGCCGCAGCATCGGCGGTAGAACGCTGTCTAGGTCACAACATGGTATATCCTGTCAATAGTCTCAACTCCGTACGGAGGACAATGATAACTCAATCACAGTTCTATAATATACTCAATCACAACTATAAACATAATGGCACGATGAGAATTTAAAAGAGTTCTCTTAAAACCAACCACAAGAAGTTCAACTCAAACCTGGGTCTAAATGACCTCACAAAGTCACAAATAAAATAAATACATCTCAGTCTCAGTCTCAGTCTAAAGCAATAAATGCAAAAAATAATCTAAGCATGGGCAGGCATGTTCTCCTCTAGGATAGGCACCTCCTCTGGGATTTCTGGGGTGAAATCCTCCTCTATTCCTGGACCGTAATGAGTAGGGCAAAAGTCCTCCAGGTCCTCTGAAAATGTTGTTATCCAGTCAGGATTGGAGCGAAGCACAAACACTAACAGCAGTTTCATTAAATTGACAAAATCTATAAACAGTGTAAGAGATACAAGATGGAAATAAAAGCTGAACATGTGAAGTACTGAAGAAATGAAATAGACAATAAGCATCTAGCAATGAGCAATAAATAGTGACTGCTAGAACAAGTAATCTGAATAAAGATAAAACATCTAACTAAGTGGTTGAAATATTAGTTTATTATGTGATCGGCTTGGGTCTGGATCAGGCTGGTTATATATGATTAGCTATGATTCTTGAAGGTCAGGCTAACCATATGGTTAGCTATGATGCATGATAATGGTCAGGCTAATCATATATAACAGCTATGAGGCATGATAAGGGTCAGGCCGCACCCGACGTGAGAAGTGGGGTGAGCTATGATGCATGGTAAGTGTGGATATGATCACATAATCTACTAACAGTTCCCCATCCCCCAGCTAGCACGATGGATTCCAATCACGACTCCTCATGATGGGGATCTAGGGTGCTAACCCGTGTATCCATAGTGTCGGAATCAAGTATGTAATACACTACAATTTATAGAGATAATCAACAATAAAAACTGTCAGAGAATGTACTCGCCTGTGGTCCTGAGCAAAATGTGAGGATCGAGGTCCAAAATGGAATCACAGTGACCTATTTATGGAAATTTAATGTTAATTAATGAATTAAAAGAATAACATGCTTAACAATTTAAAAAACAAGGTTTCTAGGTCATGTCTAAGGTTTACTGGTCAATACTAGGTTCAACTGAGTCAATTGGTCTAGTTTGCTACTAACTAGCTATTCTAGGTCAATTTCTAAGTCATTCTAGCTTAACTAAGTCATACTAGATCCATACTAAGTTATTTAGTCTATAAAGGTTACTAACTATCCAATACTAGCTTATCTTAGCTATATTAGGCCAGTACCTAGGTTTCTAAGTAAAACCTTACTAATACCTACTCTATCCAGTTATAGCTAGTACTTATACTTATCTACAATCATATAGAACTTACCTTAACTAACTATCACTACCACTTAGTATAACTAACTAATACCTTTATATATTATACTAACTGATAACAATATATATTAACTAATGTTACTAACTAAACTAACTAATTAACTATACACTAACTTGCTAACTGGGCCCTATGCTAACTGATACACTAAAGTATCTAATTATCTAACTAAACTAACTTCCAACTGATAATAACTGATACACTAAATCAGGCACTCTACTAACTAATCCTCCAATACAATGATACTCCAATAACTAACTGATACCCATGAGTCTACACACTTAAACCCCTCACTGCTCCCAATCCTCCACTAACACACAGCATACACAGCCAACCTTTCACACAGTGCACAATACAGGTACACCTACACTGGACACTCACAGCCACACATCTATCCACTGTCCATACACAAGAAAAAAATCCCTCACAACACATGTACCCATACATACTGATACCCACTGAAATCTGAAATTCCCCAAATCAACACACTGATACATAACCTCATATTTAACACATAGGATACTGAAACTCTAAACTCCTTCACTGAGTTCTCACTGATACACTAAGACACAGGTCTTACCCAAGTCCCTGGACTGACACAGTACACACACACACATGTGTACACAGACACTCACCTACATTGACCAAACTCATACACACATACTACATATTTCCTCCCCTCTCTCAGAGTTCACACAGCCAAACACACAGGTCTTCTCCCCATATCTGATACACTTAGAAATCTGAATCCAAATCACTACACTGAACACCCATAAACATATGCACAGACACACAAAATCAAAATCCTCATCAAACCTGGGAACTAACTCTCCCTCACACCTATACACAGTATTTATGCACAGCCACAGCACAGCAAACAATTCCTGAAACTGGCACACAGTACACAATTTCCCTCTCTCCCTTCCTTCTCACACATATACTGAAATCTGCACAGTTACACAGTTCTAAAACACACTCTACACCACATTATCTCACACACAAATGCACAGCAAGGAAATCAAACCCCTGTGCACAGAATCTCTCAACCCGATACACAATGAAACCCAACCACAGCCAGTACATACCCGACTGCACCCAGTTTCCCTTCTTCAACCACACACACATCTACACCTAGATATATATATATATACAACACACCTCAAATCTATCTACACATGTATATATATATATATAGACATCATACATCATTCATCAATCATCAATTTAGACTTTATTAGAATAGGAAAAATAGATGTTCAACCCTTTTTGGGCATTTCATCGAACAGATGCAGTTCAGAAACGAAATCACTTAAAACCTATGAATCCCTCTAACCAAAAACCCTAAAACTCGGGTTCAACATACACAGATGAGATGCAAACAGTCTACAAACCAAAATCTAGGGTTAGGGTTCTTAATAATTGGGGAAAACCCCATGTGGGCCACCAAAACTTAATCCAAAATCCTAAATTCGAATTACACAGCCAAGGGTGTTTCCTAATGGCCATTTTCACCTAAAAACAGGAATTAAAGGAATAGAAACTAGGGTTTTACCTGCAGGGAAGGTTTCTTCAACGAAGCTCTTCTTTTCCAAGGCTTCCTGACCCTCGTTCCTTGCTTTGGAGAAGGAGAAAATGGAACCCTAGGTTTAATCTCAAAAATGGGGTGGGGAATAGGTTTCTCTCTCTGGAGGCTAGGGTTTCCTTTTCTCTACATGAAGGATGGCTTTGAGAAAGCTTCCTATTTATATTAAACCTAGTTTTAGGGTTTCTATGCCTAGTCTTTTTAGGTTAAACCCCCTTCCTCTCATGTAGAACCTAATAGACTCAGGTTAAGTCATTCTAGGGTTTTGAGGGTTCATCCAAAATTAGAATTCTAGGGTTTTGCTAGAACTGGTTTCCAAATTAGGGTTTAGTCAACAAGGTTTGACCTAATGGGTTCTAGGGCTTGACCTAAACCAAAAATCACTAACAATATGAATAGTTTATATAACTCAGCAGATTAATTAAATTCATAATTATTTAAAATAGCTAAATTACAGAAAGACCCTTATATGGAAAAGTGGTAGTGACACTCCGCGCGTAAGATAACATCTGACCTCTACGGGAAACCAGATGACACCCGTGATCTCCGCAAGGAAAAGCAAGCGGCAAGCTACTTAACTTCTCAGCATTCACGCCAGCAAGGGAATAATCTACCCGCCCTCCAAATTACGCGAGAAGCTGATGGCCGCCTGAGGACATCCTCGACCTTACGCCAACCAGAGCGAAGCTCGAAATTACGCCAAGCGAAGTCCCTAAGCGTACAGAAGGCTCGATTGACGGAAAGACACGCTCCTCGGAGATTATCCGCCACCCGGATGGCCAATCTGTTGTATACGGGTGGCACAAAAAAAACTATGGTCCCCAATATCAGATACCCTGAGAGGGCCGGCAAAGACGATGACCAAGATTATGCGATGACCAAGATTATTATCTCTTTCATCAGTATATTTATCATCCTACAAAGGCGTGCTATGTACTAAAAAGGAGAATTCAGAAGTTGATCGATGCCAAGGTCATCACTTTACATCTATAAACGAGGGGACGATCACTGCAAATTGGTTTCACTTTAAATGTGACAATCTGCTCCCTCAAAGAAAATACCAGATGATGAATCTCTAAAAAGTTTTTCCAGTGGATTCTTCAGGTCCAACCCAGGGAGTTTGTCATGTTCATATTACCTCTGAACAAACCTTCCTAAATTTGGCTATCGATTATCACGTTCATATTACCTTTGATATCGATTGTCATCTTAACTTAGCACCCGTACTTAACTCTAAGTACGCCAGTAGTGTTGAGTCCACAAAAACTGCCATGTCCATATTTCCTCTGAGCAGATGTATGCCTCTATCTCTGATGGAGTCACAACACAGGGAGTTTGTCATGTTCATATTACCTCTGAACAAACCATCCTAAATTTAGCTATCGATTATCACGTTCATATTACCTTTGATATCGATTGTCATCTCAACTTAGCACCCGTACTTAACTCTAAGTACGCCAGTGGTGTTGAGTCCACAAAAACTGCCATGTCTATATTAGCTCTGAGCAGATGTATGCCTCTATCTCCGATGGAGTCACAACCCAGGGAGTTTGTCATATTCATATTACCTCTGAACAAACCTTCCTAAATTTGGCTATCGATTATCACGTTCATATTACCTCTGATATCGATTGTCATCTCAACTTAGCACCCGTACATAACTCTAAGTACGCCAGTGGTATTAAGTCCACAAAAACTGCCATATCCATATTACCTCTGAGCAGATGTATGCCTCTATCCCCGATGGAGTCACAACCCAGGGAGTTTGTCATGTTCATATTACCTCTGAACAAACCTTCCTAAATTTGGCTATCGATTATCACGTTCATATTACCTTTGATATCGATTGTCATCTCAACTTAGCACCCATACTTAACTCTAAGTACGCCAGTGGTGTTGAGTCCACAAAAACTGCTATGTCCATATTACCTCTGAGCAGATGTATGCCTCTATCCCCGATGGAGTCACAACCTAGGGAGTTTGTCATGTTCATATTATCTCTGAACAAACCTTCCTAAATTTGGCTATCGATTATCACGATTGTCATCTCAACTTAGCACCCGTACTTAACTCTAAGTACGCCAGTGGTGTTGAGTCCATAAAAACTGCCATGTCCATATTACCTCTGAGCAGATGTATGCCTCTATCCCGGATGGAGTCACAACCCAGGGAGTTTATCATGTTCATATTACCTCTGAACAAACCTTCCTAAATTCGGCTATCGATTATCACATTCATATTACCTCTGATATCGATTGTCATCTCAACTTAGCACCCGTACTTAACTCTAAGTACGCCAGTGTTGTTGAGTCCACAAAAACTGCCATGTCCATATTTACTTCTGGCTGGGCTTGTCCCCAAACCTATTTGCACTCTCGTGCACAACAAATGATAGGTCCACAAAAAATTTCCCCTATGGAATGCCCGTAATGGAAAGTAGTACATGGCAACTGTTCTTCGACGGCGCCTCCAGGACTGGTCCCAAAGGAAACGTGGTTTCAGGGGTAGGAATTGTCCTGGTTACTCCCGATAAACTCGTCATCTATCGAGCATACTCTCTTAACGAGCCCTGTTCCAACAATGTGGCGGAGTACAATGCTCTACTAATTAGGCTCCAAGTCGCTAAAGAGCTGGGGGTCGAATCCCTATAAGCTTTTGGTGATTCTCTGCTTATCGTCAATCAAGTCAGAGGAATATATGAAGTCCGGAATCCAGACCTCATTCCCTATCACCAAGCAACGGTCGAGATAGCCGTGACATTCAAGGGGTTCTTCCTAGAGCATGTACCTCGATCTCAGAATCTGAAAGCCGATGCCCTAGCCAGTCTAGCTGCAGATTTAGCTACTCCTATAAGAAGGCAGAATTCGGTAATCCTTCTTAACAGAGACCTATTTTGCGTGAAGAACAACGCTCACATCGAACGCATTTACGCTGTGAACACCGATCCTCCTACGAGAGATTGGAGAAGTCCCTTTATAGATTTCGTGGCATACGGAATCTTGCCGGAGGACCCTAAAGAAGCAGCATCCGCCAAAAGGCGATCATTACGCTTCTACTTCGATGCATCTTCACAATGCCTATATCGCCGGACCTACGACGGACTGCTATTGAGATGTCTCTCTAATGACGAAGCACAGCAGATCATCCGTGAAGCTCACGATGGCGTATGCGGGGCGCATCAACCCGGTCCTAAGCTACAGGATCGTATCAGGAGAATGGGCTATTACTGGCCCACTATGATCGCAGACGCAATCAAGTATGCCAAACGATGCAAGGCCTGTCAGGTTCATGCAGACTTCATACACCAGTCGTCTAAACATCTATATCCTACGGTTGCATCCTGGCCTTTCGAAGCATGGGATATGGACATCATTGGTCCTATTCACCCGTCTTCTTCCCGAGGTCACCAGTTCATACTGGCCATCACGAATTACTTCTCCAAATAGGCAGAGGCGATCCCTCTCGCTGAGGTAAAAATATCTAATGTGATCAGCTTCATCAAGCATCACTTCATTTATCGCTTTGGGATTCCCCGAAGGATAATCCATGACAATGGGCCTTAGTTCATCAGCCAAGCGTATCATCAATTTTGCGATAAAAATTGGATACAAAATATCGCCTCTACGGCGTATTATCCAGCTACTAATGGTTTGGCGGAAGCCTTCAACAAAACCATTATCAAACTCTTGAAGAAGTTCGTCTCTTCGAACAAAAAAGATTGGAACGAAAAGCTGGGAGAATATCTCTGGGCGTACCGCACAACGGTCCGAGCACCGACAGGTTGCACCCCGTTCTCACTGGTCTACGGGAGCGAAGCAGTTCTTCCCATCAAAATTAAAATCCCGTCACTCAGGATAGCAGTCGCTAATGAGTTAACTCAGAAAAAGAATGACCTTTTAAGGCTTCAAGAGCTAGAAGGATTAGACGAGAAATGCCTGCAAGCTCAACAGAGCATCGTGTTCTATCAAGCGTGCATTTCCAGAGCTTTTAATCAAAAAGTAAAGGAAAGAGTGTTCAAAGTTGGTGAGCTAGTCTTAGCTGTAAGAAGGCCAATGATTCTCACTAACAGAAGCAAGGGCAAATTTCAGCCCAAATGGGAAGGCCCCTACATGATCGAGACAATGTTCTCAAACGGCGCTTACAGGTTAGCCCAGCCTAATGGAGACCTACTAATGGCACCTATCAATGGCAAATTCCTGAAAAGGTCTTCGCCGAGATCCACTTGAGGCTCATCAACTGGAATCTTGCTAGAAGCGCTGACGGGCACGGCAGGGGCCTCTTCCAATGCTGATCCGGACAAAGGTATATGGAATCTTATGACCAGCCTCGAAGGCGACTTCGTTCCGCTACCTGAAGCAGTAGCAACGGTAGCAGCCTCCAGCTGAGATTCTCCAACGCCATCGGCCGAAACTGTAGAAGGTTCCTCTCTAAAAGGCGAGGAACCCCCAATCAAAGAATCATCCCCGATATAAGGAGAAGCAGGCTCACTTCCAGGAGCCTCAATGCCAGGAATCTGGAGAGGACGAGTAACCATCCTCTTCGTCCTCTTACGAGGGGAAGCCTCCTTCAGAGCGAGAGCCCTTCATTTCCCGGAGACTACCAACGCCTGTAGAAGCATGAAAAATACGCTGGATGGCTCTACGCAACATGGTGATGCAGGGCAGCGTAAGCAGGGGACCTCAAGGCCATCAAGAGTGCAACGGAGCTTTTCCGCTAAGCACGGCATAAAAAATGATGGGACCATCCGCGTAAGATACAGTATGTCCAGGCTGCTTCAGCTTAGACGGGGTGCTTCATCGCCTCCATGGCGTAAAACTTATCCGCTTTTAAAGCAGCGTTAAAGCGTACGAGGAACGCTTCGTCTTCCCCGAAATGAACCTGTCTAGTCACGCAGTGAACCTGACATCTGACTCCTGACAAAAAGTGCTGCACGGCTACCCAGACGATGACTGGAAAGATGGCAGACCACTCGGGACGCGCCCCACAGTATGATGGCGGATCTCTGCATTTAATGCAGAGGATTTGATTAAATATCACCGAACTGTCGTTTACTGACATCCCCTCAGCGGAGACTGCTTTTACGCGTACAAGGGGATACGCTGCCTTGTTTTACACAGGCCAACGTGAACTGTTTATGCTCTGCAGAAGACAAACAGACTGCCACGAAAAAAGCTGCTCTTTGTACAGGGCTCGAGGCACGTCTCTGCACCGAATGCTCAGAAAGGTGGCAGGCCTTCGGAACACGCCTCGGCAATTAATGATGATGGCGGATCTCTGCATTTAATGCGAGAGATTTGATTATATCTCCAAAAGCCATAATTTTGGCTAAAGATGTCCACATCACCTCGGCTTCTATGCCCATTCAGCTTTTGTGACTGCTCGGCCTCTACGACCACTCTGGCACGTTATGCAGTGGCTTCTACGCCCATTCAGCTTTTGTGACTGCTCGGCCTCTACGACCACTCTGGCATATTACGCAACGGCTTCTACGCCCATTCGGCTTCTACGCCCATTCGGCTTCTATGCTCGTTCGGCTTCTATGCTCATTCGGCCTTCTGTGCTTATTCGATTTCTATGCCATCAGGCCTCTACGCCTACTCGGCTTCTAAGCCTACTTGGCTTCTACACCATGGTGACAGACATTGGCTTCTATGCCAACCTCTTCTACACGAGGGATACCTACCTACGTGGCTTCTACGTCGTGATCTTCGTAGCGATTATACGCGTTTTGTCCCTTAGTTGGACCTGCGTCATACGCTCATTCAAAAGATCATCTATATGCAGGCTTTGGTTATTTTAACCATTGTGTAAAAGGGTATTGTACTTTCCACTACTCGGTTTCCACACCAATTGAGTGGTCACTGTCACCAAAACTCTATAAATAGAGACCTCTATCAACAGAGGAACAGGGTGGAGACTTTAAAAAATTGAACAAGGTCGAAACTTTGAAAGAAGATCGAACCACGGGTCGAAACATTGGAGATTGAGGAGAGGTCGAAGAGTCTTTGAGAGAGAGAGAGAGAGAAGCATCCAAAGCTCGGGCAAAGAGTAGCGATCGACGACATTAGCATCGTGCATCCATCCTCTTCCGCCACCTACGAAGCTGCTTTTCGTCTTCCACGGCACTTCTTCACCATCGTGTAGTCCAAGGGCTAAAGTGATCGACTGCAGATCAGACACCTATAGCAATCATCTACCCAGATTAAATAAATTGTACTCCCAAATCCTCGTATAGGATCAAATTATACAAGTTTGTTTGTAAACCAAAGAAGGCAGATTTCGTGCAAACCTCGTATCATATACATTTCGTTCTTTCGTTTAATACCACAAACAAGATGGTGACTCTGCTGGGGACATCTTTCTCTTCTGATGAGGAAGCGATTGCTCAACACGATACGGTATCCGTGGGATCCGTGAAGAAGACACCGGTCGTCCAGTTCGACCAGTCTGCCTATGAAGACATGCTTCGGACGGAGGGTAGCTCTCACTCTCTCTCTGTACAAAACAATAAGAAGCTACGCAAGGTCTGGATGCCCAAGACATCCTCTACCATTCCTGTGGACTCTCCGATCTCTCCCACCAATGAGGTTGTAGCATTGCTCCCTCCGTGCCCTGCACGTAAAATTAAGTCTCCCGCTACGCGCAGTACAGACGAAACTTCGGGCAAAGCCTCAGCGCTAACCCAGAAGTATCCACTGCGCTCTACACGTAGAAACCAGTCTCCCGCTAAGCACGGTACAGACAAAACTTCGGGCAAAGCCTCAGCGCTAACCCAGAAGTATCCACTGCGCTCTACGCGTAGAAACCAGTCTCCCACTACGCGCGGTACAGACAAAACTTTGGGCAAAGCCTCAGCGCTAACCCAGAGGTATCTACTGCGCTCTACGCGTAGAAACTAGTCTCCCGTCCGTGGTGGAATAGACAAAACTTCGGATGATGCCTCAGCGCCAAATTGGAAGTACAAAGTACGCTCCGCGCGTAAGACAACATCTGACCTCTACGGGGAACCAAATGATACCCGTGATCTCCGCAAGGGAAAGCAAGCGGCAAACTACTTAACTTTTCGGCATTCACACCAGAAGTGTTAAGTCCACAAAAAACTGCCATATCCATATCATCTCTGAGCAGACGTGTACCTCCATCTCCAAAGGAGTCACGATCAAAAGTTTGTCATGTTTATATTACCTCTGAATAAACTTTCGGCTATCCACTATCTTCTGATATAGGTTGCCATCTACACTTAACACCCGTACTTAGTCATAAGTATGCCAGTGGTGTTGAGTCCACAAAAACTGCCATGTCCATATTACCTCTGAGCAGACGTATGCCTCTATCTCCGATGGAGTCACAACCCAGGGAGTTTTTCATGTTCATATTACCTCTGAACAAACCTTCCTAAATTCGGCTATCAATTATCATGTTCATATTACCTCTGATACCGATTGTTATCTCAACTTAGCACCCGTACTTAACTCTAAGTACGCCAGTGGTGTTGAGTCCACAAAAAACTGCCATGTCCATATCACCTCTGAGCAGACGTGTACCTCCGTCTCCAAAGGAGTCACGATCAAAAGTTTGTCATGTTCATATTACCTCTGAATAAACTTTTGGCTATCCACTATCTTCTGATATAGGTTGCCATCTACACTTAACACCCGTACTTAGTCATAAGTACGCCAGTGGCATTGAGTCCACAAAAACTGCCATGTCCATATTATCTCTGAGCAGATGTATGCCTCTATCTCCGATGGAGTCACAACCCAGGGAGTTTGTCATGTTCATATTACCTCTGAATAAACCTTCATAAATTCGGCTATCGATTATCATGTTCATATTACCTCTGATACCGATTGTCATCTCAACTTAGCACCCGTACTTAACTCTAAGTACGCAAGTAGTGTTGAGTCCATAAAAACTGCCATGTCCATATTACCTCTGAGCAGATGTATGCCTCTATCCCTGATAGGGTCACAACCCAGGGAGTTTGTCATGTTCATATTACCTCTGAACAAACCTTCCTAAATTCGGCTATCGATTATCATGTTCATATTACCTCTGATATCGATTATCATCTCAACTTAGCACCCGTACTTAACTCTAAGTACGCCAGTGGTGTTGAGTCCATAAAAATAGCCATGTCCATATTACCTCTGAGCAGATGTATGCCTCTATCCCCGATAGAGTCATAACCCAGGGAGTTTGTCATGTTCATATTACCTCTGAACAAACCTTCCTAAATTCTGCTAATCGATTATCACGTCTATATTACCTCTGATATCGATTGTTATCTCAACTTAACACCCGTACTTAACTCTAAGTACGCCAGTGGTGTTGAGTCCACAAAAACTGCCATGTCCATATTACCTCTGGGCAGATGTATGTCTCTATCCCCGATAGAGTCACAACCCAGGGAGTTTGTCATGTTCATATTACCTCTGAACAAACCTTCCTAAATTCGGCTATCGATTATCATGTTCATATTACCTCTGATATCGATTGTCATCTCAACTTAGCACCCGTACTTAACTCTAAGTACGCCAGTAGGTGCTGAGTCCACAAAAACTGCCATGTCCATATTACCTCGGGCAGGGCTTGTCCCCAAATCTATTATTTGCACTCTCGTGCGCAATAAATGATAGGTCCAAAAAAATTCCCCTGTGGAATGCCAGCAATGGAAAGTAGTACATTGCAAATGTTCTTTGACGACGCCTCTAGGACTGGTCCCAAGGGAAACGTGGTTTCAGGGGTAGGAATCGTCCTGGTTACTCCCGATAAACTCGTCATCTATCGAGCATACTCTCTAAACGAGCCCTGTTCCAACAATGTGGCAGAGTACAACGCTCTACTAATCGGGCTCCAAGTCGCTAAAGAGCTGGGGGTCGAATCTCTGAAAGCTTTTGGTGATTCTCTGCTTATCGTCAATCAAGTCAGGGGAATATATGAAGTCCAGAATCCAGACCTCATCCCCTATCACCAAGCAACGGTCGAGATAGCCATGACATTCAAGGGGTTCTTCCTAGAACATGTACCTCGATCTTAGAATCTAGAAGCCGATGCCCTAGCAAGTCTAGCTGCAGATTTAGCTACTCCTATAAGAAGGCAGAATTCGGTAATCCTTCTTAACAGAGATCTATTTTATGTGAAGAACAACTCTCACATCGAACACAGTTACGCTGTGAACATCGATCCTCCTACGAGAGATTGGAGAAGTCCCTTTGTAGATTTTGTGGCATACGAAATCTTGCCGGAGGACCCTAAAGAAGCAGCATCCGTCAAAAGACGATCATTACGCTTCTACTTCAATGCATCTTCACAAAACCTATATCGTCGGACCTACGACGGACTGCTATTGAGATGTCTCTCTAATGACGAAGCACAGCAGATTATCTGCGAAGCTCACGACGGCATATGCGGGGCGCATCAACCCGGTCCTAAGCTACAGGATCGTATCAGGAGAATAGGCTATTACTGGCCTACTATGATCGCAGACGCAATCAAGTATGCCAAACGATGCAAGGCCTGTCAGGTCCATGCAGACTTCATACACCAGCCGTCTGAACATCTACATCCTACGGTTGCATCCTGGCCTTTCGAAGCATGGGGTATGGACATCATTGGTCCTATTCACCCGTCTTCTTCCGGAGGTCACCAGTTCATACTGGCCATCATGGATTACTTCTCCAAATGGGCAAAGGTGATCCCTCTCACTGAGGTAAAAACATCCAATGTGATCAGCTTCATCAAGCACCACGTCATTTATCGCTTTGGAATTCCCCGAAGGATAATCCATGACAATGGGTCCTACGTCAGCCTATTATTCAAAGAAGACGGACAGTCAGTGAATTCGAAAAGTTTTTTTGCGCAAAGCAGGTCAGCAGTTCTTACGCTAAGGAGCTTTCTACGCTCGACAGCAACAAATCTACAGTTTCACGCTCGCAAGCTATAAGTCTATGGTTTTACGCCCGGATGCCTTTGTGCTCGATAGCTTTTATGCTCGAGAGGCCACAATCCTATGACTTCATGCCAGTAGATAACAAATCGATGATTTCACGCTCGGTGGCGCTTAGTTTCCGCTCAGAAGCAACAAACCTACGACTTCATACTCGAAAAAAAATTTCTTTTCAGAAGCCACAAATCTACAGTTCTACGCTAAGGAGCTTTCTACGCTCGACAGCTACGAATCTACGGCTTTACGTTCTACGGCTACAAGTCGGGTTTTACGCCCAGATGCCTTTGTGCTCAGTAGCTTTTATGCTCGAGAGGCTACAAACCTACGACTTCACGCTCAGGAACTACAAGTCTATGATTTCACGCTCGATGGTGTTTAGTTTATGCTCAGAAGCTGCAGACTAATGATTTCACGCTCCATGACTTCTCGTACATCTGAAGGATACGCCGGCCAGATCACGCGTACATCTGAACGGTCCTCAAAAGTGGTCAATTGTAAAGAGTTCACGCAAAAGATACTCGTTCTTGACCTCAAGATATCCCAAGTACCCGAAGCATACAGAGTTCAACATTGAAAAACTACTCTTCTTTATGGGCCGATTTGAAGTTCATCCAAACTCCAGTCTGAATATTTCATCTATCAAGATAGAAACTCAGTTTGACAGCCATTTCTCAACCCTATTCTAAGGGATTTTCGAGAAATCATTCTTGAAGATGATGTCTGAACAAAGAAATTCTGTTCATCAGAAGCAGCAGTTCAGAATTCTACGTGGTTCCTCACTCCTAAAAATAGCAGGACGGTTCGAACACTCGAATGCTACAACGGCTTTCTACGCATCTTTAGTTATACGTAAAAGATAGGACAGGACCTAGCACTCTTTCTAAACAGAGTCGGCGTAAAGAATCAGACGTGTCGAAGCTACACATATTCAGACTTCACAGCAAAGTATGGCAAGATGATCATATGAAGAAGCAAGACGATTTTATTAAAGATTAAAGTCATGATTACATATGAGGGAAATCCAATCTATAAGGGTTTTTCTTCATTTTTATGATTACATCTGAGGGAAACCCCGTCTACAAAGGGCTTCCTCATCATCGTCTGAAGATCGCACCGAGAAGCTGTTCTGACAGGTTCTCACATTGGTGAAGGTCTTTCTCTTCTTCCAAGAAGATGATCAGTGGCGGGAGGATACAAAAATGGGCATAGACCCATCCTCCAACGGAAGGAAAGCACGGTAAATCTGATGTCCTACAGACCACCGCCACTCAAGCCAGGACAGAGCTAGTCTGTCTGACTCTCGTCACCGGAGGTAACGGGAGAAGGCGCCACTAGCAAGCGCCATGGTGGAAAATAATTCTTCGTCTCTTCCGGAGAACCACCATACAAAGTTGCTGATAATCTCGAGCAAAGGAGGCTATGATATCCTTCCATGATCCATCGTTGCAGATAAGACTTGCTCGAAGACGCCGTCTTTTTTGGCTCCTTACATGCTGGAAGAACATGGTTTTCTTCTTCCTCAGATCGACCCGACGGACTCCGGCGATCATCCTTGTATGGCGAAAGGAATGCGGGGAGAACAGGTTAAACTCCTCAGCCTTTTATAGGCGAGAGAGGTCACACCGGTCCCCCATAAATCTGCTATAAAGTCAGCATCGACCGTTTCAACGCTCCATTCAGAAACGTTTCGAGTTACGAGGAGCGGTTCATGCTTCATTCAAAGCGTTCTAAATTTTGAAGAAATTTATAAGCTTTGAAGGGGGTCTTGTAGAAGCATGAAAAATACGCTAGATGGCTCTACGCAACATGGAGATGCAGGGCAGCGTAAGCAGGGGACCTCAAGGCCATCAAGAGTGCAACGGAGCTTTTTCGCTAAGCACGACGTAAAAAATGATGGGACCATCTGCGTAAGATGCAGTATGTCCAGACTGCTTCAGCTTAGACGGGGTGCTTCATCGCCTCTATGGCGTAAAACTCATCCGCTTTTAAAGCAGCGTTAAAGCGTACGAGGAACGCTTCGTCTTCCCCGAAATGAACCTGTCAAGTCACGCAGTAAACCTGACATCTGACTCCTGACAAAAAGTGCTGCACGGCTACCCAGACGACGACTGGAAAGATGGCAGACCACTCGGGACATGCCCCACAGTATGATGGAGGATCTCTGCATTTAATGCAGAGGATTTGATTAAATATCACCGAACCGTCGTTTACTGACATCCCCTCAGCGGAGACTGCTTTTACGCGTACAAGGGGATACGCTGCCTTGTTTTACACAGGCCAACGTGAACTATTTACGCTCCGCGGAAGACAAATAGACTGCCACGTCAAAAGCTGCTCTTTGTACAGGGCTCGAGGCACGTCTCTGCACCGAATGTTCAGAACGGTGGCCGGCCTTCGGAACACGCCTCGGCAATTAATGATGATGGCGGATCTCTGCATTTAATGCGAGAGATTTGATTATATCTCCAAAAGTCATGATTTCAGCTAAAGACGTCCACATCACCTCGGCTTCTACGCCCATTCAGCTTTTGTGACTGCTCGGCCTCTACGACCACTCTGGCACGTTACGCAGTGGCTTCTACCCCCATTCAGCTTTTGTGACTGCTCGGCCTCTACGACCACTCTGGCACGTTATGCAGCGGCTTCTACGCCCATTCGGCTTCTACGCCCATTCAGCTTCTATGCTCGTTTGGCTTCTATGCTCATTCGGCCTTCTGTGCTTATTCGGCTTCTATGCCATCAGGCCTCTACGCCTACTCGGCTTCTATGCCTACTTGGCTTCTACGCCATGGTGACAGACATTGGCTTCTATGCCAACCTCTTCTACACGAGGGATACCTACCTACGTGGCTTCTACGCCATGATCTTCGTAGCGATTATACGCGTTTTGTCCCTTAGTTGGACCCGCGTCACACGCTCATTCAAAAGATCATCTATACGCAAGCTTTGGTTATTTTAACCTTTGTGTAAAAGGGTATTGTATTTTCCACTACTCGGTTTCCACACCGATTGAGTGGTCACTGTCACCAAAACTCTATAAATAGAGATCTCTATCAACAGAGGAACAGGGTGGAGACTTTAAAAAAATTGAACAAGGTCGAAACTTTAAAAGAAGATCAAACCACGGGTCAAAACATTGGAGATTGAGGAGAGGTCGAAGAATCTTTGAGAGAGAGAGAGAGAGAAGCATCCAGAGCTCAGGCAAAGAGTAGCGATCGACGACATTAGCATCATGCATCCATCCTCTTCCGCCACCTACGAAGCTGCTTTCCGTATTCCACGGCACTTTTTCACCATCGTGTAGTCCAAGGGCTAAAGTGATCGACTGCAGATCAGACACCTATAGCAATCATCTACCCAGATTAAATAAATTATACTCCCACATCCTCGTATAGGATCAAATTGTACAAGTTTGTTTGTAAACCAAAGAAGGTGGGTTTCGTGCAAACCTCGTATCATATATATTTTGTTCTTTCGTTTAAATACCATAAACAATGCCCCTGCAGGCGGAGGTATTTCACCCCTCGGTACCGATACGAGAGGCTCATCCGGAGTAGCGGACTCGTCACTCTCGTCAGAAGAAATCGAGGGGACTTTGACCCTTTCCCCAGTCTTGGAAGAGGGCACCCTAAAGCTTCTACCCATATCAAAATCGCGATGGGAGGTGTCCGTTGCCACATAGAACTGGGCATACGAATGCAGGATGCGCAGCTCCGTGGAGGGTGTGACGAAGGGCACAGTAAAAATTGCCCCGGTGCAGCCTATGATAAAATATCGCCATCCCCTCGCTCCATCGATGAGTCCACCTCTGGACCTGAAGCTGGTGACGGCGTTGCCCACATGCAACTGATCATACCCAAACTGCCTGGCAAACCGACTAGGCAGGTAGGGTTCGAAGAAGCAGTGATCTTCACTTCTGTACAGCATATGGGAAGGTCTAATACAGACCAACCAATTGAAGGCTTCAGGAGAAAGAGTGGTCCTATCTCTACCTGAGTCCTCAAGCCTAATCCCCGATTGGTTGCGATAAATAGAGGGGACAGTACAAAGGAGCTTCCAACTGTGACCGCAATGCAGCACCCGCCGACAGTCTAAAACTGTGAGCACATTCCAAGAGGATTTCTTGTAATTCAGCAAGAAACTCCCCCCCAAGCTACTGCCGGAACCGGGAGACATCACCCGGGGGTTATGGAGAATTAACCATCCCATCAAATACAGGTATGGGAATTCCACCCGGGGAAAGCTTTCACGCCGAGCTTCATTAGCAAGCAGCACCTCAGTCATCGCCCTCAGGCCAGATTGTATGCGGCACACCATGGCAGGGAGCAAGCCCAGTCTCGCCCCAAATACCAGACGTACTGCAGGCCACAAGGTATTACGGTAAATACGATCCGCAGATGCGATGCCGGGTACCACCAGTCGGCGCAGCCATATAGAGAGGAAGCCAGCCAGTTGAGCTTCCTTGGATAGAGCCCTGCGGCAATGCCTCAGATAGCTGTAGGCCTTAGTACCTGCAGGATATTTTCCTATCCCTTCGACGAGGATTTGATCCGGAGCCCTAGCATCGTCCAGGAGATCGTCGACTTCCTGAGCAGTCAGCACGCTCAGAGGATTCACAGGCTCATCCTTGACTTCCAAGACTTTCTCCGGCTGAGCAGTCCTAGCCCGGTGAAAGAAGAGGTAGGACGTCCATTTACTGGTGTGAGCCAAATCTGAAGGCTCAGCATAGAAGGCGGTGCAAGCAAGGTAGTGGCACATCAGCTCCTGATATACTTCCACTACCCGAGGGTCTGAATCCCCCAACTCCCGGTTCGTGGGAACATACTCTTCGTACGGAGTATCCCCCATCGGCAGTCTCGAGATCTCTGCCATCTCATGAAGGGCCAATCCCAACTCCCCCAGCAGAGTGGCGAAAGTTCCGGTGAGCGGAATGTATTGCTCCATCAGTGCCAAAAATAGGTTAGGGTTCGGAGGTAACCCAACGCTGGTGGCACTCACAGCTGCCAACAGACCGATGTTCTCCAACTCGATCCAAAAATGCTCCAAGTCCCAATCAACTAAGCGAGCCCATCGAAGGTTTGTTGGGGTCATCCACCCATTACATCGAGGATTCACCTTGGGGTATACCCCTCCGCGCCCCATGAAATCATTACAGAAGGTCGGCAATTGCACCGGCTGGAGCACCAAGCTATCTTCACTCGGGACACTGCCCGGGTACAATCCCCTGAACAACGTTACATGACCGGAAGGGCGACTGACAAATAGGCCAGATCCTTTCTGGTAGAATATCTTCCCTGGCCTACCGTGAAGATCGGGAGTCAGCGTCCACGACATCTTCCTGGGATGAGTAGCATGGAAGAATGCCGAGATGGGATAATCTCTCGGCATCTTGGGCAGACTCAAGACCAACTTTCCGGCAGGGAAAACCCAGAGTTCTTTCTTTGGCTTCGTCTGGGACTGCTTATCAATCATGTCCCCGAAAAGAAAGGTCGACTTTATATACTAGTCCTCGTCTACATACGTCAAAGGCTCTCCATTAATCATGTTCAGCAGCGTTCGCTCGCCCTGAGCCGATATCAAGATTTCCCTTCCTTTGGGATATTGGGGTCCGGAGATAGGAAATACCACATGGGACAGATCCTCCAGATAGTTGGAGTGCAGCAGCCCGACGGCAGAACCCATCACCTCGGCTAGCAGAGACTCGCCCAAGCTAACTGCAAGGGTGCGAGAAAAATACGTCAGTTTTATACTAGACATTACAAATATCGCAGCACATGCCAAGAGGCAACAGTCTGAGCTCTACGCCAAGACTGTACAAACTTGATCGTTTACGCCGGAATTGTCATCCAGAAGCGTAAAATTTAAGTCGGCAGTATACTGTCTGTGCTTTACGCCAGACTACCAAGGTTCGAGCTATTACGCCATAATTTTTATCCACAAGCGTAAAAGTTCAAAATTTTACAATATACACCAAGTTTTCGGCAGTCAAAGCATTTTACGTTCAACTGCAAAAATCTGGAGTTTTTACGCTGACACATTAGAAATGTGGGCGTAAAAGATAAAACGTCTCCGTGCATCATCTTCCTTAAAGAGGCTATCAGCACAGAAGACGACCTAGCACGGTCACGTTCAACGTGTGCGAAGGATTTTTCAGTCGTTCTTATTAGTCCCAAAAGCTTTACCTATCAGGCCGGGTGCACTGCTCATCGGCTGGATGCTTAGCTCAGAATGGGGTTCGCCCTGTCCAACCGGAGGCACTCCTGCTTGGGCAGAAGAACGAGAAGAGGAATCAATCTTCTTTCCCTTAGAGGAGGAGGATTTCTTAGAGGCAATTGCTGGAAACTTTAAAGACTCAGAGAAGACTCGGAGAAAAGCTCGAACAGTCGGAGGCTTTCTTTCGCAGAAGACGGATGAAAAGTTTTTCTCTCAGAAAAACTTAGGATATATATAGAGTTCGGATGGACTCCTCGGACCCCGAACCAAATCTCCTAATTAATATTCGGTTATGATTGGGTCCTACGTCAGCCTATTATTCAGAGAAGACGGACAGCCAGCGAATTTGAAAAGTTTTTCGCGCAAAGCAGGTCAGCAGTTCTTACGCTAAGGAGCTTTCTACGCTCGACAGCAACAGATCTACGGTTTCACGCTCGCAAGCTATAAGTCTATGGTTTTACGCCCGGATGCCTTTGTGCTCAGTAGCTTTTATGCTCGAGAGGCTACAATCCTACGACTTCATGCCAGCAGATAACAAATTGATGATCTCACGCTCGGTGGCGCTTAGTTTCCACTCAGAAGCAACAGATCCGCGACTTTACGTTCGAAAAAATTTCTTTGCAGAAGCTACAAATCTACAGTTCTACGCTAAGGATCTTTCTACGCTCGACAGCTACAAATCTACGGCTTTACGTTCGACGGCTACAAGTCGGATTTTACGCCCAGATGCCTTTGTGCTCAGTAGCTTTTATTCTCGAGAGGCTACAAACATACAACTTCACGCTCAGGAACTACAAGTCTATGATTTCACGCTCGATGGTTTTTAGTTTATGCTCAGAAGCTGCAGACTAATGATTTCATGCTCCACGACTTCCCGCACATCTGAAGGATACGCCGGCCAGATCACGCGTACATCTGAATGGTCCTCAAAAGCGGTCAATTACAAAGAGTTCACACAGAGGATACTCGTTCTTGACCTCAAGATATCCCAAGTACCCGAAGCATACAGAGTTCAACATTGAAAAAACTACTCTTCTTCATGGGTCGATTTGAAGTTCATCCAGACTCCGGTCTGAATATTTCATCTATCAAGATGGCAACTCAGTTTGACAGCCATTTCTCGACCCTGTTCTAAGGGATTTTCGAGAAATCATTCTTGAAGATGATGTCTGAACAAAGAAATTCTGTTCATCAGAAGCAGCAGCTCAGAATTCTATGCGGCTCCTTACATGCTGGAAGAACATGGTCTTCTTCTTCCTCGGATCGACCCGACGGACTCTGGCGATCATCCTTGTGTGGCGAAAGGAATGTGGGAAGAACAGGTTAAACTCCTCGGCCCTTTATAGGCGAGAGAGGTCACACCGGTCCCCAATAAATCCGCCATAAAGTCAGCATCGACCGTTTTAACGCTCCATTCAGAAACGTTTCGAGTTACGAGGAGCGGTTCA
Organism: Iris macrosiphon; assembly: GCA_036927795.1. NCBI lineage: Eukaryota > Viridiplantae > Streptophyta > Magnoliopsida > Asparagales > Iridaceae > Iris > Iris macrosiphon. Next base: position 141,047,902 of record JAYESA010000009.1, on the reverse strand, counting down.
TGCTTCATTCAAAGCATTCCAAATTTCGAAGAAATTTGAAAGCTCTGAAGGGGGTCTTGTAGAAGCATAAAAAATACGCTGGATAGCTCTACGCAACATGGTGATGCAGGGCAGCGTAAGCAGGGGACCTCAAGGCCATCAAGAGTGCAACGGAGCTTTTCTGCTGAGCACAGCGTAGAATATGATGGGACCATCCACGTAAATGCAGTATGTCCAGGCCGCTTCAGCGTAGATGGGGTGCTTTATCGCCTCTATGGCGTAAAACTCATCTGCTTTTATAGCAGCGTTAAAGCGTACGAGGAACGCTTCGTCTTCCCCGAAATGAACCTGTCAAGTCACGCAGTGAACCTGACATCTGACTCCTGACAAAAAGTGCTGCACGGCTACCCAGACGACGGTTGGAAAGATGGCAGACCACTCGGGACGCGCCCCACAGTATGATGGCGGATCTCTGCATTTAATGCAGAGGATTTAATTAAATATCACTGAACCGTCGTTTACTGACATCCCCTCAGCGGAGACTGCTTTTACGCATACAAGGGGATACGCTGCCTTGTTTTACACAGGCCAACGTGAACTGTTTACGCTCCGCGGAAGACAAACAGACTGCCACGTCAAAAGCTGCTCTTCGTACAGGGCTCGAGGCACCTCTCTGCACCGAATGCTAAGAACGGTGGCAGGCTTTCGGAACACGCCTCGGCAATTAATGATGATGACGGATCTCTGTATTTAATGCGAGAGATTTGATTATATCTCGAAGAGCCGTGATTTTGGCTAAAGACGTCCACATCACCTCGGCTTCTACGCCCATTCAGCTTCTATGCTCGTTCGGCTTCTATGCTCATTCGGCCTTCTGTGCTTATTCGGCTTCTATGCCATCAGGCTTCTACGCCTACTCGACTTCTATGCCTACTTGGCTTCTACGCCATGGTGACAGACATTGGCTTCTACGCCAACCTCTTCTACACGAGGGATACCTACCTACGTGGCTTCTACGCCGTGATCTTTGTAGCGATTATACGCGTTTTGTCCCTTAGTTGGACCCGTATCACACGCTCATTCAAAAGGTCATCTATACGCAGGCTTTGGTTATTTTAACCATTGTGTAAAAGGGTGCTTTACTTTCCACTACTCGGTTTTCACACCGATTGAGTGGTCACTGTCACCAAAACTCTATAAATAGAGACCTCTATCAACAGAGGAACAGGTCGAGACTTTAAAAATCGAACAAGGTCGAACCTCCAAAGAGATCGAACCACGGGTCGAAACATTGAAGATTGAGGAGAGATCGAAGAGTCTTTGAGAGAGAGAGAGAGAAGCATCCAGAGCTCAGGCAAAGAGTAGCGATCGACGACATTGGCATCGTGCATCCATCCTCTTCCGCCACCTACGAAGCTGCTTTCCGTCTTCCACGGCACTTTTTCACCATCGTGTAGTCCAAGGGCTAAAGTGATCGACTGCAGATCAGACACCTATAGCAATCATCTATCCAGATTAAATAAATTATACTCCTACATCCTCGTATAGGATCAAATTGTACAAGTTTGTTTGTAAACCAAAGAAAGCGGGTTTCGTGCAAACCTCGTATTATATACATTTCGTTCTTTCGTTTAATACCACAAACAGTCGTACCATAGTACGGGAACGCTAGATACGAATCCACTTTCTCACTTTGTAGTTCAACTTGGATTCACCCCAACGTGATGCAACAGTCAAACTAATCCTAGCCACGCTTGGTTATTGACCAACTATCATGTCCATGTTGGAGGAATTTATTACATCACATGTCGCTTAGCAAGTAGGCACACCTCGGTGTGAAACATGTAACATAATCACATTGAAACACTTAGCACGTAGTAAGTGTATCAGCACGGATACCAATAGTCGAGTCAAGTTTCCAATCTTTGGTAAATCACATGAGTTCTAGAACATAGCAATACGTAGGTCGAGTCAGGCACATAGGTAGTCATAGTCACTTGGTCGCATGGTCTATCTCTATTCATAGTCGGGTCAAGCATATAGTCAGGTTCAACACATGGTCACTCAGTTCTCATGCATTCCAATCATCAATCTCACACTTAGAATCACAAAAATCCAATAAAGCATCAAACCAAGAAAAATCAACAAATCATGCACACAGGGCCGCATAGGGTCAGGGACGCATAGAATTAGTGTTGCATAAGACAGGTGCCGCATAGAGGTTGCTTTCGTATAGAAATTTGGGCCGCATGGCTACATGGGTCGCATGGGTCGTGCCGCATGGGCTCAGGCCTCATGGGTCGCATGGGTCGAATAGGTCGCATGAGTCGCATGAGTCGCATAAGTTGCATGAGTCGGGCCGCATAAGCTCAGACCACATGGGTCACATAAGTCGGGCCACATAAGCTCAGACCGCATGGGAAGTCGTCTCCTCAAACAGCAGGTCCAGCCATGGTAGAAAGCTCCCAAAAAATGAAATAATGTTTTCTTCATAAAAACTTTATTTTAACTACGAATCATCAAGTGAACCAAAAGCCAAAATACTCGAAATGAAGTGCTCCATCCATCCCAAAAATTATTTTTGGAAAATACCATATTTTTGTACTAATATCTTCTGGCACTTATTGTTATAGTTTTCTTTGACTTTCAGTTCATATATTGATGATTACTATCATATTGCTCTGAGTTACTTATTCTATTACTTGTCGTGATATTCTCTCTAGAGGTTATATTTGTGATCTCAGTTACTCTCATTATTTATTTTTATTGTTATTATTGTTTCATAGCTTCTGTCAATTATTAGAACTAATATTGGGTTGCACTTCGCTCGAAACCTGACTGGATATATTTTTCAGATGATTATTTAGAGGACTGGTGTCCTACGTATTACGACCCATAGGATGGACAACTAGCTGAGGTAGCACCCTTAGTACAGGAGGATCTGATACCAGCTGTTGAGGGGCTCAACTAGTTATAGCAGACACTTAGCAAGTATTTTTATTGTACTAGATCTGTCTCCAGCTTAGACATTTGGGTTGTTGTTGATCTTTAGACTTTTTGACTTGTAGATATTGTTGTAACTGCTAGTTGTGACTTTATGATTTTTATTTCTTTATTTGATATCATGCCATTATCCTTCTCTAGTTTATTGTGATTGAATATTGATTATCATTGTATATTGTCATCTTGTCCTCCGTATGGAGTTGAAATATATTTGACAGGTACATATATTATTTTGTAAGATATTTAGATAGTATTGTTAACCTAGACAGCGTTCTACCGTCGATATTGCGGCGTAGGTTGGACGTGCTCACACACTCATGCTCTCACATCCAGGTGTCGTTCGTGGCATTACGACAAAGGATTCACAAATCATAGGGCCATCCTGCTCAGGAATCAGTGTTTGGTGCATGTACAAGCATCATAGGGCATGCACAGGGTCCAACAGAAAATCATATCTCATTACGGGATCCACGATATACCTAACATCATGTCAGGAATCAAATATAACCAACTAAGTACATGTAACATAGAAGCTACCATATATAGAAAACTATAAGAGAATGTACTCACCTGGAATACGGTATAAAAATATCAAACAGTGTCTGAATCGCTGCCTTAAGGACCTAAATATGAAATATTAAGTCAAAATAGTGTTTTAAAATTATAAACATTTTAAACTAGTTCAAATCTAGGTCACTTAGGCCAAACTAGGTATTCTAGGTCAATATCTTGTTAACCTATATTTTCTAGGTCATACTAAGGTATTCCAGCTTATACTAGTTAATACCTTGCAAATATTAGACTATTCTAGCTAATCCTACTAGTACTAGTTAATACACTATATATATATATATATATATATATATATATATATATATATATATATATATATATATATATATATATATATATTACTCTATGATGTCAATATGATATGTTATCTTAGATATACACTCATATCCTAACCTATATCTCAATATCCCACCAGTTCCCATGGTACACTAGCACCCCAACACAAATCTCACCCTACACTCGCTGACACACTAACACTAATGCTTACCTTAATGACACTATAATTTTATATTGGTGCCCTTGGTATACCATACCCAAATATTCATATCTTAGTTTATCTAATACACTTACCTACCAACCTACCCATGCACAAGTACATATCTACATACCTGACCTGATGCCATCACTAGAGAACCCTTAAGACTTACCCCCAACTGAGTATATACATTTAGTATTAGTCTCCTTCTCAATGGCTGAGCAGAGTTCCCCCCACCCCCCTTAAAGCCTACCTGCAAGCCAACACTCAAAGCTTGCACTACCTACACTCGAGCACCCCAACACATCCTGCAATGAAGCTCAACTCCCCTCCCTTACTTTTGTTGCACCTGACCTCATCTCCCTTGCAGTTCACTGCTTAGAAAATCTAGGTTACTGATACTCCTTACCACACTCCCCTTACTGTCATAGCAGCAATCTACACTGATAGAGAGTATCAGTGCACCCAAGTGTACTACTCCACACTAAGACCTGACATTCCCTACTTCCTATTGAATACCTATTACCCACACACAGACCACTTATACTGATACTAGTGTATCAGTGCTCACTGATACCAGTGTATCAGTGCTCACTGATACTAGTGTATCAGTTCTCTAAGATATATAAAAAAAACTATGTATCTTGGCACTGCCAAACTGAAAACCCATCCACATATCTGATACCTCCATCTCACTATTGTGTTGCAGTTGATGTGGGTAACCCGCATTGCCTACTGTTGTTATTAATCATGTATATGGAGCTACTGCATCCATTTACCCCACTTGAACACTTGAACCCAAGCCTAGATATTGCTCACTGCTAACCACTCTTCATTGATACAAGTGTATCAGTATTCACTCCCCCCAGCAGATCTGAAATGCCCAGGTCTTCTTATCGGCCACATACCCGAACATATAAACAACACCACACCACACACACTGAACACACAATTATGAAATCTGACCCCATTCCAAGGTATCCAAGTGCACAGAAATATACATCCATTGATAAACGCAATCTTTTGGTGTCGATCAAAACTGGATATTCAAGAACACACTCTAATATACATGCCACACAATACTCACACTCTTTCACAAATACTAATAGTGCATTAAGAAACACCAATATACACAAACACCCAAAGCAGTAGCTAATAACATCACATTGATTGAATTATAATAGAAGAGTATTAATAACAACTAAATATGATGCAATATAAAGGAATTCATAGTAATTGGACACAAACTCCCAAAATATCAACATGTATCATGGTGTATCACGATACGGCCTATTCAAACACGTAACTATCCACACACAACCAATCGAAGTTCAAATAAACATAATTGACCAAATAATAAATACTTTGTGTCCCAAATTTAAAATTCCCCATATTTGGACACAAACAATATGGATCTCCTAGATTTGGTCATAATACCACCTAGATCTTAGCCTAATAGGTTGTTCATGGCTATGGGTGGCTTTCTAGAGTCTCAATTACTATTTCTACCATAGAAATTGATGGAGAAGGTGAGAATTATACCTATTGGGAGTTAGATCCCAATGCAACTCCTCCAAGTGGACACGAAGAAAAGAATTAGACACGATCTCCTTGTAATCTCCTCTCCAATGGATCGCCTTTTGTTCTCCATGCTCCTAGGCCACCTTGATGGTGAGAATGGGTAGAATTGAGTGTAATTTGGATGAGAATTAGTGGAGAATTTGTTGCTTGAGGAAGAAGAAGCTCAAATGAATGTAATGGAATGAAATATGGGAATGTTGACTCTCTCTCTCCTCCCTTGGGAAGTGGTCGGCCACCTTGGGTGGAATTGGTTAGGGTGGTTGGTCCATCTTGCCCCTTCCACAGGTTTCTAAAAGCTTCTAATTGTTTTATGTAGGATCCTAAGGCATCTTAATTAATTATGGAGAGCATCAACCTAATAAATGGAGGAAGTATTCTATCCTCCTAACTAATCTAATTAATTACCATAACTAACCATCTCATTAAGTCATTGGCCTACATCAATGGTGCTAACTACATCCATTACACTAATCCATCTAACTAGCCAACACATGAGCCCAACAATATATACAAATAATAATAATAATAATAATAATAATAATAATAATAATAATATTGCTACTAATATCATTATCAACAATTAAAAAATGACAAAATACTCATCTCCTATTCATAGGTGGTTACAACGAATCACCACCTTCCTAGCCCCTTGCATCAGTTTAAACAAATAAGAAAAAACAAAATACAATATCATTTTCTATAATGTACTCTAACTACCTCTTAAATTCAATAAACCATAGAGGATTGAATCTTCTTTTAATACCTAAAAAGGTTCTATGATGAAATTTGTGCTTTTTAGGTTGACATGGTCCATTTTGAAGGTACGCTCGACGAATCATCTTTACCACTTTAGGATCATGGTACTCATAAATGCTTTTTCTAAAAGCATGATCTGATGGAAGCTTATCTTAATTACTGTGTGACATTGCGCTTGAACTTGTTGTACTTGAGGTTGCACATCATTAGACATTGAATTCTTAAAGGATTGAACATTGGGTTTAGAAGAAGAACTTTCTTGAGCTCTCGATCTTTTTAAAAGATAATTTTCTATTCTATTTCAAAATAGAGTGAAATAGACTCAATAAATTTTAACAATAGGGCCAAATCAATTAGGCATGAATGAGGAATCAATTTTATTTCATCTAAAAGCAAATTAAGTCTTGTAATCTAAGAAAAAATAATGGCAAAATTAATTAGTGCATGAATCAATTGGGTGCTATCTAATATAGGGCATGAATCAATTAGGGACCATCTAATATAAGGCATGAATCAATTAGAATTAAATTATTTTAAAAAATAAATTGTGGCATGAATCAAAAATGTGTGTTTCTTGAGAGGGGAGAGAGCCATGTGAGAGAGGTGAAAGAGCCATGGGAGAGAGGAAGAGAGCCACGGGTGAGGGTGTTGGTTGCTGTTTTGATCCACGAGCCAACGGGAGAGAGATAAGTGTTGGGAGAGAACTCCTTTTTTAGGCTATTGTGCTTTTGTTTCTCATTGTATATATATAATATTAAAAAATTGAGTGGGTAATGTGACCCTACTCGCCCCTTTCTCCATCTGCCAATGACCACAGGTATACTACCAGTACAATAATGGCTATAACACCAACTATAAAAATAGTTGTTACAGCATTTAACATTGTACAAAACACACCCAGATAGTACTCCACTGGTATATCGTTAGTATACCGCTAAGGCAGATTTATAACATGGTGACTGTGACATAAACTAGTTGGAAAATAAAACAGAGTCTAATAGTATACCATCGGTATACTAGTAGTATACCGCCTGAATATCAGAATTATATTACCAGTGCAGGACAGTGTATTGTCTTTAACAAATATTTTTGGATCAAATATAGGGTCAAATAGTTTATAGGCTGTATAATATTATATCGTCGGTATACTACTTTGAAGATTTTTGTCTATTTGGATGTGTTTTGGTTTGCTTTACTTTGCAATTACTTATTGTGTTACACTTTATCCTACAAACATTTTACATTGAATAATAGAAAGATTACTAGATGCACAAGTATTTGAATCTTCCTTTAGTTGAACTATTGGTGATCAGTCCTGATAGCCATCGTCTTTTGATTTATCCTTTATGCATATCACATACGTTCTGACTTTGCTATAAGAAGTGTTAGCATAATACACACATAATATAATCATTTGTTAGTTATCAAAATCTAATTATTCATTGGGCTAATAGGCATCTACTATTTTTTTTTAATAATTAAAATTTACACTAGAGAAAAGATAGAAACGTTCATAGACAAGTAAATAAAAGATAATATAAAACAACTTATAATCTTGAATACAGTCACTAAGAATATAGAAATATAAAGATATAAAACAAAAGACTAATATATGATAATTTTGACTTTCTAGTATTAATAGCTACATGATATTAAGACATGTCTTTTGTTAACATGCAAATTTTGCTAGCTCAATGCTTTCAAGTCCCATGGTCATTACCTACTCAAAAGGATCGTTGATACAATGATCGAAATTTCTACATAACATTCATGAGACTTTTTAGTCCTTATTTAATTTGAGTTCAATATTTTATTCATTCAACAAGAGGTACACCATTGACTATAGTAGTATTATCCTCAAAAGTCCGCTAAAGTATTTCTAAATATTGGTCGAACTACGACTAGGCACTCCTTCTCCTACAAGGCCTTGTTTCCCATGTGGTTGTACCCGTTGGGTTTGCGGATCTTGTGTTTATTCATTTTACTTGACATGTAGACGTAGTGAATACTAGAACTAGCCTAGAGTAGAGAAGAAATGAATAAGAGAGTATAAGATATTTTGATTTGTGAATTTGTGATAGAAATAGATGAGTTAACCAAAATGTATAGTTTTAAAGGATTAACTAACCAAACTAACCTTGTAGTATTGTCTTTGTGGCTATTATTATAGTTTTTTGGTCATTTTAGTAAAATAACTAAAATATTCATACCCAACGTCCATAAATGGTTAAAATATGAGAGTACTTTGGTCAAAATATTCACCAAAAGATCATATCACCCCTGAAATATGGTCGTTGGGGGGACCGACCTTGGTTCGATACCTGACCAAGCCTTTGACCAGGTTGGACCACATGGGCCATTGGTTTTCAAAGGTAAAATTAGGGCCGACCAAGTAGTGGGACCGGGCTGGTCTAGATCTGAATCTAGTTTCGTAGAGGTAAACACAGGTTGACCCTCTACCGACCGGGTTCGAACTGGGGTTCTGACTTTGACCTGGCATGAACTGACCCTGTCCATGTTTGACTAGGCTGATCCTTGACCGATTTTCGAATTGTCCCACCCATTGCACACCTTGAGATAAAAGATGCATATTATTTAAAGCATTCCTTCGAGGAACGGATTAAGAGTTCCTTCGAGGAACGGATTAAGAGGAGGGCACAGCGTCCTGACCCCCACCTTTACACAAAATATGTAAACACCAAAGTATTTTCAAAACCGAAACCGAATCGAATTTTTTTTAAACCGAACTAAATTTCTTATTCGACTCGATTTTCGGTCCAAAATCGAATACTACTCACCCCTACATCTCTTCTTCAAGCTTTGTTCGAGAGAAATATCAAGCTATATGAAATCCAACAAGCATCACGCAAGACTGCTAACTTTGTGAATATTCTGATAAGTGGTGATTATTTTTTGTTAACATTCTAAATGATATATGAAACAATGTAAATGTTGTAGAACAATATTTGGTGGATTATTAAATTTTTTTAAACTTTGATTATTTGAATTTTTTTTATTTTTTTATTTTTTTTTTGCAATTTTTTTTTTTCATCTAGAACCCAACCCCCCCCCCCACCAATGAATTTTCTCTGGATCGTCCCTGATTCCTCGGTAATTGAAGTGATAGAAATTAATTAACTTTGATGATCGCTAGGTTTCGATCAAATTAATGAAGCCCTTTCATTGGAAGAAATAAAGTGTATTGGGATCCTTCCCGTCCATCCCTAGAGTGGGCAGTCCGTATTACCAAAAAATTCTCTCCCGGACTGCGCTAATTCATATACATCCACACAGTAGCCTGACACTTACTATCACTTCCCTGTTTCAGCAAAGTACTTGGAAACCTTCATGAAGAAGAAAGCAAATGCAGGAAAACACAGGACAGAAGTAAATACATTCAGAAAAGACTCTAAATGAGTCAGAGCAATGAAGTCTCCATGTCATAACAAGGAGGAATGCAGTAAAAATTGCACTCGATGACTGGTAAAAGAGCAGCTCATGATCATTACTGCATTTACTACAACTGCTACAACAACTCCATAAATGTTGCTCCTTTTTTTTTTCACAATTTACGACCTTCTGAAGTATGTAAATTTTGCATAATATTTTGTTTTTGGGAAAACATGTTTCCGAGAACATGTATAATATAAATAATAAAAAAATTGTACTAAATGTTTAATTTCGTTACTAAAAACATAATTTCGTCACTGAAAATCTAATTTCGTTACTGAAAGACACAATTCGTCACTAACAAATTTCATCAGTTAAATTTTATTCGAGATCATTAAATATAAATACAAAATATAGGTTATTTAGAAGGACGTAAATTATGCCCCAAAAAAAAAAAAAAAATTACTCTATTCTAAATGACATATTTTGACGGTCAATAAATTCTTCAAACTTTATACTTCTTATGCAATTCAAAAAAAGTTTGATACTAATATGCAATTATTTGGAAAAAAAAAAAAGGAGAGAGAGAGAGAGAGAGAGAGAGAGAAACCAAGTGACAACAAGTACTGCTGCTTCAGTCCCGTGACAAATCAGAGGAAGACTAACTTTTCTCCTTCTGAAGGAAGGGATGACTTATGAAGCTCAACCAGACTCATTTTGCTCCTTCTGTGTCCATTCCTTTTTTAGTACTGCTGCTGTTGAATTATGGATGAGTGTACAATGACATTACGTAGAGAGGAGAGAGAGGTCTCCGGGTAAAAGCCTGCACGTCTTCTTGGTGAGGTCTTATAAGTCTACAGACAAATACTGTGTTTGTTGTCAGCCACACACTGTGAGAATCTACTCTTTCTATTGAGTACATTGGTTATGTTTATGGGTTTGGTTAACATGTGCTCCAAAGGTACATAATAAGAACATATGTTAAAAATAATTAATAAATAATTTTTTTACTTTGAAAATTATTATCAACATTCAACAAATATTAAAAAAAAAAAAAAATTTTGCATTGAAAAATGTTATCAAAACTTAATGCAAAATAATTTTTGCATTGAAAAAATATTTAATTGGATCTTGATGACATTTTTCAATACAAAAAAATTACATTTTAAATTTTTTTGGAAGTTGATAAGAATTTTCAAAGTCAAAAAACTGTGTATTAATTATCCTTAACATGTGCCCTTAAGACACATGTTAATAAAATCCATATTTTATATTGCATGTTGACAGAGGCACCAAGTTAATACATTGTTAACCTATGCACTAAGGCCTCGTTTGGTTCGCAGAATCATAAGATTGGGAAAGAAAAGTCATTACTTTCTTATATTTTGGTACCAAAGAAATTGAGGGGAAAAGAAAGTGACTCCCAATGAAAAAAAAATTATGGGGGAAAATGGTTCGCTCCATCCAACCAAGGATTCACTTTTTCACCTTTAAGTATTCACTTTCCCTCCCAATTTTCTTGGTATTTCCAAACACCAGAAAGAAAAATCGATAGGAATTATGATTTTCCAAAGGAAAGAAAAAAAAAAGCAAAGAATTGATTTCCTTTCCTTACCGTGAATTAGACAAGACCTAAGAGCATCCACAGTGTGAGAGGTTTCAAGTGCTACATTTTGACTTTAGTCAAATTTTGTACCACTTGAAGGCGACACTTGTTCATACTTGAAAATTACTAAAAAGCTAAGAGAAACGCTAGATTTAGAGCGTATCCTAACTCCTCAACATTAATTGTTAGGTCCACCAAAAGTAACCAAATAGGAAAGAAAATATAAAGAGGAAAATGAGGGAGGAAAAATATTACCAAATAGCGAAGAAAAATAAAGAGAAAAAAGAGGAAAAAAAATAGAAGGTGAGTGTTTATTTGGAGTATAACATTGTGTACCAATATCATGGGGACACTCCAAAAGTAGTAGTTTACACAATTTTTAATAATTTGGAGTATGTGTTTGGAGTGTCCCTACTGTGGATGCTCTAAAAGCATCTCCAATCATATTTTGATTTTGGAAAAAAGTTGTTGCCACATAGGAATGACAAAATTTTATTTAAAATTTTTCTCCAATGCAATTTTTAAGTGAATTGTAAAAATTTTGTGGCAAAAGTTATAAAAGACATTTTGAAGTTGGTTATCTAGTTTTAGACAATACACTTGACAATGTTTTTACCTCAATCTCATCAATTATGAATTAAAAAATACTTAGAAAAAATAAAGAAGATGAGAAGTCGTCTTGGAAGTTGAAAAAAAGTAAGTATCTCAATACTTTATCTTAGAAGTGAAAAAAAAAAATAAGCATCTCAATATTTTCGCATTGGAGAAGGCTTACTTTATTGTCTTGTCTTGCCACCTAGGAAAGACATTGTCTTGTGCCTCATGCCACATAGAAATTATCACACATTACAAGACAATAGGATTGGAGATGCTCTAAGGGCACAAATTAATATTGTCACGTCCCAGTCGCAAAATACGTAGGACTAGAAATAAGTAAGCATGCCAGCCATATGTATATGACAACTCCAATATATGAAAACCATAACGCATACGTACGCTGTATTATGAATACTAATTCACAAGTGGTATATAATGTCACAAGTCACATGCAATACTAATCTCATCCATAAAACCTAATAAAAATAAATAACCAAATATGGCAATGAACCAAGTATGAAATAGTCGAAAAGAACTAATAGTTGGGTGGAGACAGATCCACTACCAAACTAGAATATGAAAGAAAATTTAATAAGTACATCACCAAATGATCAGAGAGGCTCGATGGAAGACCTCCTCGAAAGAGAAAGAGGTAGCTAGTCATGATCCGTGCTCTTGCAAATAGTCATGATCGTCTACACCTGGCAAGGGACCAGGTCCTCAGAGGAACGTAACAAGATGTATAAAAGTATGCCATAATATACTGAAAATAAACATCCAAAGTGGTCACAACAGTCTATGTGATATTGGGGCCGTTGCCGGGGAGTAATTTTAGTTAATTTTTGTGCTTTTTGTGATCTTTATTTCTTTATTGTGATCAAATAATTTTCTGTTTATTGAAAAAAAAAATCGGTAACAGAAAATGGCAGCCAATTCTCAACTATTTGGCACTTGGCTAAATCTTCCATCTAGTCATGCTGATGCGGTAAATGTTTCTTTCCTAGAACAACAAATTTCTTGTTTAACTTCTCTTGTTCGTCAGATGGTTGTAGGTAACATGAAAACAACAAAGGCTTGTGCGATTTGTCTAGTATCAGGGCATCCAACCGATATGTGCCCAACTCTTCCAGAGGAGTCCAATGAACAAGTGAATGCGGAATGTGGTTTTCTTGGACTACCAGAAATGAAGTATGATCCCTATTCAGACACATACAACCTAGAATGGAGAGATCATTCCAATTTCACCTATGGGAGTCCAGAATTAAATCAACCCGTAACTCAAAATTGCCCAAGTTACCAGCAATACAAGCATCAATACCTACAATCAAGCCAAACTTCTAATTCTGGTATGTCTTTAGAAGATATTGTTAAGTCTATTGCCATTAATAACTTACAATTTCAACAGGAGACGGGGGCTAGTATCGAAAGTTTGAACAATCAAATGAGCCAAATGACAACTGCAATTAATAAGCTAGAGGCGAAAAGCTTGGAGAAATTACCATCTCAAACGATAGAAAATCCAAAAGAAAATGAATGTTCTATCATTTTGAGAAGTGGTAAAGAGGTTGACATTCCAGAAAAAGAAGCACATGCATCGTCAAAACAAGACGAAGAGAAAAATATCGTTGCAGACATGAACATTCCTAATAACGATGTAGTACCTAATGCAAAAAAAAGTTTTTAAACTTGATGGAAAAGATGGAGTAAAAGTTGCCATCAGTGAGAATTTTGAGAAAGAACATGAGTTAGATTTGAGTACTAACTTACATAAAACTGTTGTAGTGTTGAACGATCTTCCATAAAGACAACAGTCAGGTAAGATCCCATATATTTTGTTACCAATTTATGACAAAAGACCTTTACCTTCTGTTTTGCAGGCCTGCATTCTAGACTTGAAACCCCTGCCTAGTTATATCAAGTGTGCATAGAGTCGAGCCAACGACAATATTAAACAAAGGCGCTGCTTGGGAGGCAACCCAAGGGAAGTTTATTTTTATTCTCGTATTTTATTTTTGGTTATTTTGTCTTTTCTTTGCATTTAACCATACATTGGGGACAATGTCTGTTTTAAGTGTGGGGGAGGAGATTTAATTATTTTTTAAGCAGTTTGAGTTTGTGTTTTTCTAAAAAAAAAGAATTTTTTAAATAAAATAATTTTGTTTTTGTGGTTTTTAATGATTTTTGGTTGTGTATGTCATGAGTAAGATTCAACTAGATTTGAAAAATTCATAACATGATTGAATAATTATTTCTTTTTCAACTTAGAATTAATTAGTCTAGTTATTTTTTATTGAAAATGGTAGTATCTAAATTGGTAGACAAAAGCCAGTGAGGATTTGACCTTTAGACTGACACATCAGTCTCATTATTCTTTCATGAGAGATATTCTTCCACTGATTTGTTTCTCTAGAACTTGCTTTGATTCTCTTCGATGTCACATTGACACATGTATGCATGAACATGATTAAGGCCATCTTTGTTATGCGTTACATAAGCCAAATAGCCCATCTTGTAATTAATTTTCTTTTTGTTGAACCCCTTTGAGCTTTATTGCCTTTTTCATGGTATACCCACATTACAAGCTTTCAACCAATAATATTTATACCTTTACCCAAGTCGCAAAGCTAGTGGAGCATTGTTGATTATTATGATATGTATGGGTGTACGAAAAAATAAGTGTGGGGGTGTTAAAATTTATGGTTTGGTTACAACCAACAAAATGAATTACGTAGTAAACCGTGATGCATGTCACACGCACCGATAGCTAGTCGGGTACGTGAACTCGCATCCCAACATGAATTTGTCACCGTGATGCGTGTAAGAGTGTCAGGTCTCGAAAGATATCAGAGTATCCTCCCAATGGGGGTGAGTCTGCTAGCGACTAGGTCAAGTACACTACTCATCGACGTACTCGTCGACTGCACCCGAGTCAATCTCGGACGCGCACAGTTGTATAAAAGAATGTAACAAGATATCATACAACATCTGCATAATTTAAATTAAACAGTAAATATGGCAAAGTATCTTGCTTGGGTCCTCAAGCTGTGAATGCCAATAACCTGCTCTTGTAGTCTCTCCTGACTGGTCCAGCGACCCTATACATATAATATAATATAGAAATTCGATCATCAGACACTAAAGTAATACATACAGAAACTCTACGTTGTTCTTAGGTACTGACGCAAGGGTTACTGTTGGTCAGCAAACAGAGTCGCGTGTGCACGAAGCTAAGACGTATAATACTACATTATAAATCTTATCTAGCATGTTATAAGGATTCGTGCATAAGGCTAGTTGTCCAAGTCCTAGGTCAACACAGTGTTCATAATTACAAGTCATTTATTAACTGATCAATTAATTACCATTAATCAATAGTTTGCAATACACACATACACATGTTTTACTCTTAGGGTTTTACCTTACTTTATTCGTATCCAATCAATGACACGACGATACAACGACACAAAGACTCAACGCCACAAAGCAAAGAGGGCAATAAGATGTTTACCTAGTCGTGGCTGAGCGAGGGGGGGTCTGTGCTCGTCGACGGCTATCCTCCGGCGTGGGGGCGGAGTCCCGGCGTCGCACGGGGAAGCAACGGCAACAGCTGCTGTAACGGCAGCAGCGACTGAAGCAGCCTCGGCAAAAGCGGCTTGGCGGTGCTGGCGGTTGGGGACGGCGGTCAGGGTGGCTGAGATGGGGGTGGCGGTGCTGGCAGGCGGTGGTCAGGGGCTGGGGTGATCGGGGTCGGTTGAGGTGCGGGTTGGTGATGGTGATGTTGATGAGGGTAGTGCGAGTAGTGGTTGGCGGTGGTGTAGGTGTTGGTTGTTGGTGGTGTTGGGGTGGTGGAGACGGTGAGGCTGGTGGCGGTGGTTGGCGGTGTCAGGCGGTGTTGGGGTGGTGGTTTGGAAGTCGGGAGGAGCGGAGTCGGGTTGGAGATGGTGTTGATGATGGTGATGATGGTTGATGGGGGTGGCTGTCGGCTGCAGGCGGGCTGGGAGACGGTGGTTGACGGTGGTCAGGGGGCTGGAGGTGGCGGCTTGAGGTGGTGGCGGTTTAAGATGGTGATGATGTCGGGTAAGGGAAGAGGTGATCGGCTAGGGTTTTGGTTTTTAGGGTTTAAAGAGAGAGAAAAATGTGTTTATATAGGAGGGGGGAATAGGGGGTTTACCTCGAGAATTGGGCCAGCCAAGGCTCTTTGGGGTGGGGAACATGTCCACATGAAAGGGTATAGGGCGTACATGGCCTTGTTGGGTCTAGCTTTGGGTGAGGTTGGTCTTCACATTAAATTAGTTAAGAATTTGTGCAAGCGATGCCTTTCAATTAATTGGAATTATATGGGGATAGGATTTTGTGAAATGCAGTTGTCATGGTCATGGCAGATTCAGAATAAAACAATGTCCTTATTTGGGTTGCATGAAAATGGGTTGATGTTGTGTCTCCCATTTCGATTGGAACGGCAATTGGGCAAGGTTAGATTTATTGGGAATTAGAACTAGACTATGGCAACGAATATTGCGCGACTAAAATGAAGCACAATATAGAGTATTTAAGAGTTACACAAGGGTCAGATGGGTAGTCTGGCATGTCTAGAAAATGTGTATGAAATTTGTTTGAAGGTAAATACTAGGATTGTGCTCCAATTATCGAAGCAACGATAAAGCGTACTAAGTGATACAAATATTGTACAAATATATAAACACTGCGTATTAATTCTAATTGGCACCAAATTAACCCTAATCTCTCTATCTAAGCTAAGTAAACCTAAATTTGGTCGAGGAGGTTTACAACAAACTTCTAAGGTATTTTGTAAAATGTCGATATTTGGGACTTTCAACCTATACGGGTTGATTCTAGCGTACGCACACGTCCAAATCAACTTTCTCGAAAGTCCACACGTCAAGATATATCATAAGCACCATTCGGTGCAATTGGTAAGCGACGAGGTGGTCCCGTTTGGCGGGACGCACTCCATATCACAAAATTTTAGTTTCTGAAAATATAGTTTTTTGTCGTTTTGGAAACAGAATAATTTGACGAATATTATAAACTAAGAAAAACTAAAAGAATATAAATAATATTGGTTATGTTATGAATAAGTTCCTTCAAATAGATTTTGAAAATATTTAACAAGTTGGTAGAAAACTGGGCATGAACATGGGTACTTGGACTGAATTTCTGAACTGTTTCAAACGATTTTTTGTCCAACTTTGGGTCGACTTTTCGATCAATCCAGGGCTCCAAAAAAAATTATTCTACTTGCAGGGATTCCTAGAGGGTCATGTTGTGAGCGTGTACGAAGAAATCGTTCGTAAAATGAATTAGCAAGGAGGAAGATGTAGTACCTGAAAGAGAGGGTCGTGGGGGCTGAAGGTGTTGTTGGTGTCACGGTTTCAAGGGGGGCGTCAGCGTCCGTGCGGCAGTTGCAGCGGTCAGTGTTTGTCGGCGAGGTCGCGCAGGGTTAGGGTTAGGTGGAGAAGGTAAGAAGTTAGGGTAGGGCTTGTATGTTATTATAATTTTATATATATATATATATATATATATATATATATATATATATATATATATATAGAGAGAGAGAGAGAGAGAGAGAGAGAGAGAGTCGAGGGTCGCAGGTGTCGCGAGTTTGAGCCGAACGGTGTGGAGTGGAAGAGAAGTATTCTAGTGTGTGTTGATTTGTTATTTGAATTTTTTTCGTGTGTGTGCGTTTGTGTTTGCTGTGGGTGGGTGGGTGTTTGTGTGTGTGTGTGTGTGTGTTGTGTTTTGGTTGTGGTGGTGTTGCTTCTTTTTCCTTTTCTTTTCTTTGTCTTTTCTTTTATTTTTATTTTTTATTCTTTTCTTTTTCTTAATAATAATTACTTTATAGACATATATAAGATAATATATATAAACATAAAATATATATATTTTTGCATATAATAATTTCTTAGGAAAAATATATTACTTTGACAATGATAAAAAAAATTAAATTAAATTAAAAAGTAATTTTGTGAAATAACTTTAAATAAATTTCTATATAAGTAAATATATCGAGAATTTACTTTTCTAATTAACAAAAAAATATAATCTAAAAAAAATTCAACAATCAAATAAATAAAAATACTTAAAATTCTAAATTAAAATAAGGGATTTACATATATATTTATGAATCTGTATTTTAGATCGATACTCCCACTAGCACATTTACAAA
Organism: Iris macrosiphon; assembly: GCA_036927795.1. Taxonomy (NCBI): domain Eukaryota; kingdom Viridiplantae; phylum Streptophyta; class Magnoliopsida; order Asparagales; family Iridaceae; genus Iris; species Iris macrosiphon. Next base: position 141,029,752 of record JAYESA010000009.1, on the reverse strand, counting down.
TATATATTTTACTTAAAATGTATATTGGTAAATGTAAAATGTGCATTGATAAATGTGCTAGTGGGAGTTGTTGGGACTTTCTACTTAGCTAGCTACTTTAGTCCCAAATTGAAAAATCATCAAAGTATATATCCCAATAAAGGGCTATATTTTGTATTGGCATATGCAAATAGGGGGTAGCCCGTGTGAGGTAATTTTTCTAGAGGGTTTAAGTTTGAAACTCAAAGGAACAAATTTAGTTTTTATTTCTTTCCTTGAAAAAATTTTCTTAGGAGCTAAGCCTCGAGCGACTCGGACTTGTGACTCAGACTCGGACTCGGACAAGGGCTTGGGCGTAGAGTGACGCTTTGATGGCGCACATTGCACTTTGCACTTTGCTCGTGTACTCGTTTTATGCGTGAGTTGCTAGCGCAGGTGCATATGCGTCTGCGCGGGTGCATGTTCATCTGCCAGGGTCCATGCGCGTCTATGCGTATGTGCATATGCACACATGCGCTGTTGCATTATTCCGCACATGAACTGTCACGGCGTTGTGTATATGTGAGCATGTGCGGCTGTGTTATTGTTGTCATGCCCCGATCTCCCGTAGGTGTCACGCCCCAATCCTAAAATACGTAGGATTAGAAATACGTAACATGCAGCTACGCATTCGACCAGACTCTGGTCTGACTCAAATACGTATAAGTTGTATTATAATGGTCATTATCTAAATAATCAAGTAAATATGAATATCTATGCCTCAATCCACAATGAACAGAATACACAAGAATGAGCTACATGTGCTAAAGTCGGCCGCCCAGTAACACACAAACTCAAATAGACTCGAGAAAGAAATATGAGTCTATAAAATTAGGCAACATCAGCAGATAAATAAACAATATGAATAAATAAACATAACTCCGATAGAAATGATATAAGTACCTGGTACCAATGCCTGCAAGACAAGCAACTCCATCATCAACTCCAAAGGCTCCATAACCGTCTATGCTGCAAAAATTGGCAGGGGACCAGGTCCTCAGAGGAACGTAACAAGGTACAAGAAACAACATACCAAAAGTAAAACAGTATAATGCCACATACTCAAGGGTAATTACTGTAACCATCTAAGTGATATGCACGTGAGAGTATGGTATCGTACCCCGGGCTGGTACTCATGAAAGATCCCAATGGACACTTCCGTAATCTAACAGTACACTCAAGTCTCCGTGTGGGGGAACCAGGAGGAAGATGTATATATATAAATATAATACTTTAGATTCCGCATAGGAAACCTAAAGCCTAGTACACATAAATAGTAATAGTAAAATATGCCCAGAGCACGATGAAGACTCTTTCCACCCAATGTAACCTCACGTCTCATGTCCACGATGTCTCATGTCTATAACACGCAAGATCATGACCTCTAGCTAGTGCAACGAGTCATAATAATATACATATAATATGCAAGTCGCATGTCTCAAATCCTGTAAGCCTATACAGAATTCCCATAAATAACTCAAAAAAGATTATGTCACATGAAATAGTATCAAATTTTCTAGGGTATGGCGTACTTGGTAAAGCAAGCACGTAAAAATAGGATCGTGGAATCAACTCTCTAAGTGACGTTACACGACTCCGCGTACGTCATCGACACCCGAATCTTGTTCGGACGCTAAGCAACGTCTCACGGTCCTAGGGTAAACACACATATCAAATAACTATAATAACTAAATAAGATAAAGGCAAGAAAATATGATACATTATGGCAAGGTACACTTGCTTGGGTTCTGAACTTCGTCAACTACTACTGGAAAAGGGAAATCTGCACGTACACCTCCGGATGCTGAAACAAACATCACCATTATTCTCAGAATACTAGAAATAGCTAGGATTGACTATCCATAAGTCCAATTTGGACACAGGGACAAAATTGACAGTTTTGGGTCAAAGCGGGATCATATGTGGCCCACTTCGCATCGAAAAATGTGCCAAAGGCAAAGTTATCCAAATTTATCCTACTTAGTTTCTACGAGTCCAAAACGATGTTACAAACCCAACGGAATGTCCAGAACTGGATTCCGATGAGCCGATCACGAAATTGCCCGTCATATGGAACCGTGGGGCCAACGAAACGACGTTTCGTCAACGTTCTCAGAATCAAACCAAACTTGGGTCACAGGATCAGCGTAACGCTGCGAATCTGATGGCGCAAGTTGCGTTGCGAAACGACAAGCACACACAAAATTAGGACGAGTGTCAGAATAGGCCGGTACGGTACTTTTCGACGGATACGCGTTGATTCCGGTGCGCACGCACATCCAAATCAAGTTTTACAAAAGTCCACAAGTCCACGTTTACGTTACGTGCCTTTCGGTGCAACTCGCACACGATGAAGTCACCTCGTTTGGCGGGATGCACTACGTATCGCGAGATTTTGGGTGTTTTAAAAATAAGTTTTTGGTCGTTTTGAAACAAGAATAATTTTACCATTAAAGCAAACTAATAAAAACTAAAAGAACAGTAAAAATCTTGGTTATATTGTAAAGAGTCCCTTTAATTATATTTTGAAAATAATTAATGAGATGGTAGAAAATTGGACATGAACAGGGGTACTTGGACTAAAATTCTGAACTATTTTCGAATAGTTTTTCGGTCAACTTTCGGTCGATTTTTCGATCAAACCGGGGTGCCTAAATTCGTTCCACTTGAAGGGAATCCTAGAGGGTTAGGTTGTGAACATACCAGCGAAGACGGAACGCAAATCGGACGAGCGAGGAGGGCGAAAGTTGTGCGCAAATGAGGGGTCGTACAGCTGCTGTGCGTGCAGAGGGGGCCGGCGGTGCGACGCGGCAAGGTTTGGCAGCGGTCGGCTCCGGTGGGTGGTGTTTAGGGTTAGGGTTTGAGGTGCATATATATATATATATATATATATATATATGAGGGGGAAGGGTGGTTCCTGTGCGTGGAGAGGGAAGTATTCTTAGTGGGTTTCAGGTTATAGGTTTGGGTTAGTGTTAATGGGTTTAGATTTTTGGTTTTATTTTAATTAATCTCTCTCTTTATATATATATATATATATATATATATATATATATATATATATATATATATATATATATATATATATATATGTGGACATTTAAAAATATTTTTGGACCTCAATAAATACCAAAAAAATTATACAATACACTAATAATAGTTGTACACCCAAAAATATATTTTCTACACAATATTAATAATTAATTAAATACACATAATTATAAAACCATGAATATTATATTATAATTAACTAAAAATAAATAAAAAATTCTCCTTAATCACAAAAATTTCAGAATACCAAAAATATTAAATTCTAAAAAATTATGGTGCTTACAATCTACCCAACTTATAAAAATTTTGTCCTCGAATTCAAAAATAACATAGTAGAAAAGATTTTAGTTAAGAAGGTTGCACTAAAGATGGGGAAGTAGTTACCAAATGGAGTCCTAGTTTGACGTCGCATTCTAAGAATAAGGGTACGCTTAATCAAGGCTCTACCCAACTTATAAGAATAAATTTGGCCGCAGGAACTATAGTCACGATCATATTTCTAAGGATTTTTAGTACGTCTAACTTCAAGGAGAAATTCGAGATGGTAAGAATTTTGTGACCGTTGTCACAGCCTATCAAAGGAAATATATGCACTACCATGGCGTTACTGAGTCAATAACTCTATAAAGAAAGTTTTACCAGTTCTTCTTGCTTCTAATTAGGTCATGAGTCTATAAGACAATAGGAAATATCAGAGCCAAATACAACTAGGGTGAGATGGTACCGAGAAGTTATTCATTGCATATCATGAATGCCGATGAATGGTTCAGCAATAAGCGTCAAAAGGTGATATAAGTCATCAAGGTGTTCAATTTAATGCAACACAAGTATCACGGACTTAGGTTGGCATGAATGGGATACGGGTATATCAGTGGTTGGGATATTTGGGTTGTCTATGTATAATTTAATTCAATTGCAATGGAGTTGGATATAGGGTTTAGAAGAAGATATGCCACGAATGTTGTGGGGTCTATATGGAGCATGGACGTGTACATTTGGAAGTAACAGTTGTGTCTTCAGTGAGTAGGTTACAGTTAGGCTCATGAATGTCAAGATTGCCGGAAGAATTGAGTCGATGTTGAGTATTAAAATCGACCGTAACAGAAAAGGATATATATGTGTCATTTGTGTGTACAATTGCGTCGTGAATATCGTGCGACTAAAACAAAACATGGGAAGGCCAGTTTGGGAGTGATAGTCATATCATAGGTGTAGAGTGACTAGTTTAGGTCATAAGGGAGAAGTTGTTGGAAAGGAAAGGATAGTGTTGTGCTCCAAATATCTGAGCCACAACAAAGGGTGTCAAGGATACAAAACTTAAATAGGTAATTTAATCCGTTTGAGATTAACCTAATTAACACCAAAATAAATTCAAATTTATCCTGAATTTCTAGAAATAACCCTACACTAAAACCAGGGGCTACGATCTACCCAATCTTATAAAAATTAAGTTGGTATCCAAAACTAAGGTCATTGTCCTGCTAATAAGATTTCTGGAAGGACCTATTTTCTAAATAAGGATACAAGAATTCTAGTACTAGCCGTAATCAAGGATTTTCTAAAGGAATCTAGAAACTATCAGGGTGCTATTGATCAACAACCTTATAAGAGAAATTACTACCCATCTACTACTGCTCTTGTATAGGTCAAGCTTCTACAAGGCAGAAGAAATGACTGAGTCAGATCTGACCAAGGCAAGATGGTAGAGAGACTTCGATCATTGGTTGACATTGATGACGAAGAGACCAAAATTCAGGCCACGACAAAAAGAATTTTTGATAAGTCTACATGGTTGAATAAGGCACGATTAGGTAGGTATTTGGAGAATCGAGTCATGGTGACTAGATCAAGGGGATTAGAGTAGAAAAGAACTAATACCTATGGTGATATGGATATTAACACAAGGAGTGGTACCAACTAAGGGATTGATTTTGTAATTAAGGCACAACTAGGGAAAGAGGAAGGATCTACTCATTGTTATAATTAGAAATATCGTTGTTGCAAAAAGCACGAGGCTATATATACAACACAAGATAAGAATTTGATAGGAAGGATAGGAATGCAGTCGAGAGGGTAATACAACTAATCCTTAAACTCAATACTATATTCATTTAAGTTATATTTTATATAATCTCCCTCATACTATTGGAAACCTACTTCTGGTTGTAGGTAAACAATATACGATCCTTACAACTTTGTCTTCCTCGCATATTAGTAGGTAAGGGTCTAAACTAAGCATGTACTTAGGTCTATCACTCATGGCATACTATTCGCTAAGGACACTCTTCAATACTCGTCTAATCTTTAATTGGAATGCCTACCCGTTTTTGTACAACTTACTCCATTCTATTGTCTATCCTTTTGTACTGTTGTTCGTCTAATCTCTGTTATCTAAAAGCTATCTTCCTTACGAGAATCTTTCGGCTAGGCTACTACCCTATTACCCAAGCATGATGTCATGGTTATCTTGAGTGAAAATTCTTCGAACTCAATAAGATAATAAGATTTCTAAAATCCGAAAATCCATCGGCTATGATACATTGAAAATAGGTTATCATCACCTACTACTAAGGATAGGTCCAACAAACTCATACCATATTAGTCAAAAATCTAAATTACTGGCCTTAATCAGTTTACGTGTAAACCCACAATATTCAGCTATCATTCCTATAAGACTTCTATCTTCCATTTACACTTCCTTACTATGTGTAAATCTATAATCTAAGGGTCTTGTGATAATCCTCTACAGAATAACCATCAAGTTAGTATGTGATTCTAAACCAGTGTTTAATTTCTTGAAGTTCGTATTACTTCGAGACTGGTCAACAATTTCTACTCGCACTAACTTTCAAAATTCTAAAAGTATTACAATTTATAAATACTAAAATTATTATCCCTCAAGTCCATACCATAATCCCTTCTCCTTGGATTATACGACCATAATATCTTTCTCTTATCATTTATTTTCTACTAACCTTCATATCATTTTTGTATGTTAATCTTGTTTTTAACTTTAAGCTTCACCAATCATGACCCAGTACTTTTCGTTTCGTATTATAGATCTTCTAGGCAACTACCAAGTGATAAAATCTTCGGTCCTTCCTAGATCCTTCTCTCAATTTAAAATGCTCAAGGTCATGTACTCCTCGTGAATCTCTTCTTGTTATCATTCTACCTTCTTCACTTGAACCTGAGATTTCTCCTAGTTTATTCCATGTATACCCTTCATCAAAACTATATGGTTACCATCTTGTTATAGCTTGTCATCTATTATAGGCAATTCACTATATCTAACTCAAGACTATAACATCTATCAAAACTCTCATCCTTCAACCTATTTGCTCTATCACAGATACTAGCTTATCCACCCAAGTAATCACGGGTGAAACTCACTTGTTCAAATAACACTGACAATCCAAATAATCAAGTACATCTAATTTGATTTTGAAAGCCATACTTTAGTACTCGAGTTATCTAATTACTCAAATATTAGGTCTAGCAATCTACCTGTCTATTTAGTCCAGATTTATAGTCATCAATAATTTAAGGGGGTCATAAGATCTAGTTTTGATACTAAAAGTCACAAGACAACTAGATATTTAACCACTATTGCCTGCTACGTAAGGTTCCAATTTCTTAAGGTCATAATACCATTCCTTGTATCACCATCATGGGCCACGACTAATCACAGCATCTAGCTATGTATTCCATAAAGTATTCAGTGCATTAGAATCAAACCATCTTCCTAAATTCTAATACTTCCAAATTACTGCTACCTTAAGCAAGGGAAGGTTTTATTAGTTCTAGGCCTCTAATATTATATTCAATTCTCATGCTAACAATCTACACTGGCTCTAGCATATAGGAATAACCTATCTATCTACCCTACTAAAGGTAACCATCTTCTCAAAACATTATATCCAGCATGTCTTCTTCCGCCTTGACAAGGATCTGCTTCTGGAGAAAATACCGCACACGAACGTCCATCTCTCTGAAATAGGGAGAGATGATAAACAATAATAAAGATGTCAAGGGAATGAACGAGTATAATTATGAAGTCCAAGGGCGATAATCAAATGCTAAAAATTTGTCAAATCAGTTGTGGATTGAGATACTAATACTGCTAATCCTGATTACAGACTCGCTCGGTACCGAAAAGTAATCGAAACGATTTAATCAGGACCTGCATGGGCCACCACAAAAAATATGTCACGCCCTAGTCCCAAAATACGTAGGACTAGGAATACGTAACATGCCAGCTACGCATTCGACCAGACTCTGGTCCGACTCGAATACGTATAAGCTGTATTATAATGGTCACTATCTAAATAATCAAGTAAATATGAATATTTATGCCTCAATCCACAATGAACAGAATACACAAGAATGAGCTACATATGCTAAATTCGGCCACCTAGTAACACACAAACTCGAATAGACTCGAGAAAGAAATATGAGTCTATAAAACTAGGCTACATCAGCAGATAAATAAATAATATGAATAAATAACCATAACTCCGGTAGAAATGATATAAGTACCTGGTACCAATGCCTGTAAGACAAGCAACTCCATCATCAACTCCAAAGGCTCCATAACCGTCTATGCTGCAAAAACTGGCAGGGGACTAGGTCCTCAGAGGGACGTAACAAGATACAAGAAACAATATGCCAAAAGTAAAACAGTATAATGCCACATACTCAAGGGTAACTACTGTAACCATCTAAGTGATATGCACGTGAGAGTATGGTATCGTATCCTGGGTTGGTACTCACGAAAGATCCCAATGGACACTTCCATAATCTAACAGTACACTCAAGGCTCCGTGTGGGGGAACCAGGAGGAAGATGTATATATATAAATATAATACTTTAGATTCCGCATAGGGAACCTAAAGCCTAGTACACATAAATAGTAATAGTAAAATATGTCCAGAGCATGATGAAAACTCTTCCCACCTAATGTAAACTCATGTCTCAAGTCCACGATGTCTCATGTCCATGACACGCAAGATCATGACCTCTAGCTAGTGCAACGAGTCATAATAATATCCATATAATATGCAAGTCTTATGTCTCAAATCCTATAATCCTATACAGAATCTCCATGAATAACTCAAGAAAGATTCTGTCATATAAAATAGTGTCAAGTGTCCTAGTGTATGGCGTACTTGGTATAGCAAGCACGTAAAAATAGGATCGTGGAATCAACTCTCTAAGTGACGTTACACGACTCCGCGTACGGCGTTGACACCCAAATTTTGTTCGGACGCTAAGCAACGTCTCACGGTCCTAGGTTAAACATACATATCAAATAACTATAATAACTAAATAAGATAAAGGCAAGGAACTGTGATACATCATGGCAAGGTACACTTGCCTTGGTTCTAAACTTCGTCAACTGCTCCTGGGAAAGTAGAATCTGCATGTACACCTCCGGATGCTGAAACAAATATCATCATTATTCTCAGAATACTAGAAATAGCTAGGATTGACTACCCATAAGTCCAATTTGGACACAGGGACAAAATTGACAGTTTTGGGTCAAAGTGGGGTCCACATATGGCCCACTTTGCATCAAAAAATGTGCAAAAAATAAAGTTCTCCAAATTTGATCTACTCAGTGTCTATGAGTCCAGAACGAAGAGACGAACCCAACGAAACATCCAGAACTGGATTCCGATGAGTCAATCACGAAATTGCCCGTCATGTGGAACCGTGGGACCACGAAACGATGTTTCGTCAACGTTCTCAGAATCAAACCAAACTTGGGTCACAGGACAAGCGTAACACCGCGAATGCCCACACGTCCGTGTTTACGTTATGCGCCTTTCGGTGCAACTCGCACACGACGAAGTTGCCTCGTTTGGCGGAACGTACCCCATCTTGGGAGATTTTGGATATTTTAAAAACAAGTTTTTGGTCGTTTTGGAACAAGAATAATTTTACCATTAAAGTAAACTAACAAAAACTTAAAGAACAGTAAAAATCTTGGTTATATTGTGAAAATGTTCCTTCAATTATATTTTGAAAATAATTAACGAGATGGTAGAAAATTGGACATGAACAGGGATACTTGGACTGAAATTCTGAACTATTTTCGAACAGTTTTTCGGGCAACTTCCGGTCGATTTTTTTATCATACCGTGGTGTCTAAATTCGTTCCACTTGAAGGAAATCCTAGAGGGTTATGTTGTGAACATACCAGCGAAGACGGGACACAAATCGGACGAGCGAGAAAGGCGGAGGCTGCGTACGAAGGAGGGGCCACACGGCTGCTGTGTGCGCAGAGGGGGCCGGCTCGGCGGCGCGACAAGATTCGGCAGTGGTCGGTGGTGCGGGCGGCTCCGACGGGTGGTGGTTACTATTTAGGGTTAGGGTTTGAGGTGCATGTATATATGTATGTATATATATAAGAGGGGGAAGGGTGGTTCCTATGCGTGGGGAAGGAAGTATTGTTATGGGTTTCGGGTTATGGGTTTGGGTTAGTGTTAATGGGTTTAGATTTTTGGTTTTATTTTAATTAATCTCTCTCTCTATATATATATATTTATGTATATGGACATTTAAAAATAGTTTTAGATCATTCACTACCTTGTGCCTCAACCGCACAGTCATCTTCTTACCATTGAAGAGGTCATTTGATGCCACCGCTGTAGTCGCCTGGTTATCGCAGTATATCGGTACCGCCAAAATCTGCGCACCAACCAATGGAAGATCATACATGAGCTCCCGAAGCCACTCTTCTTCATCCGCTGCAACAGCCAGTGCATAAAACTCAGTTCCATCGAGGAATGAGAGAGCATAGTCTACTTCTTCGACTTCCACGATATAACAGCTCCACCCATGGAAAAGACGTATCCTATTGTGGACCTTTCGCTCTCTACTTCTAAACACCAGCTTGCATCACTGAAGTCTTCCACTACTGTCGGATATCCGCTGTAGTGCAGTGCATACTTCTGAGTTCTCCTAAGATATCTCATCACTCTCTTCACAGCCTTCCAGTGCTCCACACCTGGGTTGCTCGTGAATCGACTCAGCATCCCCATGGAAAAATCTATGTCAAGCCTTGTGGCAGTTGTTGCATACATCAAACTCCTAATGACGCTTGAATACTTCAGCTGCCTGACGCTTTCCCTAGGATTTGGCTTCAGCTTCTTGTCACACCTGTACGGAGTATCGATCACTGGAAGATCCTGATATCCATAGCGTGTGAGCATCTTCTCAATATAATAAGACTGTGACAGCGCCACTCCAATGTCTTTCTGGATGATCTTTATCCCCAAGATACCATCAGCTTACCCTAAGTCCTTCATACTGAACTTAGATGAGAGGAACTTCTTTGTCTCAGTGACACGTGCTAGATCCGTACCCAGGATTAACATGTCGTCCACGTATAGACAAACGATGACTCATCTTCCGTCAGCGAACTTAGTGTAAACGCACTTGTCCGTTTCACTGACCCTGTAGCCGTTTGATCTTATGACTTTATCAAACTTCTCATGCCACATCTTGGGAGCTTGCTTCAGACCGTAAAATAATTTTACCAACTTGCAGACTTTGTCTTCAAGCCCTTTAATGACAAATTTTTCTGATTGTTGCATGTAAATCTCTTCGGTCAATTCTCCATTCAGGAATGTTGTCGTAACATCCATCTGATGAATGACTAGTTTGTGAATTGCACTTAGAGCAATCAACATCCTGACGGTCGTCATCTGTACTACTGGAGCATATGTGTCGAAGTAGTCGATCCCCTGCTTCTAAGAAAATCCCTTAGCAACCAGTCTTGCCTTGAACTTGCCAACAGTTCCATCGGCATTCATCTTCTTCTTGAAGATCCTCTTGTGCACTCATACTATTCTCCGGAATGTCTGTGATAACAATGTTCTTGTGCCTTGAAAACTTATCTTCAAGGAATTCTGCGTCGCGAGATTCGATGATATGATTTGACTAAATATGAAGAAACCTCGGAGCATCACTCTTTTCAGCATATCCCAGGAAGATGGTCTTTGTAGTCCTCGTACCCAGCTTATGAATATTCAAGTTCGGAAGCTTCACAAACGCCGGGCACCCCCACACTCGAATGAAATTCAAGTTGGGTCTGATTTTGAATTAGAGTTCATGAGGAGTGACATCGAAAGTTGCGTACGGCACTCTATTCAGAATGAACATAACCATAAGCGCAGCTTCTCCCCAGAAGCAGTTTGGAAGACCTGCAGTTAACAGCATTGAGTTCAAGATCTCTGTCAACGTCCTGCTCTTCCTTTCAGCTACTCCATTGGATTGAGGATAAACGGAGCAGTTGTCTCATTGACAATTCTATGTTCTTTGCAGAACGATACGAATTCAATAGACATATACTCTCCGTCTCGATCACTTCTGAGTCTCTTGAGTTGTTTTCATGTTTGATGTTCAGTCTCAGCCTAGAACTCCTTGAACTTCGCGAACGCTTCATCTTTTGACTTGAGCAGATAGATGAACGCATACTTCGAGTAGTCGTCGATGAATGTAATGAAATACTTCATCCTGGCCATTGTGGAGAACTGTTTGAAGTCACAGATATCTGAGTGCACCAACTCCAGAAGATCTGTGCTTCGGTTAACCCGTTTGAACGATTTTTTTTGTGATCTTTGTCTGCACACAGACCTCACACTTCTCTACCTCCTTATCCCCACATTTGGAGATAAGTCCTAAACTAGACATCTTGTTTATCCTTTTACAATGAACATGTCCTAGTCTATTATGCCATAACTCCAGAGAATAACCAGAAGAAGAGACTGCATTAATGTTGTTTGCAGGAGTTACTGGTTGAAGTTTGAACATCCCTTCGATACAAAATGCTTTTTCGAAGTGTGTTCCTTTATACGACATCACCATCTGGCCAGCATTGATGTCCATCCTCAAGCCTGTGTTGTAGAGCAGACTTTCCGAGACCAGATTCTTGGCTATTACCGGTACGTGCTTCACATCCTGAAGCGTCAGTGACTTCCCCGAAGTCAGATTCAGTACCACCGTTCCGGTCCTAAGTACTTCAACTTGTGCCTGGTTTGCCACCATGACTTTCTCAGTTGTAGGCTTGTAGGTGGTAAACAACTCCTTCTTCGAGCAAACATGGAAGGATGCGCCAGTGTCCACCCATCAGTCAGTGTCAACACCAACCGTCACAATTTGTGAATCATAGCAACCTTGTTAGGCTTGTCTTGCTATATTTGTTTGGGTTTAGGTCTGCACTCTCTCCGGTAGTGGCCCTTCTTGCCACAGTTGAAGCAAGTCACTTCTGACTTGGGCTTTGGCTTCGACTTGAACGAAGCCGACTTCACCTTGAGATGGTTGAAGTCATTCTTTTTGTATTAAGAAGCCTTATGCTTAGAGTTGCCTGCATGCACCAAGTTGGCTTTTGTCAACTGCTTTAAAAACGTGTCCACTTTGTTTTGAGCCATCCACTCATCTTTAACATGGATGTTGTGCAGTAGTTGATCAAGGCTTATTTGCATCTTCTTCATGTGCATGTCCGAGATAAAATTGTTCCATCCAGGCGGGAGCTTGGCCACAATACCCCCCACGACAAAGGCGTCGTTTAAGAGCATGCCATCATCCTCAAATTTTTTACGTAACTTGAGAAACTCCTTGACTTGAGGCAAGCAACATAGTCTTGTCGGCTTCAAATCGCATGTTACAAACCTTTTCAGTCACATGTATCTTATTGCGATTCTCATCCGCCTTGTAATGCTTGTCTAGAGACTCCCAGACGACCTTAGCATGGTCTGTCTTAATGTATGACTCCACCAGAGTATCCTCCATGGAATTCAGAATCAGCAGCTTGCAAAGGTTTTGTCTCTTCTCCAGTTGTTCTGCTTAGCAGTTGCAGTAGCAACTGTCCGAACAGTAGTATCATCACCATCTGGAACAATCGGCTCTGGTTTTGTCAGAACGTAGTCCAAATCGTAGATTAAGACATACCTTCCTCTTACAAGCGTTGTAATGATCCCCGTCAAACTTCTCAAATTTGTTAAAACTTGTATCAAGAAGTTTCGTACGATTGTTCTCCATCTTTCTTGGATCTTACTTTGAGATTGTTACTCCCGAGGCAAAATCAATGATGAAAAACTGTGTTCGAGATCAGAGGTTCACACAAAAGTTCTCACTCTGACTATTCTCGATCTCCACAAAGAACAAAATATAAGGATCCAGATACAACCTGCTGTTACAACAATAGCCAGAAAATGAATCTCTCGTTCTTTCTTACAATCGCAGTTGCAGACGGACAGAACAGAGTTACAACTCATAGAAGAGAGGAAGAAGAAGAAGAAGAAGAGACTTTCATTGTTGGGGTGATAAAGATCATCATTGCTCAAAGCAAAATTCGTCTCGACACGATCTGCTTTCAGGAACCAGCAAGTTCACGAAGAACTTCTGGAACGCTCGTTGTCACCTCTGTCTGAACTCACTGGACTCCAATGGTGGCGGCAGCAACAACTCTCTTCGTCTCCTAATTTTCGAAGTACGTTCTCAAAGAGGCACGAATAAAGTATTTATAGAGAGGATAAAATTCTAGCCGTCCAACAGTTACGAAAAAATAGGAACAGATTAATTATGAATCCCTAAAAGATAGGCACGAATTAATTTCAAATCACACAAAGAACGGATCTGAATAACACACCATATCTTTCCATAACCGTTCAAATATATTCGCAGCAGCAGCAGCGCATGCGACAATCAAATGTGTACAAGCGCCTGCGTCGATGCTGAAATACAAAGTACGTCAATAAAGCGTCACTTTGCGCCATTGAGTCCGAGTTCGAGTCGGGACTTAGCTCCTATGAAAATAATTCCAAAAAAATAACAAAAATATAAATATTTTCATTGAGAATTAATCATTTTTCTTCCTAGAAAAATATCTCCACATGGCACCCACATGTCCCACCACATCTCATGTGCGCACCTCAACTCATACAAAGTATTATTTTGAGAGACTCACTTTGTAGTATAGCCAATGTGGGGCTATTTTTACTAATTCAAAGTAAATAACAGCAACAATAATCACCATTAGTCATGCTCGTGAGGAGAACTTCGACTGATCGATCAGTTGATGTTGATCGAGCAGATCCAAGCGTGATCGACAGTAAACTTCGTCGGGGAAAATCGAACCGATCTCGAAAAGAGAAATGAAATCAGATTAATCAAAATGAATTCTAAAGTTGAAGGAGACGAATTCGAAATCGATCGAAAATGAATTGGACAGAAAGAGATTGAAAGATGAGTTTACCAGAGCTTCGTCTCTGCCGATGACTGAACTCGTGACGTTCTGTCAATCGTCGGAGAGATGATTCTCCAACAGAGCTCGTCGATGCTTCGTCGGACTGAAGCTCGTCGACACTGCACGTCGACACGATGCGGAAACTCGGCGCTGACTCGAGCCTCAAGCTCGACAGAGCTTCGTCAATTGGCTGCTTCCTCGATCAATCACGACCCTCCGCCATGGCCGTGAGGTGGAGCTCGGAAAGGAAGAAGGAAGGAAAAAGATGAGGGAGAAGAGTGGGGATCGGGACAGAGCTTCGCCGATCAGTCGGTGATGAGAAATAAGGGGTCCGCCCTCTCTTTATATGGTGGGGAGAGCCGGTGTCGGAGGTCGGTAGGAAGGTTCGTGAAGGCGCGGGAAAGCGGTGAGGCGGTTGGTGTGACTCTTCGGGAAGATCCCAGATCTGTCCAACTGTCGGTGAAGAAACGGTAGGCGAGACTTCAGGACTGGTCGAGAATTTTCGAGAAGCCTCTGGAAGCGTCGAGAGTTGTCGGCGTGGGGTGAGTCGGTGGGTGGTCGGATCTTTAGGCTTTCTGATCGGAGATCGGGGATCGGGGATCGGGGAATAAAGGAGAACAGGAGCAATGGTTTCCTTCCCTGGCTTTATCAGCCAACGGGTCTCTATTGGGTTGGATCCATTATAAGCGGGTTTGGGCTTAATGGCTACGAGTCTCGGTCTGATTAATGGACCAAGTTATCCTCAATGGGCCAGATCTGAAACAGGTCTTGGATGAGGAGTTGGGCTGATGAGTTTGACTCATGGATTGGTTGGGTTACCCAATCCAGGTCTGGACTATTGGGTTGGTTTGATTGAGCCCGGTTCGTGTGGTCCATGGGTAATTGGATTGGGCTTCTTTCCATACTTGGGGCCGAATGGTAAATGGGCTTTGGTTTGGTTGCTTAATACTAGGGATAATACTATAATTAGTGTTGTATACTAATAATATTACACATATGTTTAGCAATACTAATATCTATATACTTAACATTTTAGCAATATTTAAGGTGACCCTTATTTGCTAAAAGACTTATTGTGAAATATTATTTACTTATCATTTCAAAAATATAGTACTAAAAATTTATTGGAAAAAATTGTTTATTGAATTTTCAGGAAAGGAGAGTTACATTTTCTGCCTCCATCAATAGTGTGCCTCGCATAAAATTATACGTCTTAAACTTTCTAGGCTAGACAACACAAGCAGCAAGGAACTAATACAGACTAAAGCAAATATACCTAAGTTACTTGTAGAAACATTGAAAAATCCCATGATTAAAAGCCACTCTTAAGCTTGAAAGAGTGATAATCTTAAAAGAGTACATTTTGGTCCATTGACTAATTTATGCACAAAAGACTTGCTCGCATAAAAAAAAATCTGAACGATTACTCATACTTAAAAAGTTCGTCAATTATCGAGCTTACAAAAAACTGTGAAGAATGACCACAAGTCAAGCTTAAAAGTTGCAGTATCAACTACGTTGTTGAGGAAGATTATCATTTTTTTTAAGCGCAGTAGTGTCTCACGTTAAAAAATACATCTTTAGAGTGTAGGATAATGGTGCAGAGGAGTTTTCTACACACGCTTAAAAACTTCATGAAGAAAAGATGGTGCGTGCTCTTCATTAATGACAGCAAGAATGCATTAAAGAGCGAGCTTTGACACTCCTGACATTCTTCAAATTCCAAAACATACGAAAGTGTTGCAAAAATGGAGGAAGTATTTATTACCTTCCCTATGAAATGTGCCACATGGCAGCTAAAACAGTTCGTCATTCGTAAAAATTTATACAGAGCTTCACGTAGAATGAAATGACGCTTAAAATTAAGGTTTTCTCTTCAAGATAGGCACACATATCATTTTTTTACGCAGAAAATTTGTATTTAGCATTTTGAATTCTGAGGGCTGTGCAGAGCTTTTAAAGGGTGAATTTTAAATTTTGACACGACAGTCATGATTACAGTCGTCGTAATCATAACAATTAATATATTCCTTGTAACTGATGACATGTGCCACACGAACAATGATTCACGCGAGCATTCACATCCATTATTTATGCACAATAAATGTGTAATTTTTTTATGAGGGGACTTTCGGCGCGAAAAAAAAAGCAAATCAGTGTAGTTTGCTTTGTTTTTATGCGAGATTCCTATAGATAGTCATTACAATGTTGAATTATTGTAAATACCTCATTTTTTGTGCTTCCAATGCATCGAAAGCATAGATTCTTGAGCCCATAGCCGACTTGCTGCCAGATTCTTTTCTCCATGGTGTTGTGAGTTGAACTTGGTAAGTTTTTTCCATCTTCAATCGGGTAGTCAACGGAGTAAATTAGTCATGCGCCGACTCGATCTCCAGATCTTTTCCTTGCTTGCACTTAGACATTCATAGTGTAAGTTTCGTAAGAAAGCATTCTTTGTACTTAGAAAGCAATAATTTAAAGTTTTCAAAAGAAAAGTTATACTTTTGTATTGGAAAACAAAATAGCACTCTGTTGGAGACGTCCTTCACCACCGTCGAGAAGATTGTGGAACAATACGACACTGCGCTGATGGAAACTACTCAATAGATGTTGGTTATTGAATTCGACTAGCAAGCTTTCAAAGATATACTATCGGAGGGATGTTCAAGCCCTTCACTGATTGTGAAGCAAAGGAAAACTTGTAAGGCTTGGTTGCCCAAGCCCCAATTCTCCTACCCGACATCATCGACGATGACAAAGGAAAGAGAATACTGGCCAATGGTAAGGAGGACATACTCGTGAACAACACCGCTCAGAATCTTCAAGCCCGTGGCTCTGTAGACAACATAGTTATCAACGCTAGTATGCATGTGTGAGCTAAGAAGTTGTAACGCACCCACAACAAACTGTGCGCAAGTCATGCCAACCTCGACAAAGGAATGCAATATGATCCTGACCAGTCTGCTAACAAATGCTCAGTTAAGTCCACTCTCGCTCTGCACAACGGTCGAGATAAACGAGTGAAGAACAATGTTGATCTGCATAATTTTTATGCCCAGCAGTGTATGTACGCAAAATTCGACGTCGATAGCAAGTTAAGAATGTCATGACCTACGCCCTGATGATTGGACTGCGTGTGCACACCCAGCCTACGCCATGACATCGATGGTTGTATACCGTCTAGACCTTAATAATCATCATATGCACAACGAGTATCAATTACTTAATCACTGTAAACCTCAAGGCCCAAATTTAGGATATTTTAAAATTTTATTCCTAAACTAAGATAGAAAGCATTAGTAACATAATAGGTCAATGCCATAGTTATTTGCTTTGAAGAAATTTCTAAAGTAAATCAACAAGGGACGATAGAAAGTTTATTGATAAGGTTCATATTTTGTTAAATTAAATAAATAAGTAAAAAAGAAGATAAATAATTAAATAAAATATAAGATATCATTTAGTTCCTAATAGAATAAACGAATGACTAAGTATATTTATGTATTGCAATTATCTACTAGAAACATGAACCTTAATTTTAAATTATAAGAGAGCCCAAAATTTAAATATAACAATCTTATCAAATCTTCTATAGATAGAATCAAAAAATATTTTAAGTCATTCCAAATCAACCCTAAAGCTATCTACATATATTAACACATAAAAATATAAATCTCTAAGTACATAATCTATACTTAGATGGATCTATCAATCAATATAAATTATAACCAACTAAACCCTTCATCCTAATCATATCCTTAAACATAATTAATCTTATCTGAATTCACGTGTGTATATATATATATATATATATATATATATATATATATATATATATATATATATAATGAGGCTTCAAAACGGCTCAAAAGTGAGTCGTATAAGCTGTTTGTAAATCCTCAACCATTTATTTTTAAAAATTAATATTGCGTAAAAAAAATTGTTTAAAAAATTAAATTTGTTATAAATAACGTCATAGGAAATAGAACTTGACCAACCAAGGAGAATGTCTCCCACCTTAATCACATGAACTAAAAGAGGTGTTTGGTTATAGTTAATATTATGTAGTTAAACAATTAGTTAAAAAAAAATTTAATTCGTGAGGATATACGTACAGCTTAGACGACTAGCTTTTTAAGACTTTTTTTATAAAGAGTAAAGATATATCCAAAAAAATATATAATTAAATATTTAAACTATTTTACAATAATATTAAGAAAAAAATTGCATGCAAAATACGTTCATTTACTAGTATGTGTGTGTGTGTGTGTGTGTGTGTGTGTGTGTGTGTGTGTATATATATATATATATATATATATATATATATATATATATATATATATATATATATATATATATATATATATAATGTTCATCTCCCTTCTTTTATTAGCTAAACTACATATCCATCCAATTCCCATGCTCCATCCCTTCTACACCCATATACTGATTAAGCTCCGCCAACCTTGGCGACTCACAAGCCGTAGGCCACAACCTGTTCGGCCCAACCACCGCTCCTCTCCACTTTTTCAGTCACCACCCTCGGCATTCCAACTCGCATGCATGTTTGTTGGAGGCATGGATCTGGATTTTCTATGCTTCTACAAGAACCTTGTTCGCCATTAAAGTAAGTTTAAGAAACTTTTGCTTAACAACCAACAAAAAGTACAAAAAAATTCTAGACAGAAAATCTTAGTATAATATTTTTGATCTGGGAAACGTGATGATGGAGATCGAGTACTGCAGCGACTCTTTTACTCCGTTGACGGTCCAACGAGGGAATGAGGATGCTCACTTCTTTTTTCTCTCTCTTGAGCTTGTGTGCACATACGTAGCTCGCCTGGGGGGTATGGTCTCTGAAGCAGAAAAGCCAACCTTTTGGAACGTCCAAGTTTCTCCTATTTATAGCCATCATGCTGATGGGCTATAGGTGTCGCATATGCTTCTGTTTGGTGGCCGCAGGGGACTCCTTCAACAGAATACGGTTGCAACTATAGTCGCATACTATGGGCAGGCTGCCACGCGGCTTCGGGTAAGATCTGTTGTTTGATAAGATCTCGGGGTTATTTTTAACTCCCTCGTATGCGTGACTCGATCAGCTGGACACGTAATCAGCACTAATTATGTGAAGATCTTTTCGGTTGCAACAGACAGATCTTGTAAGATGAAAGTCGCATAACATCTTGGCCGCATAAAGTCTTGGTCGTCTAACATCTTGGCCGCATATGTACTCTCCTTTGGCCTTGATCTTATGGACACTTTGGCCGTATGGCATTGTGGCCGCATGCAAACTCTCGTCTGTCCTTGGTCAAATGGACACTTCGACCGCATGATGATGAGGCCGCATAGGGCCGTAGCCACATATGAGGGAATACGTGGCATGGCACATCTGGCCTTGCTCGAATTGGTTATCTTGTCAGGAAATCTTATGCGGCTCCTTACTTCATGGTTGTTTAGGCCGCATGAATTCTACTATGCGGCTTCCTCTTTGGTTGTTCTGGTCACATGGGTTATTTACGGACCCCTTGGCCGCATGGGCTCTCTGTGGATTAATTTTTTCTGATTCGAACATGGGGAGCATGTTTGTTGGATGCATGGATCTAAATTTTCTATGCTTCTACAACATTAAGCAGGAAAGAGAGATTGATAATATGCAACTGGATAGCCATTTTACGATTTCTCAACGACTATGTATCAAATTTTTCTACATGCATTAATCTCAATGAATGCAAACTTACAGGAATGAAGAGTCACGACTGTAACATTTTCATGGAAAGATTATTACATATTGCTCTTAAAGAGATGTTGACTCTTGCTGTATAGATTTTATTGGTCAAGCTATCTATATTCTTCAAGAATATTTGTTCAAGTAAGCTGACGATGCAGCATATGGTTGAACTTGAGAAAAAGATTGTCTTGACAATTTGCAAATTATATAAAGTCTTCTCGCCTGGCTTTTTGACAGTATGGAGCATTTGTTATTTCATCTACCATATGAAGCATGTGTCGGTATATCTATTTAGTATCGATGGATGTATCCATTTGAAAGGTAAATATTAGTATAAGATCCATTTTTTAACAAATTACGTGGATGTTGGACTCTAAATTTGTTCAAGCAACATGTCTTTATAGGTACCTCCATCATCTTAAGAAGAAAGTCGATAACAAGGCTCATATAGAGCCTTAAATATGCGAAACACATATTATCGAGGTCTCAAACTTCTGCTCAATTTAATTCGATACTCATGTCCAGATAAATCAAAATATGGTTCCAAAAAATGATGAAGCTGGGGTAGATGCACGATATAATGGAGGTTTGTCGATATTCAATATGAGGGGCAGGCCTATAGGTGCTAGTAAGAAATAGTGGTTGGGGGACGATGAGTTGGAAGCAGTTCATCGATATGTATTGTTAAATTATGGCATACAAGAAGTAAGAGATTTGAAGATGTAAGTGACTAGACTTTGACAGTTTTCTCTAATACTGTCAATGAAATATTCTAACTCTACTTCTTATCTCTTAGTGTATTTAGAGATGAAGTAAAAATAAGGATACCTAATATCAATGAGAAGAAACTCCAAAGAAAGGTCGATTATAACTTTACATCCTGGTTTAGCAAATATAAGCAACTCAGATAATATGTTAAATATACTGTTGTTGTACGATTTATGTAGATGTTGATACTAACATGTCTACTATCGATGTGTGATTACAGATTTTTTTGCCTAAAACTACACTCATAAATGAGAGCCTTCGTTATTTGGCATTGGGACCGATTAAGGAAGCAAAGACTTGGCTCGACTACGTCATTAATGGCTTCAAGTTTAAAGCAACTCGGAATCCTATAAATACTAAAATTTTTGCTAACGGCTTGTATACAAAGGATTCTAATGTTTGTGTAAGAGGGACCATCTATGATGACGAGCCAGACTTTGACTATTAGGTGTACTCGAGATAATGTAGAATTGTAATACTCTGCCCCATATGACATGAATATTGTGATGTCCAAATATGATTAGTTCGACACAACACCAAATCAAGGATAAAAAATTAATAAACAACTTGGATTTGTCGATATAAACCATCGAAGGAGATATAAAGGGTCTGACTCGTTTGTGATAGCAAGTCAAATTGTTCAAGTCAACTATATAAGTTATCTAAGACGTCGTAGAGATCGATTTGACTTGTGGACGATATATAAGACTAAAGATAGAAACATGTTCAATGTTCGAGACCTAGCATGCCAGGGGATTAGGTCGAAGAGCCTCAACATTTGGGTCAACAGTTAGAAGAAGACATCGTGGATAATATGGAGGTTGAAGCTATTATCGAGAAAAATAAAGCAAAGAAAGAGGTTGATATACAAGACTTAGCTCATAACCAGATAATTGGCCTTGTCCACAACCAGGAAGACGTCTCTAAAGAAGAAGAAGAAGAAGAAGAAGTTATTTATGATGGTGACGATGTTGATGATGACGATGACGATAATGATAATGATGAGGATGAAATAGATGAATTCAAGATAATGATTAGGGTAATTATGTTGTTTGAAAATATACCTATAAATAGGGTTTAATTTTGTGTCTATTTTTGGATATACTTTTATTTTTTTAGTTACTTAAGTCTATGATACATGCTATGTTTGATGATTAAATTTGCTGCTCTATTTTCATAGTTGTTTTGGAGATACTTATATTTCTTATATATCTATTATACATACTATTTTTGTAGTTCTATGTCTTAGATACATATTGTTTCTGTAGTTCTATTTCATATATGTTTATTATACCTGCTTTTATATATGTGAATATTATAGATGGATGGTGGTCATGGTCAAGATTGTGATCGATATGGTCGTGGTCGTAGTGGTGATCTTATATTACCTGGGGATGGATTACCCCCTCGATCATGCGACCCCTCCAGCTCCTTGTCGATTGTAGGCACCTCCACTCTGCCATGGACTACAGGCACCTCCACTCCACCATGTTTCCCATACCCTACCACTCCAACATCAACATACATACCCCCGCCATAATCTAATGTAGATCCAGCCAACCCATCATCTATTCGTCCACCGGATACTCCACCGACTACATGATGGGTTCCGGAGTATCCAGACTTATAGTATGATGCTAGTGGTCGGTATATTTACTGACCAGATGGTCCTCTGATACCACCAGAGAGGTCGGAAGGGCAGTTCAGACATGAGCTTTGGCCCTTGACCAGTGAGTTGTAAGTAATTATGGTTTAAAATTTAATGTCATTTCATATGTTTTATTTCTTTATTCAACTAGATAATTGGTTATTATTCATAATTTTGTAGGTTTTTTCTTTCTACCACGTCATCTCAAACTAATGACCTTTTTATATATGTTGCTGATAGGAGAGGGAAGGGCGGACGCATATATGGCACCGGCTTCTTGGCGATTCAGATATCGGTCGTCCCGAGACCTCCACTGCTGGGCCTTCTTCTTCTTTTGCTTCTTTGTCTACGATATCACCAAAAAGATAGATCAGCTTCTTACCATGATGACCATATTGTAATCCAACGTAACAAAGATGCGGGAGTCTATTAGCACCATGCAGGCCACCACTGGGGCCTTCCGATGATTGTTGGTCCTTCTTGTGCCTTTGCTCCTCCTGTTTCTGACCCAGATACTTGTGGCTCCATGACGTTTGGTCCTTCCGATGCCTCTGCTCCTTCCATTGTTGCCTCTGCTACTATCCTATCTCCTATCGCATTGACGAGGATCCTAAGTTTACTTCAGTCGGAAGCGTTAAGTTTACTATCATCCGATATAGTGAACTTACTTCCTTCGGACGTCTTCGTTCGTCTACGGGACTAGAGACCATTGCCAGATCGGTGATTTTTTTATTTAAGATTTGTATTGTTGTTGTGATGTCTATATGTACTCCCAGCAGTGTACTTATTATGGATGTATGGACATGTGGTGATGTATTATTATTGTGTATGTATGGATATATGGATTTGAGATTTATATTTTTGTGATGTTTGTATATCTTTTATGGTTTATTTGTTTGTCTTATGTGTAGTTTCAGCGTGCATTTTGTGTTGTTGAATGTCCAATTTGTGTTGGGTGGTTGATATACTATGATTAACAGGTTATATATAGCACGTATGTGTTGGGAGTACTGCAATTTAAATTATTTTATTTCATTTTTTGTAGCTTAGTGATGGCTATGCATCATCTTGGCGATGGACAACGGCGGCTATGCGACACCTAGACGATGTACATAGCCGTTGCTACCTGAGCGATGGCTTAGCGACGTATAGTGATGGCTATCCGATGCATTGGAGACATATTATGTAGTCGTCCAGTGAGTATCATAAACTATTTTCAATATCGAAAACTTAATAACCATTGCATATACGTCGCAACCTAGACACCGGTGCGACGTATAGCCGACGAAATAAGTCGTCACTCAGCTATCATCCAAAGAGTATCAGATACTAGTTTCAGTATCGGAAACTTGTCACTTATCCGTCGTTGAGTAGTCGTTTAATCCAATGGATGGATGATCGCTTGTCCGTCGCTAAGCCAATGTCAAGCTCGTTTGTCGCTGGTTTGACAACAAGTCACTGCCAGGTGGTTGACATGTTATCGAAGGTTCAACTACTTGACGATGGAAAAAGATAGTGCGGGGCATTTACCGACGCCCATAATTTTCCCCGTTTCCGTCGCCTGGACATCGCTAATCCTGTTTAGCGACATCTTGGCGACATATTCGACCTTTGCTAAATCTCTGTATTTGTTTAGTGAGTAGCATCTTATAAACAAACCAAAACTTAGTTAGTAGTACAAAAATTTTGGATCAAAGAGTTGGTCACTAATCCAACTCTTAAGATAGAGAGATATTTTATGAAATTTTTTAGTTCCTTATATCTCAACTTTCCCTCTAGTACAACAACTAAATACCAATAAATTGGAATTCAAGAATGGTCATTGATCATAAACAAATCACAATTATTATAAACATGGGGTTTCACTAACGCAGTGCAAGACTACAAGTTTTTGAACATGCACGGCATATTTGATTAAGTACATTTATAGTTTAGGTAAAGACATCATGCATTTTGGCTGGGTGGGTTCGATCCTACGGAAAAACAGATTATTCCTTCCAACTACTATGTGAGTTAAAAAAATAAAAAAATAGAAGAAGAAGAAGAAGAAGAAGTAGTAGTAGTAGTATACTACTCTTCTTTTATCTATGTAATGAAGAGAAATGTATTTCTCACCAAAAAAAAATACAAAAATAAGATATATTAAATGATTACAAATATGATATGCATATAAATTAATAAAAAATTAAAATTAATATTAGTAAAATATTATTGCATGATATAAAATAATTTCAAAAATTGACTTATTAAGGAGTGTCAGAGGCATGGGATAACTAGTTTATTACATGGCAGAAATAATGTCCTTACTTCCATTCACTTAAAGTTGATCTTGATGTTGATATAAACTTAGGTGTTGTTTGGTTAGTTATATGTAACATTTGTTGGGGGTTTTGATTTTGAACTCTAGAAAATAGGCCCACGTCCATGGGGCAACTCCAAGTGTGTATTTTAATATATGAATCTTATTTTATTGACTTATGCACATGGGGAGTGGTAGCTCATATGGTTAAGATGGTGAGAAGTTTTTCTAAAGGACAAGGATCAAGACCTCCAAACATTTATGTTTTTGTCACTCATTTACGGGTTTCCTAACCCAGACTAGGACCCTGGGCATTGGCGCAAAGTGGTGCTTTGATGGCACAGTTTGTGCTTGCATTGTTCTGCGCTCATTCTAGTACAATTTTTGTGTGGACGCAGCGAAAGGTGCTCCCACAAAAATTATCATGCATGTTAGATTTTCGCACAGAGGGTGCTCGTGCAAAAATTGTGTTGCGTGGTTATTTGAGTAGATTTTTTGTTTTAACGGCTCCTTATCCGTAGGAATTTGGACAACGTAGGCTTCAGCATGGGTGCCATGTGGGTGTTGTACAGGCACTGCACGGGTGTTGTATTTCTGCACAAAGGCTGCTGCTTCCACAATAATTATCACTTGCGCTATATTTTCGTACGGAGGGTGCTCCCATGAAAATTATCATGCGTTTCAGATTTTCGTGCGAAGGGTGCTCGTGCAAAAATTGCGTGTGTATGGCTATTTGAGTAAATTTTCTATTTTAACCGCTATCCGTGGGGATTTGGAGATAGTAGTTGTAACTGCACCTTATCTGTAGGAATTATCTTCGAATTAAGTGGATGGTGGGTGTTAGGATTTGGATCATGCCTTTATTATATATGTTCTCCTCCCTTCTTTTTTAGGATAGATAGAAAATATATTGCTATGAGAGAAGAGTCAACAACAACCAAGGCAGATCCACGAAGTGCTATCCGTCAGTCCAATTCATCCAGCTCGAGATCTACAGCGAAGGTGACAAGAAGCGTTCCAGAAGTTCTTCGAACTTGCTAGTTCCCGGGAGCAGATCGACGAAAATGGTTGAATATTTCTTTGAGTAACGGTGATCTTCATTATCCCAGCGAGCTTTCTTCTCCATCGAGTTTTTATGTTCTGTCTATTGTAGCAACTATACTTGCAAGTTTTTTAAAGTGTTCTTTTTTTTAGTAACTTGTGGTTGCAAAGTTTTTGTTTCAAAGAGTCATTCTGTAATCTAATTACATAAGTCTAGAGAGAAGTAATCAGTTGTGTTTTTTTAGTTTTTTACCAACGTTTGTATGATCTTTGTAACCTGGCAATTACAATCTAAAAGCAAGATCCGAGCAACGAAGATGAAAAACTGTGCAAGCCTTCTCGACACGTTTTCACAAACTTGAGAAGTTCGAAGGAAAGTATTACAACAACTAGAGAGAAAGACCTCCCTGAATCTTCAAATCGTCAATGTTGAGTATGCGTTGACAAATTCAGAACCTACTATCCCAGAAATAGATTATGCACAAAAGAAGAAAAGCACGACTACTGCACAAGAAAAATAGGGAAGAGAACAAATTATAGCGAGAGTTATGATATGAAGGAAGGTCTGCCATTAAATTACACATATTTTTTACCTATACATTGGCATCATAGTTATGGTCATTTAAAAATGTTTCTAAATATTAAGATACCTTTCTTATATACTTTTTACTCGTGTACTAACTCTACTCATTGAATTACACACCTTCCACTCATTGAATTGTACATTTACTTATTTAGAAATGATCCACTAATATTAGACTTTTGTAATTTTTCTTGCATCAATAGAGTTATGCTTATCAATGGGCTTGTGGATTCTCGCTCTCATCTTCTCGGCAACATGTGGAATCTCTTCATCATCATTGTCGTTATTGTTTTGACGTTCTTGTTTTGTTGAAAATTTTGTTTGTGGGTGTTTGCTTAAGGGTGGATGGTCTATTGTTGTCAAAGCCTTTTTTGTATTAGCATATGGCCTATATGTTGGTTTGACTAGAATACTAATGTTACTTTGTCTAATATAATTATGGTTTGTAAGCAACTCTTTGTTGGTACTTATGAATTTGTGACTTTAATTTATTAATATGATAATTCAGTCAATTAGTTTACGTAACTTTCTTTTGCTATGTTATACTTTATTTTCCTTCTCTAAATTTATGTTAGTTTAAATGAATGAAGATCTGGAATTAGAAACAATAATAATAAACTAATTACGGCATTTTGTCCATGCTGCAAATGATACCTACAATTTGGCGAAAATTATTTTTAGCAACATTAATCAAAAGTCAATTACAACATGCTACATATGCCATAAATGGTAGTTAAAATTTTGTCAGAAAACCATTTATGACATTCATTCTTTTATATTTACAGCGTGTTTTTAGATCATTTCAATTTGGTGGGAATAGCTTTTACCACATCCATCAAACGTCATTTAAGGCACACCAAATATGTCATAAATGGTAGTCAAAATTTTGTAGGAAAAACATTTACGACATTCATTCTTCTACATTTACAGCGTGGTTGGTGATCACTTAAGGCTTTTGTATGTGTGTTGTAAAAAATATGGACATTTACGGCATTGTCTTTTACGATGCCATCATATATGTCGTGAAAGATTATTTACGACATGTTTCGCACGCCATAAATAATTATTTTCTTGTAGTGAAAACATATCGGATGAAAATAGATTTTCAAGAAGAAGATAAAGGCCAACGAAACTATTGATAAGCTCAAGGCTATGCTAGTCTCTAAAAAGTTTTCTCAAAAGTATGGATCGTCTACTTTGACACATATGCTCCAGTTGCATGGATGACAACTATCAGGATGATGTTGCTCTTTGTGCAATTCATAAGCTGATGATTTATCAGATGGATATTAAAACAACATTCCTGAATAGAGATATGACTGAAGAGATTTACATGTAGCAACCAGAAGGGTTTGTCATCAACGGTCTTGAAGACAAAGTTTGCAAGTTGGTAAAATATCTATATGGTCTAAAGCAAGCTCCATAGATATAACATGGTTAGCAAAACTGATAAGTTTGATAAGATCATCAGATCAAACGGCTACAGGATTAGCGAGACTGATAAGTGTGTATTCACAAAGTTTGCTTAGTGTCTCTATGTGGATGACATGCTAATCCTGGATATGGATATAGAACATGTCACAAAGACAAAGAAATTCCTCTTGTCCAAGTTTAGTGTGAAGGACATGGGAGATGCTGATTGTATTCTGGGGATAAAGATCATCATGATGGAAGTTGGGTTTGCTCTATCACAAGCTTACTAAATAGAGAGGTTGCTCACATGCTATAGATATCATGATCTTTCTGTGATCGATACTCCATATAAGTGTGACAAGAAGCTGAAACCAAATCTAGGAGAAAGTGGCAGGCAGCTGGATATTCAAGCATCATTGGAAGTTTAATATATGCTACGAGTTCACAAAACCAGATGTTGCTTCTGCCCTAGGAATGCTGAGTCGGTTCACCAGCAATCCAGGTATAGAACTTTAGAAAGTGGTGAAGAGAGTTACGGGATATCTCAAGACGACTCAAAATTTTGTATTGTACTATAATGGTTACCCGACAGGGGTGGAAGGCTTCAGTGATACTAGTTGATGCTCATAAGAAGAGAGAAAAAGGTCCACAGGAGGATACGTCTTCTCTATAGGTGGGGCTACTATATCGTGAAAGTTGAAGAAGTAGACTTTGCTCTCTCACTCATTGAGTCCGAGTTCTATCCTCTGGCGGCTGCAGCGGATGAAGCAGAATGGCTTTGGGAGCTCATGTATGATCTTCCTCTGGTTGATGCGCAGATTATGTTTATGCCGATCTATAGTAACAACCAAGCCACTGCAGCAGTGGCATCAAACAATATTTTTAATAGTAAGAAGAGGACTATGTGACTTCGTCACATATCACTGAATAAGCGCATCAAAGATGACATCATTACAGTGGTTGATGTCCGGAGCCTGAAGAATCTGGCAGATCCATTTACCAAAGGCCTCAAGCGCCAGGTGTCGTAGACACAGCAAAGAAAATGGACTTAAAGGAGTTTTGATATTATATCATTGTAATTCCACCATAAAGTATTATGCTATTAGTTCAAAAATAAATCTACTAAGTATCTTACTTTTGTTTTAAGTAAGGATCATTGACTGGAGAATTTAGGCACAGAGGTTAGTCCTTAGAGACATTATTGGGATTATATCCTGAACCTCTGTAGTCTATTGTTTGCACTTGTATAGAGCAAGTCATGTAAGAGGATGACTTTAAGCCTTAATGAGTTCATGGGCATTTTGAATATTCGGCGTGCTTAACAGGAAGCACAAGTAGCCTAGCACTACAAAGGGGCTAGTATCTTATGCTATAGTGGCATGACACCACATGAGGTGGGACCTCGGCTTCGAGCTATGTCACAGCGACGTATCACCTCATAGAGGCAAGAAGCCTAACGTTGAAAGATAGAAAGGTAGTACATCACTATAAAGAGGGTAGGACCTCAAGCTATAGTAGGATGACACCACCAAGAGGTTGGACCTCGGCTTTGGGCCATGTCATAGTGGCATAGCACTGCAGGTAAGCAAAAGGCTTCATACTAAGAAAGGATAAACTCTCTAAAGAACTCACCTATGTGTATGAACAGAGATAAGGTCATCTCTTAAGAGTAAGCTTATAGACACCCAAGATACGTACACAGATATATACCATGTAAGCACAGGTCCTTTAAACGTGCGACTAGAGGTACAGTTGATGTCATTGTGTGAGTGTGAAAGATAGCAACTACGGTACTGAATTCAAGACATAGTTCATTCTGTATCGTTATTGTTGTTTGACTCATACGAAAAAAATTAAGTCGTAAGCAACATCTATCCTAATGTATGATGTACAATAACTGTAGGGAACGCTCAGCCCATATATTAAAATAAGTGGAAGATTGTTGGAATTTTTTTACTTTGAACTCTAGAAAATAGTCACACACCCACGTGGCAATCCCAAGTGTGTATTTCAATATCAGGATATTCTTTTGTTGACTTGTGTACATGAAGAATGGTAGCCCATGTGATTGAGATGGTGGGATGTTTTCCTAGAGGGCAATGATCAAGACCTCCAAAGAACATTTATATGTTTTTCACTCATTTCTTTGGGGTTTTCTTTAGGAGCTAGGCCTCGAAGGGGCCCTAACGACTCAGACAAAAGCGTAGGCGAATGGCGCAAAGTGGCACTTTGGCACTTCGCACGTACTCATCGGGCACAAGATGACACTTGTGTGTGTCATCGCACCGTTCTGTGCTCGTTCTCGTACGAGTTCCCGAGTTGGCTTCCACGTGGGTGTCGTGCGGGTGCTGTGTTTCCGCGCAGAGGCTGCTTCCGTAAAAATTATCACACGTGCTACATTTTCGCACAAAGGGTGCTCCTGCAGAAATTAGCATGCATGTTAGATTTTTGCGCGGAGGCTATTTGAGTGAATTTTCTCTTTTAACCACTCTTTATCCGTGGGGATTTGGTTGTGGTTAGTAACCGCCCCTTATCAGTGTGGATTATATCCGGATTAAGTGGTTGGCGACTGTTAGGTTTTGGATCGTGCCTTCCCTATATATATTCTTTTCTCTTACTTTTTTTAGAGAGAAAAATGTTGCTACGAGAGGAGAATTAGCAACAGCCAAGGCAGATCCACGAAGTATTGTCCGTCAGTCCAATTCATTTAGGTCAAGATCCACAACGAGGGTGACAAGAAGCGTTCCAGAAGTTCTACTTCGAAGTTGCTGGTTCCTTGGAGCAGATAAATGGATCTAATCTTACTTTGAGCAATAGTGATCTTTATCACACCAGTGAACCTTCTTCTCCATCGAGTTTTTTTGTTTCGTCTTATGTAGCAACTGTGATTGCAAGTTTTTATAGCGTTCATTTTCCAGCATCTTGTGGTTGCAAACTTTTTGTTCAAAGAGTCGTTATGTAATTTGATTACATAAGACCAAAGAGCAAAAGTTGTGTTTTCTCAATTTTTCACATACGTATATACGATCTTTGTAATCCGACAATAACAACATTTGTTGTTGTAAGTAGTATTTTAAATCTATTATTTGGTTCCATTTGTTGTGGTATCAAATTCGTTTTTTTAATGATGTAGTTAGAATATATGGTTGCAACTTCTGCGATAAATGGAAATTTATTTTTTGGTTGCTGACTTTCTTACATAAAATGAAGAGAGAAATATAAATGGTGTTGCTGCTATTTTTTGTTGTGATAGTTGGAGGAAATGGTACAATATTTGTTGCACTAATTCTACCATTTACTTGCCATCTACCTCAAAACTAAACAATGGAATTGATAAAAATTGAGCAACAAACCGCATGCATTTCTAAATATAGTCAACCAAACACCTCGTAAGTCATAATAAATAGGATTAACATAACCCATTATTTCATTAAAAAAAAAAAAGTTTATCCAAGAGTTTGGAGATGATGTAGATAGCCAATTAAAGATCTTCGGAGAAGTAAATTTGTAGATTTATCCTCGCGTAATTAGTTCATATTCCTACATACAAGACTTGATGCTCTAAATAGAGAGAGTTTTATTTGACTAGGTGAGTTTTTATTCCAACCTAAGAGGACCTCTCTAAACAAAGACAGCAGTAGAAGAAAACCAAGTATCACATACATACTGATAATGGAATCTGGCCTTCCAGATTTAGGATTCCATATAACACCAATTCTCAACATTCGATCATCTGCTGTCATAAAATGAGGACAAGAATTTGGTCCTTCATATGCACCACCAGTAATAGAGATTTCTTGGATCATTCGGGGTTTTGGGTTCCTCCAAAGTAAACACCAAAGACAAGGACTCCTATTTGAAAGCCGAAGTAGGGATTTCCAACCTCCATAAACTAAGAAGCAAGGTCTCACAGGCCCAAAGAAAAAAAAAACAACTTGCCATCTCCAAATCATCAATAATGACTCTAGATTCCATCTCTCCACCATCATCGAAGACCTTCCGATTATTTTTTATCATAAGATATGAACAATGAATCACCGGTATATGTTAAAAATGGTGAGGCTAAAGAAGAGATCCACAGGATCTACTTGTACGCCTGTACAAAACTTACACGATCTAAAACAAAGCATTACCAAGCCATTAAACCAATACTAGACGCAACAATCACATTTGTTTCTGGATGACGATGATGATGTTTTAGCAGCGATAAACACTTGAACATGAAGACTAAATAACAAAAAAAATATTTTGACAAAAAGTAGTTCAAGGTGCTGTTGCTTCTTGCATCTGAACTTATTACTGTTTATGAAGCAAAATCTGGATTCTACAATATAGTACATAAACAAGGCAAGTCATGTAAGCAAACATGGAAAAGACAGCCATGAGTGTGGGTCTTCGATAAATATCTCAAGGTGCATCACTTCTTCTAACATAATGGAGAGAGCTCACTGACTGCATGAAAGTCCTAAAAAGACAGCAGCAGAAGATACCTGCACCTTAAGATCAGCAATATCAACGTCATGGCCGCCTTCAACTAGGCCCCAGCGATCAACCTGAAAACGGAAAAAAAAAAAAAAAAGGTGTGAACCAGCACAAAGCACATATCGTAAACCATGCCAATGGTTAAACAAAAGATATCTATGAATCATTCCAACAAGTAACCTGCAAATCTTCTTCAAGCCTAATTAGTTCGATAGCCTCTTCAATGCCCAACCTCCCACAAAATATTCCAAGAGGGATAACCAAAGAATGCGCAGCAGAAGCCATAGCATCAATTGCTGCAAGTTCACAGTCATTTGTTTTTTTCATAACATCTTCTACTGCTTTAACAAGACCTTCCTCTTGCCTGCCACCGAAAAAGCTATCATGCACCACTGGCTTAACCCCAAATTCTGACTCTACCCATTCAAGTATAGGGTCAATTTTTTCTTCTTGCTTTTCTGCACATAGTATGGCAATTGTATGTTAAACTTCATTAGCAAGGCAATTCAACTTTAGCAAAACCTATCTGCAAGCACTAATTTACCACACTCATTGTCCTATATGCATTTAAAGCATTAAGAGAAGAAAAGGAAAAAAAACAAACTCAAAAGGAATCATGACAATCGCAATGAATATAAGGTTCTTTAAAAAAAAATTGTTATAATGCAAATGACTATCGTGTAGATAGGTTCTAATCCCAATTATGTGACTATAATATAAAGAAGCTAACAGATCATGCTGCTTCAGACTTCTTACAGATGTAACTTACTAAAAACTCATAACAAGAGAAGACTTCATCACAAAACTTAGAAAGTCAGTTATAAAGTAAGGTAAATCTACATTTTGAAAATGTACTTTAAGCTCATGCAACCAAGGAGCACCATCTATGTTCCCCTTGTGAAGTGCAATATTCTCTAAGGCTGGCCAAAGAGAGAACGATCGTAGACATCATTCCATGCCAATTGAAATCTATACACAAGCAAGTTTCCGCAATCATATATTGTTCATGAGACTGCTCAACACTTTACAATTTACAAGTAAAATGTTATGAAACATTAATTTACAATTAATATATGATGAAGTATAATTCGTTTTAACATTTTTATAAAACCTTAATAGACCAAAAAAAACAGAACACGAAGTCTAGGGGAACATAGATGGTGCTCCTTGGTTGCATGAGCTTAAAGTGCATTTTCAAAATAATCTGGACTTGGGACGTAAGATGATGTGAAGTGCAATATTCTCTAAGGCTGGCCAAAGAGAGAACGGTCGTAGACATCATTCCATGCCAATTGAAATCTATACACAAGCAAGTTTCCGCAATCATATATTGTTCATGAGACTGCTCAACACTTTACAATTTACAAGTAAAATGTTATGAAACATTAATTTACAATTAATATATGATGAAGTATCATTCGTTTTAACATTTTTATAAAACCTTAATAGACCAAAAAAAACAGAACGCGGAAAACACAGACATGTATAAAAAAACTTGATATTTGTACTATAGCACTTAGAAGCCAAAATCTCCTAGAAGGCCAACGAATCTCAGTAAGAACCGAGATTTCGTATTCTTACATAGGACAAGTTGGGACCTCGTTCTCGGCAACTGGAGCGTGTTTCCTCGACGACAGAAGTGCTTCCATAACATGCCCAGAATAGGACATAAATTTGGGAAAGAAAGTTGAAATTTTTTCAATACACATTCACAAAGTAACAAGAAACTAAGGATAACTTATCTTGACATCATAAAAATCACCGTGCGAATGATCTCTATGTAATTTTGAACTGGACTTTATAAATTCTAATAAATATTAAAATATCTATAAATTTTGATAATAATAATTAATAAATATAAAAAAATATTAGTGGACGCTCTGATCACGCTCCGAACTTTAGATTCTTCTAAGTAGTCGTGTTCCCCCGCTCCCGGCTTCTAAGCTATAGTATCATCCTTTTTATATAAAAGATGACAATTTTGAGAAAAAATAAGTCCAACTTTCACCCTCGTTCCAGATAAATACCCCGTACAATTCTTTTAAACAAAATATGCTACAAAACATACAAGCATCAAAGCACGTAAGTTCCAAAATAGTTGACAAAAGATTTAAAATGAGTATTCTGATCTTAAATAAAATATATCTATTTTTAATAACTTCAAAAATAACTCTACTTTATTTAATCTTAAAATATAAATTCTCCCTTTGTTCCCTGTCTCTCCTCTGACCACCGACATATTCTGTGGGGAATATCGAGAAGTTTTTTTTCTTCTATGAATGTAAAGGCAGTCTGGATGGCAATATAGGAGTGAAAACGGAATTTTCTCATGTGGGTATGAATTTTTTTTTATTTGCACTAAAACAAATATAATAACAAAATAGTTACATATTCTATTAGTGAAGATTAAGAAGAAAAAAAGACAATTTAGAGATATATTATTAAAACAGTATCCTTACCTAGCCTAAGCAAAACTAACTCGTTCCGACTTACAAAATAAAATTCCACCATGCCCCCCCATTCTATTCAATTTCAACCCAAAGAACAACCCAAGAGAAGTAAAACTTACAACTACTAGTCACCTTCCAATTTTTCAGCAAGGTTTTCACTACAAAAAGATAGCTAATTCTATCTCATATATCAGAACAACCACAAACCCTTTACTCTGTGCAATTCCCAACCGAAGTCACAAAAGAGAAGAAAACAAATTCTGAAAGGAATTTCACAACAGCAACAAATCATTATCTCAAAAAATTTGGGGTCGGCTGCTTGAATTATCTTCCTCCATTCAGCTTTGTTAAGGCCCATGTCCTATGTAATGCTAACAAAAATCATATCTTTCTTTAACACTTCAAGCCATATCCTTCTTTTAACACTTCAATCCATGTTCGTCTAGCCTACCTCTAGTCTAATGGCTCCATTAACTACTATAGTATCGCTCCTCTTTACGGGAGCATCTATTGGTTCCACCTAAGACGTTTTTCTCTCATCTTATCCTCAATTTGTGCAATCTCTAATTTTTTAGTACACACATTCCTTATCATATTCTTTAATGTATTGTCACTCATCCATCTTAGCATTCTCATTTTGGATACACTAACTTTCTGCATGGCTAGTCTTATAGTAGTTATGTTATAGCAGTCTTTCTACATTGGATATTATTTCTTAATTGTCCATCACTTTGATCCATAAATCATGATCAGCATTGTAGAATTCTGAAAGAAATTTCACGATAAATTGATAAAGAAGTTCATTCTCACTTATTGTACATAGGATTATTATTAGAGAAGTAAAAGATTCATCTTCACCCACACAAGGAATATTACACCACACTCTTCGCAGTCAGGAACAAAGAACCTAAGATTATATAAACCCACATCGAGTTCCTGTATAACCAATGTGGATTAAAGGCTCATAACATTACACCACACTCTTCGTAGTCCCGACGCCCACACGGGCTGGCTTCACACTAGACTTCTAGTCGCCCGACGAACACTGCTATGTCGGCATCACCATCTACGTCGTAATATTGCAAGGGGGGGACATGGTGTAGGCTCTTATACCATTTAATACGAAACTTGGAAGAACTCATCTTAAAAGCTAGTTGTTAGGAAGAGAGACCAAGATTATATCAACCCACATCGAGGCATAATCCAACCATCCATATGGGACTAAAGTTTATAACATCCTTCAACTTATCAAGGCATAATCCAACATATACTTTTAAGAAACCAAGCATAAGGTAAGTAGAGAGAAACTAATCTGAGCTTGAATAAACATATCAGAAACTAAATTCTGTGCCAAAACCATGAGGATCCCCATATTTCCGTGAATAATTGCCTAGACAATGATATATCAATATAAAAATTAATTAGTTTCTTCTCCGGAATCTTTTTATGGCAAGTGCTTTCGCTAGAATTGTCCCTTCATGGTTTATTCTAGCATTGCTATAAGAAATATGCAGGTCGATAGTATAGATTATCATATGAGAGCCAATATGTGATGATTTTATATTACCATTCAATTTCTTCACATTGCTTGGGGAGAAATACATAGTGCAGAGTAGATTATATAAAATAAGAACACAATACATTTTTTTAGGAATAAACGTCCACGGGTTGCTGCCTATTTCTATTTGAACTTATGAACGTCATACTTATATGTCAGTGGTTTCGCATATATGTCCTCCTTCCATTTAACTATTTTTTTCACACAACCACCTGCTTTTTAGTTCGTAGCTTTGTATTCTAGCTTCTAAGATTATAGAACCGCACTCTACAAAAAGTGAATTAAAATTATAATGAGAAAACAATTAAGGATTTGGATATCTGTAAACATGGAACTCAAATCAGTTTTTCAATTAAACGACGACCCCCCCCCCCCCCCCCCCCCCCCCCCCCCCCAAACCCAAATCAACTAACAAAAATGTCTTGTTTTTGTCTTTTTCTTTTGTTGCTGCGGACCTGAGATAGATCTATAGAAGAACAAGACTTCTCGAATAAGACACATCATTTAGAGGGCTATGGATGTGGAATTCCAACCTAATGGGGATACTAATACTCAGAAAGAAAAGGGAAGGTTTAGATAAGAATGGAAGTGATGTGGACAAAATGAGACAAGAAAAATTAATAGAATAGAAATAAGTCTTAGCTAAGAGGCAGTGATATTGGAAAGAACATGTTCCAAATCACGACCGATGCCTTTCTCAAATCCTGTTATTGCAGCACGGGCCATTCCCATGCGAAGGAAGAATCCTATAACAAATAACAGGTAGCTACCAAATTGTAGGAGGTACATAATTGGTTGTGCACCTACCTACTTCCTTTAGCAGTTGCTAATTGATGACGTCAATTTTATGGCACCTATCAATTGGATTCTCAAGAATAAGATATATTTCTAAGTAAACTTCCGATGCAATTCAGTACTGATTTCAAGGAACAAACAATTCAGTAGTTTGATCTTATATGGATATGGTATTTATCTAGGTTTTGTGAACACTCCAAAATGATTGTATACGAGGGAAGTTAGAGGTAGCCCAAACCGAGGACAAGATGAGAGCAAATCATCTTAGGCGGTTTGGAGTTTGGACATGTGCAACATAGACCAATAGATACCCCAATAAGGAAAGATAAGATAGTAGTTGAAGAAACTCCTAGGACTAGAGATAGGCCTAAATGAACCTGGATTGATGCTTTAAAGAAGGATATGGATTGCCGCAATTTTCAACAGGTTTTTTTTTTTTTTTTTTTTTGAACCACCGAGAAATAGGCCGACGCCTAGGCGGGTAGGCGCCTGGTGCCCCCCACCCCCACCCCCGACTAGCATCTACCAACTTTTATAGCCTTGGTTTTCATTAGTGTTGCAAGGACATGGCCCTTAACGTATCTGAGTGAAAGAAAAGGATTCAAAAAGTCATCCCCAAAAATTTGGAATAAAAGCTTTGTTGTTGTTGTCATTCCAAAATCAGCACTACTTGTTTAATGTGGGACATGGCATAAATGAACATTGATTAATGTTTTTAATAGAGCTGAATGAAAGAAAATAATTCGAAGAGCTGACCCCAAAATTTTGGGGTAAAGATTTTGTTGTTGTCATGAACACTCCAAAATCAATAGAGTACTTGTTTCATGTGGAACATGGCACAGATCTACCAAAAATGACACACCAATATCAGTGTTAAGTTCATGTATTAATGTCCATATCAAATTGTGTTGATGGTGCAACAAGCTTGATAAATCGTCACTAAAATGAAACAAACATGACCTTTGCCAAAAATTCTTAATATTGAAATCAAGTACCATTAAAAAGAGAGCCAAGGGAGGACCTATACGAAAATAATTCATTAAAATAAAAACATGCACGGAAATAGCCAAAGATTTAAAATAAATAAGTAGACACACTAAGTTATTACTCAAAAGAAGAACGAAAAAAACCACTTTTCTAAAAGGCAGCCGCCTAGGCGCTAGGCAACTGGCATCCGCCTAGTCCCCCGACGCCCGACTATGCATGTTATTGGGTTTTATGGACTTTTTATGCAATTTTCATTAGGTTTTTTGAAATTTTATATATTTTTTGAATCGCCTACATCTCGGCAGCCGTCTGCAGCCGCCTAGGCGGGTTAGGCGCCAGGAGGCAGGTGCCCACCCGACTAGCGTCTAGCGCTTTACACAATCTTGGAAAAAAACGACAAACACTAAACACAAGAGTAAGTATTCTAGGTACATTTTAGTATAGTCATTAACGAAAAAGGCTTAAAGGGGGAAGACAAATCTTTTAAGTTTCTTGTTCCCAAGATAAATACATATAACAGTAATATTGATAACTAGACAATTCACATCTCAAATTCATAACTTGGAATACGAAATTTGGGGATTCGACCCTCAATAGTATGTTAGTTGCCTTTGCCCAAAAGCCTATAATCAATCGACACAATGTAATTATTTACCAAATTACTCAACAAAGTCATTAGACATAAAATTTACTGTTGGTGTTCTTTTCCACCCTTAACATGGATACAATATCAGGAAAATCTCCCCTCCTACAAACTGTCTAAAATCACCCCAAACTAATACTTTCATGCTAAACAAAATTATATCCTTTCAGAGCTTCACAAAATGTATAAAAAGTTAAATTAAGAAAATAATATATTTGAACTTTTAAAGTTCCCTATCATTAATGTGTCAAACAAGTCATTGATTATCACTAGATAGCAATCCTCTATTCTCAAAGAAAATGAATAGCAGATAATTGAAGCAAATTCAACTGACAGTTGGAATATATAGAGATTTGTGCTTTAAAAATTCAACTTAATTTTGACTCCAGAGTCCAAAAGAGGATGCAATTAATGTGAACTTTAAGATTTTTCACGATACTAAAGGCCTTCACTCGCTTAATCAGATGAAAATAAATTATGTCTTTGCATGATGCTTTGTATGCATGTGCTGTAATTGAGGATTAGAAAAATAAAAACAAGGAATAGTAAGATCAAGAACAAATTGCATTGCAATATCTAAAGACTTTTTGTGTCCAGTGTCCAATTTGGATCAAAGAAGCCTTGTTGGATCCAGATCATGGAATATCCACCTGAATCGTGAACTCGAACATATCGCGACATTAGAAAGTGGTGTTATGCCTAGTTTATATTAGCTAAGCTCAAGAATGAAATCAGAAGGTTCACTCACTTGGTTAGCTAAGGTACATAGAGTTACTTTATTCCCCTCATTGTAAGAAAGATGAAACATCAATCCAATATTAGTAACTTCAAACTCAACTAAATCATCAATTGCCTCCGATCAACATGGATGACTAGGGCTTGGTTTGGGATTGCTGCTGCTTTTCAAAAACTGGCAGAAAAAAGCATCTTTTGATAACAGTGGAGGCCACTGTCAAAAACTGCCCCAAACATGAACTGGCTTTTGAGAAGTTTTTTGATAAATTGTTGTTACCAAACAGCCTTAGACCACTTTCCAAGAAAGAAAAAAAAAAAAAAAAAGAGCAGAAGAGCCTCCAATAAGAAATGCCAAACCCAGCCCAATAGCATCAATCCTCCTTTCTGCCTTACATCATGGGGAAAGGCTAGCAAATGGTTTAGATAGGTAGCAACCAACTCATAGATGATAGTATGGCCAAGCATGTTACCAATAATTCTACAAAAAGACTATGTTTAACATTTGTATATCAACAAA
The DNA here is from genome assembly GCA_036927795.1 of Iris macrosiphon. Classification (NCBI taxonomy): domain Eukaryota; kingdom Viridiplantae; phylum Streptophyta; class Magnoliopsida; order Asparagales; family Iridaceae; genus Iris; species Iris macrosiphon. The sequence continues at coordinate 140,989,782 of JAYESA010000009.1, read as the reverse complement.
TATCTAAACAATCTAATTACAGAAAAACTATATCATGCAAAACCAAGGGTGCAAGTGGGGTGGATTAAGACAGGTAGAGGACCAAGCCTAAATTGAACCTGCCTCTTTCCACCTAAAGAGAAAGCCTCACAATACCTGACACAAGAGTCGGGTTAAACCCTGTTCCGATCAAAAATCCATAGTAATGGAACTTTGTTAACATTACACACGTAGAGGTGAATCTATGTTAAAACGGATATGGACACAGATCGGACACGATACGAGATATGGACATTTCCAAATAAGTACAAGGGTATTAAAATTTAAAACCTATGTTGCACACCTACAGACGCGGTCAGGGTTGCGGCACTTTACGGATACTAACATCACATTGCCGTGTCCAAGCAACATAGAGAGGAATTATAACTCATACCATAATCTTCGATCAATCAGTCTTCACTTCATCAATGTTCAGAGCTCTTATTTCCTAACACTTTCTTACCTGCCCCCTTGCTTACTTGCCTCCCTAACCTACTGTATGACATGTGGGCTACTTTTCTACCTGCCCGACTATGGCACACCAACCAGTTAATGGTTAAGGAACAAAGTATTACTCTTCTATCTAATTGAGTAAATCAAACAAAACTACAGAACTAAGTATTAATTAAGAGCACACTATTTGACTCTGAAGGAGCAATTATGTCATCTGCCTTACCTCACTGCTGAAGAAGATTAGAGAGACCTGATTACCTTTAATTCAACATTCTGAAGACAATTTTTAACCTGTCTAATGCGGCTGCAGGCAGGTACCTATGTGCTCTATAAATACCAAATTTGTTAGGACTTTGACCAAATATCAACAGACAGAAGCCTTGTTTCCATGGCATTAAAAGCTGTTGATCTACTTTACTACAGCTTGAGAAAATAGGAGCCAATTATCCCCCCCTCCCCCTAGTTTAAGATGACTGAATCTGCAATTTGTTTTACTGCTGTGCAAGACAATCAACTCTTAAATAGGTTTCAGTTATATTTCGTTTTATCAGGATTTACGAGTAAATTCACTCTTCCTAGAATTGAGAATTGCGAAAATTTGAGTTTTAATACTAGGATTCTCTAAGGCACCACTAGGATTTCTATACGACACTGCAAATGCATATTTTGCTTTGTCTGAACTTGATCGAAAACGTGCATGTTTGTTTACATAAACAAATGTGCATTAAGTGACGTGTTTTTATCCCCTTTAGCAAATCCAAAAAATACTTCAATGAGTTGTTCATTACTAGACTGTTTGACTATTCAGTATAAATTAGATATGAAGGTTTCAGTAACAAGGCTTTCCTGGCTACAGAGTTTTCATTGACTTGGAAATTGGAATATCAAGTGCATAACTACGTCAATGTTACCTTCACTTTCAAGTTCACACTCAAATGCAGGGGTATGAAGTATGAAGCTATGAACCTCCTAAGGCCAGCCAAGTGATCAATATCTCCTACTGAGTCCAACTATAGAACCTAGGTCCTAAGAAAGCATAAATTACTTCATTTTAACCATGTTAAGTAGCCACTTAAATAAATATCACAATAGAAACACAAAAACATGAATGTGAAAAGCACACACTATGCGGCAGCTTCTTACTACATTCAAACAATTAATATTCTCATGACATATGGGTCTGAGGCATCATGAGAGGGCATTGTTATTACGATCTTCAGTGTATTTTTGCCATTCAATTTGGTATAAAACTTTTTCAGCAGTTTAGGTGTCTAAATAATATTTTATGTTTATCAGTTGATTGTATCGCATAAAAGTTCTAGGCATATAACGACTTCTAGTTTGATATTAGCATGGGTATTGTATGATGCATTTTGCCTACAACAGGAATATGAAATGTAATATAAACAAGATAAGTACTTACTGAGAACTCCTTTCGTCAAATCACTATCACCTGGGGAGCGACAAAACACCAAATCTTGATGAAACTTTGTCATTAGACTTTCAATAATTTTTGTCCGTGTCAGTGGCACTCTTTCTAATGCAGTACAAGCAAGCTTCATGAGAGGCATTGTGAAAGGTCTGATTCCATCTGTTTGCTACAAGAACAATAAATCTAATAGAACATTGTAGAAAAGATTAATTGAAACATAGGAAAAGAAACAGGGTAAATACAAATGTACAGTACATCCTACAATCAACAACAAAAGCATAATATTTCACACACACAAAAAATCATATACAGGAAAGAAATTTTCAGTGAAGTTGGTTTCTATAAAGAAATTCATGAAATCCTATATAAACTGATCGAGCAACAACAGACATCCAGGTTGCATAGACACGGACACAACCCGGCAGACACAATACAGATTTGGAATATGACATTTCTAGAGAAAATTAGGATACACACACGCTATGGATATGGTTGTATATACATATGAAAACATATACACAAACATTTTATATAACATTATCTATATGTATGCATGTTTTTGCTAGTAAATAGGTTATGTTAGAGAAGTGTTGCTCTCACATATCAAATATTGTTGGTATGGTCACGACCATTTAAAATCACGCACATCAATGTTTTGGGCCTCTTTAGAGTCTAGACATGGATGAGCCATATCAGACATGAGCGTGAGGAAGGTGTCCTATCAAATATGTATTAGATACGGGTACGGGCACAGATATTGTCCTTTGGAGGAGAAAATAGGTTGCAATGGTTACTGAAAAGTGCAAATATCGTTTGTAATGACATGTTCAATTTATGTTAACCGGTCGTCGAGGGTTTAAGGCCAGCAAAAAGTAGTGGGGTAGGGAATAAATCTAATTGTCTGTGTGTTTCCCATAGAAAACTTGATCATCAAGCAGTTGGTTAAAAACAAGCTCAATGGTTTTTACTTTTTAAGAATATCATAAGAAATTAGCCGAGATGTGAAAATTTATAAAAAAAAGGTTAAATTTCAACTTGATACCCTCAACTATTCTAGTTTTTCAACTTGATACAATAAACTTTAAAACTAGACAACTTGACACCATCAACTATTGAATATTTTCAATTTGTACCCTCCGTCAGTCACCTTTAAAAAAAAAAAAACTAAATTAACCCCGCATCCCTTCGCCCTGCCACCCCCACACCCTCCGCTGCTGCATGTTGCCCCTCCTCACCCCCCCCCCCCCAACCCGTTGTCGATGCCACCGCAGCTGCTGTCGAGGAGAGAGAGGGAAGAGGATGGGGGTATTGTGGTCATTTAACATTTTCTGTACAATTATAGTTGAGGTATCAAGTTTTAAGGTTTAGAATATCAAATTGAAAAATTGGAATAGTTGAGGGTATCAAGTTGTAATTAAGCCTAAAAATGATTATTTTCCCCAGGTTCAAATCTAGAACAGAAATCCAATGTTCTGGATACATAAGAAGTTATTGGCACGTTTCTAGGTTTAACATAAAAAGGAAAGAAGGAAATAAACAAAAAGATGCCGAGATAACATGAGTGGCAACTAGGAAACTAGAGCAACGCTGTGAATAATAACTACAAGCTCGGGGCAAATCCGCAAATTGTTTCAGCATTCTGATTGGTCCGAAACTAGACAAAGATATTGGTCTCAGCTAATACCTTGAAACTTCTCCTAAGAAAAGCTTGGAAACAGGGACGAGCCTAGGAGCACTTACTTGTATGTTTAGCAAATGGAAAGTGTATTATGAAACTAAGGGTCTGCTTGGTAACGGTGTTTTCACCGGTTTTGGGGTGTTTCTGAACCGACCGTTAATGAAAAACTCTGCTTGGTAATTTTTATGAGGCACTGGTTTTGGTCGGCTCAAAAATCCCCCAAAACCGGTGTAATGTAATTTTGGGTGGCTTTATAAACACCCAAAATCGGTAGATTTTGAGCAATTTTATTACTTTATTTCATTTATTCTTGTAAAAAATCTTTCAGAACTGCTCGTTACCAAACATGAATTAGATTGGTTTTAAAGCCGCTACTTAAAATCACTCAAAATCGGGTTCTCTAACCGCTCATAACCGGTACTCTAAAAACACATCATAACCGCTACTCCCAAAATTACGACCCTAAGAGGAAACTTCTCAATGGAACAATTATGACCCAATTCAAAATGAGAGAGAGAGAGAGAGAGAGACCTGGTAGTCCCATTCGGCGGCGATGGCGTGGGCGAGGGCTCGGGTGGGGATCCTGAGGGGCCTCTTGGAAGGGGTCTTTAGGGTCCTGTAGTCGAGCATCACGCTCCACCCCACCCCGTCCTCCGACCTCCGCGTCGTCACCTCCTTGTAGAACCGCTTCCCGATGATGGACCCCGTCATCGACGACGTCGGCATCGACACCGACGACCCCGAGCTTGACCGGGGGCCCTGTATGAATATGGCATCCTCGTCGATCTGCTGCTGCTGCTGCTGCTCTTCGGTGGCGGCGGCGGCAGTTGTGAAAGAGGAGAGGGGTCGGCGGAGTATCGATCTTGACCTGAGGATTTTCTTTGCGGCGAAGGAGAAGACGGAAGACGCCATTTCTTCCCCCTTTCTCTCTCTCTAGACTCGAACTAGGGTCAAGCGTCGGGATTTTGGAGAACCCAGCCTAAGAGAATCCACAGTGGGTTTTAATTGCGGCTACATCTTGACTTTAGTCAAATTTTGTAGCACTTGAAGGATACAGTGAACACATATGCAAACTTAAAAATTGTTAGAAAGTTACGTGACACTCCAGATTTAGAGCGTGTTTTAGCTCCTCTCTATTAATTGCTGGATCCGTCAAAAATAACCAAATAGGGAATACAAATAAAAAGAAAAAAAAAATGGGAAAGAAAAAAAAAAGAAAAAAAAAAAAAAAAATTTATTTTGGAGTGTTTATTTGGAGTGTACCATTGTGTGCCAATATCATGATGACACTCCAAAAGTAATAATTTACACAATTTTTAATAATTTAGAGTATATATTTGGAGTGTTCCCACTGTGGATGTTCTAAGAGCATTAGTAGTTGGGACTTCCAATGCAATTTGGGCCCAAAATAAAAATAAAATTTAAAAAAAGGGTAAATATAGAATGGGTTGGATTTGTATGAGAATAGTAAGAAATGATAAAGTGAGCTCTAGTCCCAAAGATTGTGTAGTCAAAAATTGATGTGAGAAAAAATAATGTAAAATATAGAATCTAGAAAGTTTGGCTCCAAATTAGAATTTACTATTCTACAAAATGGGCTCCAACAATCTAGAATTTAGAAATTGGGAGGTCCAACCTATAGCTCTCATGGGTGGGATGGAACCCAAAATCTAGAAATTGGAACTAGTGATGAGACTTACTATTCTACAAAATGAGCTTCTATATTTTAAATCTAGAATCTAGAATGTGGGATGGGCCTTACTAATGATGCTCTAACAAATTTGAAATCGCAACCGATCTGGACTGAACCGTCGGTTTTGAAATTTTCGAATTAAGGCCTAGTTTGGGTTCGCGGAATCATGGGACTGGAAAAGGAAAGTCACTATTTTCCTATGTTTGGGTGGCAAAGGAATTGAGGAGGAAAGGAAAGTGGTTTGAAAAAAAAATAGTGAGAAAAATGGTTTTCTCCGCCCAACCAAGAGTTCACTTTTCCACCTTTAAGTATTCTCTTTCCCTCTCAATTTCTTTGGCATTTTCAAACACAGGAAAGAAAAATTAATGGAATTTGTAATGTTTCAAGAGAAAGGAAAGAGAAAAGAATTGATTCCCTTTCCTTTCCGCGAACCAAACGATGCGGGTCGGATCCCGAATTTGGCTTTATGTTTTCGACCCGAACCGAAATTTTTCTACTTATTTACATTTCTACCCTTGCCTCATATATATAAAAGAATAATGTTATTCATCCACCCAAATTGTCCATCATCTCTCCTTATGTGGCTGCTAATGTGATAGTTAATCCTTATGTGGCTACTGATGTGACGATTAATATGACAGTTGACATGACAAATTTTAACATTAAAATCAACATTGAAATTAAAATTAACATTAGAATTAATATTAATATTAACATTAATATTAAATATTAACATTAACATTAAAAATTTTGGGTAATTAATTTTTTTGTTAAAATTTGTCATGTCAACTACCACATAATATTATTTAACATGCCACGTCAGCTGCCACATAATATTATTTAACATGTCATGTTACCTGCCACATAAGGAGGAATAGTTTGGAGAAACATTTTGGTGGAATAAATAACATTACTCATATAAAAAAATAACTTTAAAAACTCTCTCACCTTCTCCATTTTTTTTCGCTATGCCCCCCCCCCCCTCTCTCTCTCTCCCTCTCCCTCTCCCTCTCCCAAATCTCCCATACCTCTCTCTTAAATCTACGAAGGTAGTTGTCACCTGCATCCCTCTTTCCTGTCACGTCCTGATCCCGTAAGGGTCGGTCGTCCTCGCTTGGTCCCTACGGAACCGATCGTCCTCGCTTGGACGCGATGCCGTGCAAGCCTAAGTTGCACTTGCACCAGGCATAGTACCTGCACAAGACACAAGTTAGACAAAGATATACATATATAAAGGCACATGATTCAAAAAGCAGAGAACCAAAGTTGAACACATTTGATAGGAACACAAAATACTTTCTTTATTGAATACTTGAAGATTTGGATTATAAAGTACTTGCTTGGCTGAGTTACAAAATATGTCATAGATGGCTTACAACTCTTTTTACAATCCCAAAACTAGCCACAACGTCCACACATCATATCCTTTTAGTAGGACCAAAATAAAACACCTAGCAGAAACAGAGCTTGCACACTAGAGAGGGAAGCTTAGGAAGCAGCACGAGCACTGTCCCTCTGGAAGGATGCGCTAACACTGGTTTAAAATGCTCGCCAAGCTCTCGCTATGTCACGACCCGCACCCGAATTTTGGGGCACGAGTACGTGGGTACGTCCAGCCTACGCCGCAACATCGGCGGTAGAATGCTGTCAAGGTCATGATATTATCTAAACAATCTCACACGAGCATCCAACTACATAAGGAGACACGGATAACACAATATAATATGAACAACATACTCAATCACATAGCTAAAGCACGATAAGATATCGAAGAATAAATAAAATGTAACACAAGTCTAAATAAAAATAATCTAACTCAACAATAATATCCAAGTCTCAACAAAGTATGCCGGAGACAAATCCGGTACCATAAACTGCTACAAGGAACTAACTAGATAACTAGTGATTCCGGCTAGACCTCCCGGAATCACAACTGAACTACGAGATCCACGTCTGTAGCTACTCTCCCTGTGGTCCATAAAATATCGGACACCGGTCCTCTAAGGCGCAGTCTGGAAAAATATTTTCAGTCAGGATGGAGCAAAGTACATCTCTAACAGCAGTTCTACATCAATGATATAAACTATGTAGCAGTAAAAGATGGAAATATACAATATGCATATACAAGTACGAGAGATATACAATAAGAAAATACTGGAAATACTGTAAATAGATGCAGGAAGGAACAATATATCAATGAACAAGAATGCTATGACTAAGTGTGTGAGTACTAGCTTTAACATGTGATCGGCTTGGGACTTGTACGAGAATAATGGCCTGGCTAGTCATACGTGCGGTATATGACCAACACTTACGAGAAAACAAGACTTGTACATGAAGGATATGATCACATATCTACACTAAAATACTCTCCACCCCCGACTGGTATAGTAGATCCAACCATGGTACGCTATGGCACGGGATTCTCTAAGAAGATAACGACTCTTCCCGAGAATCAGTGTCTGTACATGTACAAGATAAACAATGAAACAAGGCTTGTACAAGATACACCATGAACAAGGAATAACATCTCATGACGAGATCCAGATATACCAATCCATGTAACCATCGTGTCAAGAAATATGGATATTTACACTAGATACAATAAACATAGAGGATATCATAAATAAGAAACTATCAGAGAATGTACTCGCCTGGGGTCCTTAGCTGTCAATACCAATGTCCTGTTCCTGAAGTCTCGCACGACGATCCAAAAGTCCTATACACATATAATATAATACAATATTGCATCAGACATTACACTAACAAACACAAAACACGATGAACTCAGGGCTACGCTAGGTATGACACTGGTCAACTAGGGTCAAGTGTGCGTCTGATTGCACAGGTGTCGCGTCCATAATTGTTGTACAAAACAGACAGTCAAAATGATACGGGGCTTGCCAGACGTCAGTGTACATATGGCAGTCAACTAACATTTACATGGTCACGGGCCAATGTAACTACGGGGTATCCATGGTTACACTTGGGTCATCTAGTACATAGACATATTATACATATCATTAACTAACATATACATTAATATCCATTTGTTACAAATATAATAGATATATATATATATATATATATATATATATATATATATATATATATATATATATATATATATACTTTAAATAGAATTAATACTTTGTATATATATTAAACATATATTAGGGAGATATATACAATACGTATATATACATATATATACTAATTGAGAGATATACTAGATATATATATATATACCAAAATACGTTTAAACCTATACTAATACATGTACCATACATTTATACTAATTAGGTTCATATACGTTATGGATGTATATATATATCAATATACACATAATAACCATATACTAATACTAATACGTACATACGTACTAACATATACCATGCTACATTTATATATGTATGTATACTTATATACCTTTAGCCATATACTAATACGTATGCCAATACGTATATACCAATCATATACCAATATAACATCACCTACTAACATACCACGGCTAAATACGTATGCAAATATAAAGAATATGCGTATGCACGTACATATATGTGTACGCAAGGGGAAGGAAATCCGAACTGTGCGCGTGCACGAGATCGGCGATGACGACGGTGTCCACGATATTGATGACGACGACGAAGGTGACGATGATGATGACGAAGATGACGACGAAGGCGACGACGACGACGAAGACGATGATGATGGTGAAGAGTGGTGGTGCTGGTGGTGCAGGATGGTGGTACTGATAGTGTAGGGTGGTGGTACTGGTGGTGTAGGGTGGTGGAGTAACAAGGGTGGTAGTAATTATGATGACAGGGAGGTAAGGTAAAGAGGAGGAAAGCCGGCGGGGTCAGGTGTGTAGAAGCATACAAAATACGCTGGGGAATTATATGCGTAAAACCCCCAACATACATGAAGCACGCATAAAACAGAGCTTCAGCGCTGTGTGGTATAAAACATGACTTCAGAGCTGCCCGCGTAAAGCAGCGCTTCAAGGCTGTTTTGGCGTAAAAGGTTGCTATGACTCCCTACAGTGTAAAATACGTTTGTCTTTAATGCAAACGTAAAGTCATACGAGGAACTCTTCGTATTCCTCGAATGAATCTGTCAGACAGAACAGTGAACCTGACTCCTGATAAAAGTACTGCACTACGATCGAGAGGACGGCTGTAATGATGATTCTGCACAGAGGCCCAAACTGTCGTTTAGTGACATATCCTTGATACAAGTTATTTTTACGCATTCAAGGAATATGCTGCCTATTCTACACAGGCAGAGACGAGCTTTTACGCTCAAGATGAGACGAAATCAGACGCCACGTCAAAAGTTGTTTCTCATGCAGAGCTCGAGGCATATCTCGGCATTTAATGCACGAGATTGAGGCATATCTCTGTATTTAATGCATGAGATTTGGCTCTATCCTTTATAATTTTATCATGACTGGGAGAGCTAAAACTAGGGCTAATACGCTTACATCACCATCCTGGCATTTTACGCCAACCGGGCTATTTTCAACCATAGGAGCACGCCGTATGCTATCTTCTCGAAATACGCCAACTCAGGCTATATTTGCAAAGGTACGTGATAAGGTTATTTGGCCTAAAATACGTTCAAGACCTCAGTCAAGAAGGATAATTGGCTATTTTTACGCTGGTTATCTATTATTCATGCAGCCTCAAGTTTTACGCGGTACTTGGCTTTTACGCCAACAAGACAGCTAGTTGGCTTTTACGCCAACAAGACAGCTATTTGGCTTTTACGCCAACAAGACAGCTATTTGGCTTTTACGCCAACAAGACAGTTATTTAGCTTTTATGCCAACCATCTTTACGTGAGGGGCAGTTACCTACTTTAATACCCCGTTTCGCTCAAGCGGACTACCGATTCAAACGGCAAAGTGCAAACGTCCCGACCTGCCTTGCTCAGCGAGGTAACTCGTTTGAGGCAAGGATATCTAGACTTGGTCCCTACAGTAGTTCGACTTAGGCTTTCAGAGGCTAGCTCGCAGTATCACTCGACCGAGGCGGATCATCGCTAAGGTGGGTGGCTATGGTGAACTTGTCTTTGCTTAGCCAGCACACATAAAATACGGAATGATACATGCTAGTTGTTAGGTGAATCACCCCCTGCATGCTAATAAGAATACAACGCACCTAGCTAAGGGAATAATCCTAACTTGTATTGCTTATGCTAGAACATGGAAATAAAATATTGTTATATATTCAGACCTTCGCATGTTACCTTTGCCTCGTGTAACTGGACCCGCTATGCCTCGAGTAAAACGACACATATATATATTCAGTAGTGCACTGTTCACTCCCTAACATTGCACAACCCTAGATAACTTCGCTCGAAAAGGCCCCGTACGGTTTTGCTCGGTTTACCTTCGGGCCCGAGCGAACTTGAATGCTTAAGTTATACAAGTGTATGCTTGCCTGCTTTTATATATTGCCTAGATCAATGCTTGCTGCATAACTATGCCCAGACCGTGAAACACTATGCTTGTCATGCATTTATTTAGGTTCTCCTCGGAAGACTACCTGATAGTTGTTCCGTGCATAAATAAACCTGAAAGTATCCGGGACCGTCGGGTCAATAAGGCATTTCTCGAACCAGGGAATTTGCACCAAGTCATTGATCCCAAATCCCAGCTCGTGGAGCAATACTGTCATGTACTGAATCAAATGGCTCGCGGAGCCGATACTCAACATTGAGAGTAATCCTGATCCTGCCTCAACAAGTTCTATATATATATATATATCCTGACTTGAACTCGTTCCATGAAACTTGTTCTATATATATATATATCCTGCTTCGAACTTGTTCATGTGTCTGACCACAGACCCTGAAGATTAGAGACTTGCCTGGTCACAGGACAACTTAGAAAAACAAGGTTTAGTTCTGCGGACGGTTGCTGGGGCACTGGCACCGATCCGATCCGGACGGAACTCCTGAGTAGTCGCCTGCTTCGAGCAGAATGTGGTACAATGCCTCCTGTTTTGCTTGCACACCATTCCGACAAGAGACTACGCCATCCACTATGGCGCCGTGCCAGTGACCTCATGTTCATATAGATAAGTCATCCTCGCTTAGTGGCTACCCGCGTGCGAGTCATTGCATCGCATCGAGAATAACTGAACACCTGAACGATCATGATATAACAATACTTGTGCATAAAGAGCACTTGATCATCGTATGCAACACACCAGATATTTCCTGTAACTCGTGCACTCGTAGCATAATCTCGCTCATAGCACAGTGCTTGCATATGATATGCCTCCTGAATGCTTATACATGTTTCTGCTTGAATTAACTTGGTTTCCTTGGATAGGGAAGGACAAATGGTAAGTTGGTAAGCCTCGCCGTGTTTCCTCTCATGTCGCACGGCGCACTGCCACACGTGTTAGGCTATTCAAATCTTGCATGAAACTGATCCTAAGGCAACTAGAAAGACAACTAAATAGTTGGGCACGAAACTTGTATTATGTGTTTGGATTTGTCGAGCGGGCGAGTAGCCTCCCCACCAGTGCATTCATGTACTGATAACCCACCAGATTGCTTGCAGGGTGCGGGAGAACCTCGTTCGGTATGGATGCCTCCTTCGTGCGTGCTAAGGCGTGGAGTTCAACTCAGAAGCCTTGGAACGCTACGTCCGGAACTGAAGCACTTATACAAGACATAATATTGGAACATCGCCTGAACATCGCCTGAACATTTCTTGTATATCATCCATAAATGTAGCCACTTGGCACGCTTTTATGTTTCAGAGAGAGAGTGCTCGAGCGACTTATAATCTCGGCTATACGCCTCCTGTAACACTTGTTTCAATATGAATAAAAGAGCTTGCTATACTTCAACTTGTGTTTCAATGCTTCCGCTACTGTCAACTCAGTGAACTTGTTACCATTCACTTATGCGTTTAAATATTCTGCTGCACTCGGACAATCTGTGCCACTCTGTGGCTTAGAACTCTTACCGCCAGCCAACGAACCACGGCCTTGCACGGGCGCGGCTAACGCTCGTGCGGCATCATGTCCGGATGGGTCAAAGTGATCGTTCCGCGGGAGCGCTGGCGCGATGATTCTCGCCTAGCGGGAACGGCCGATTTGCCTGCGGGAGATCGGGGCGTGACAGAATGGTATCAGAGCCTGGCTTATACGTCTTTGGACTCCGTTTCGAATATCTCTATTTCGAAAGCTCGTTCGTGGGTTATGTGCACACACTCTCTCAATGCCTCGATGGGATGTTCCAAACAATAAGTCTAAATACTTTCAAAGAGTTGCATTTGAATAGTATGATTACTTGTATGAAATTGTGTTGCAAGGGCCTTTGTGCCAACCTGTACTAGTCCTTATGGGATTAGATTCGTGCTAGACTCATGCATTATGTGCAACCTGAAATGCCTATACATGTTTACCCAACTGGTTAGTGCAAAAACGAATATTTCCCGAACGGTTAGCTATGCACTCAGCCTTTCGGCTAAGTTGTGTAGAATATCTTGCACCAAGACTTTTTGGTGCAAGCCAGTTATAAACGAGATTTGGATATCATTCAGGAATGATACAAGTCAGACCTAGGGCTGCAAATCGATAGACTTCATCGGATTTATCGCTTAGGCGAATCATGCTTGGTTATGGAAAATAGCTCGAATGATAATTCAGGTTGGGAGACACAATCAAATATAGTTGCTTGGATGACTATCAATCACGAACATATATATGAGATTAGATTTTATCAGGCGAACCCTGAGTATCATACTAGAAATTGAGGAACGAGTTAGTGAGTATGCTAACGATAATGCGAGCACCGATTAAGAACTCGATGGAATGACTCGGTTCCGAGTGGTGGATGGATCATTTAGAAACGTCCAAACGGATCCATAACCCGTGCGATATTCAGACTGAACGATATTGAGAATAACTTGAGTAAATGATAAAGCTTATATCGAATAGAAATTCTCGAAAATGGAAACCAATATCTTGGTTAAGGAAAATTTGTTGGAAATTGAGAATCGTGCGAGCGATTTCAGATTTGAAACAAACAGATTGAACGTGAATAAATATCGCTCGAATAAGTTAACCCAAGAATGGATAATTGGCTTCGAAATATAAAACCTGACTTGGTATCGATAATTGGAAGATAGTATGGATCAATACAAGCAAAAGAAATATTAGGTTTCTAGAAATGATATAAGCGATAACGGATCTTACTTGGAGTTTGGAAGAACGAACTCGAAATATGGAACGTATCAGAGATGGAAGGATTTTGGCTTGAAGATTTGAACTCAATTATTAAGGAATGCCAAAAAGTAGACTATGGATTTTCCAAATGGTAATATCGAAGTTGGATGATTTTGCAAGACGAACTATAGTCACTGCATAAAATGAATTTGACTTGATGGATATACAGTTGGATGGAATTAAAAGGTTAAAGGATAAGGTGTCTCGATCGTGTCGAAGATAGCCATAACATTCAAACGTTCTTGTCTTGTACGAGCATAACTCTATGCCGCACATGCGTCACGCCCGGATTAAGACGATTATCCAGCGGGAGCGTTGATGTGATGATCTCACGTCCAACGTGGATGATCGAACTTGTGGGAGGCCGAGGTGTGACAACTTATGGATCGTTTTAACTTCTGGCTTGACACGATAAGACGAACTTGGAATACAAGTGATTAAAAATGTTTTAATGGATTAGCTAGCCTGGAACCTGGAATAAATCATGTTTGATGGTTTTGTGAACGAATACGTGAATCAGGTTGGACGACTTGGAGAAATAATCTAAGGTTTAGAATTGAATCTTGGCTTGGTGGACTAGGCTTGGAATGGATATGATTCTATCAAAATATAATTGAGGAGATAGAATATGCAAACCACTAGGCTTGTCCTACAACTTGGATATATATTAGATTTTATTGAACGGACTCGTCCCCCGTGCAAACGAACGTGTTAATGAGGGTAGGTAAATCTGTGCTCGATGTTTAGAAATCTGAGTGAAACGAGCTTGGATAGAATACCCCCTATAAATGAATAATGGTTTGACCTTAGGAATTGGGGCGAGCATCGTGCGACAAATTTGTACGATGAATCGCGATATGCTTGAACCTGTACCTATGACCTTGTGAGCTGACCTAGTGATTAGGCAGACGACCCTGTGCCGAGTGAATGAACCTGTGCTACCGACTTTACCATATTGCTTGTATAAAGCATCATAACTGGGGCAGCAAGATTTAGGGTTAGACTTGGAAACGATAACATATGCTAAGTTGACCCGAATGGATGGACGCTAGTCGGTATCAGATTGATCGTGTTTAACGGTAGTGCAAATACTTGGTTGGAATGGAAATGATATGGAAATCAGATTTGATTGACCCTGTTGGAAGTATCCTGGTGATTTATATGGAATTTGATTGAACCCTTAAAATTTTCGCAAGTAGCTTGTCCAATTTCACTATCCCTAAGTTTGGTTGACTGCATGTGTTTGAGGGACGCTTCGAATATGTGCACGATCCAAGACTTAAGAAATATGAAACTCGAGTGCTATGACTTCGTTATCGCTAAGTTGGTTGACATGCATGTGTTTGAGGGATGCTTCGAATATGTGCACGATCCAGACATGCGATATGCTGATCTCAAAAGCTAGTGCAAGTGAAAATCCTCCTGAACAAGCATAATAACTTGTATAAGTTTGCCTCAGCCTTAGATCGCTATCCAAGATCGATTGAAACGTGCCTCGTGTTAAGAAACTTGTCCCGCGCCAAGGCGCAAATGAGACTGACTCAGTATACACGCAACACGACGTAAGCATCGAGTAGGGGATTATGTTCCAATGGATCTAGTGGTACCGATAGCTACGCTTGGGCTAGATTCAAAAATTTGATAGTATCGCTTGCCCTCAGGAAGTCTCGAGGACGAGACTTTTTCTAAGTGGTGGATAATGTAATACCCCATTCCGCTCAAGCGGACTGTCGATTCAAATGGTAAAGTGCAAACGTCCCGACCTGCCTTGCTCAGCGAGGCAACTCGTTTGAGGCAAGGATATCCAGACTTGGTCCCTACAGGAGTTTGGCTTAGGCTTTCAGAGGCTCGCTCGCAGTATCACTCGACCGAGGCGGATCATCGCTAAGGTGGGTGGCTACGGTGAACTTGTCTTTGCTTAGCCAGCACACATAAAATACGGAATGATACATGCTAGTTGCTAGGTGAATCACCCCCTGCATGCTAATAAGAATACAACGCACCTAGCTAAGGGAATAATCCCAACTTGTATTGCTTATGCTAGAACATGGAAATAAAATATTATTATATATTCAGACCTTCGCATGTTACCTTTTCCTCGTGCAACTGGACCCGCTATGCCTCGAGTAGAATGACACATATATATATTCAGTAGTGCAATGTTCACTCCCTAACATTACACAACCCTAGATAACTTCGCTTGGAAAGGCCCCGTATGGTTTTTCTCGGTTTACCTTCGGGCCCGAGCGAACTTGAATGCTTAAGTTATACAAGTGCATGCTTGCCTGCTTTTATATATTGCCTAGATCAATGCTTGCTGCATAACTATGCCCAGACCGTGAAACACTATGCTTGTCATGCATTCATTTAGGTTCTCCTCGGAAGACTACCTGATAGTTGTTCCGTGCATAAATAAACCTGAAAGTATCCGGGACCGTCGGGTCACTAAGGCATTTTCCGAACCAGGGAATTTGCACCAAGTCATTGATCCCAAATCCCAGCTCGTGGAGCAATACTGTCCTGTACTGAATCAAATTGCTCGCAGAGCCGATACTCAACATTGAGAGTAATCCTGATCCTGACTCAACAAGTTATATATATATATATCCTGACTTGAACTCGTTCCATGAAACTTGTTATATATATATATATCCTGCTTCGAACTTGTTCCTGTGTCTAACCACAGACCCTGAAGATTAGAGATTTGCCTGGTCACAGGACAACATGGAAAAACAAGGTTTAGTTCCGCGGACGATTGCTGGGGCACTGGCACCGATCCGATCTGGCGAAACTCCTGAGTAGTCGCCTGCTTCGAGCGGGATATGGTGCAATGCCTCCTGTTTTGCTTGCACACCATTACGATAAGAGACTATGCCGTCCATTATGGCGCCATGCCAGTGACTTTATGTTCATATAAATAAGTCATCCTCGCTTAGTGGCTACCCGCGTGCGAGTCATTGCATCCAATCGAGAATAACTGAACACCTGAACGATCATTATATAATAATACTTGTGCATAAAGAGCACTTGATCATCGTATGCAACACACCGGATATTTCCTGTAACTCGTGCACTCGTAGCGTAATCTCCCTCATAGCGCAGTGCTTGCATATGCTATGCCTCCTGAATGCTTATACATGTTTCTGCTTGAATTAACTTGGTTGCCTTGGACAGGGAAGGACAAATGGTAAGTTGGTAAGCCTCGTCGTGTTTTCTCTCATGTCGCACGGCGCACTGCCACACGAGTTAGGCTATTCAAATCTTGCATGAAACTGATCCTAAGGCAACTAGAAAGACAACTAAATAGTTGGGCACGAAACTTGTATTACGTGTTTGGATTTTTCGAGCGAGCGAGTAGCCTCTCCACCAGTGCATTCATGTACTGATAACCCACCAGATTGCTTGCAGGGTACGGGAGAACCTCGTTCGGTGCGGATGCCTCCTTCGTGTGTGCTAAGGCGTAGAGTTCAACTCAGAAGCCTTAGAATGCTACGTCCGGAACTGAAGCACTTATACAAGACATAATATTGGAACATCGCCTGAACATTTCCTGTATATCATCCATAAATGTAGCTACTTGGCACGCTTTTATGTTTCAGAGAGAGAGTGCTCGAGCGACTTGTAATCTCGGCTATACGCCGCCTGTAACACTTGTTTCAATATGAATAAAAGAGCTTGCTATACTTCAACTTGTGTTTCAATGCTTCCGCTACTGTCAACTCAGTGAACTTGTTACCATTCGCTTATGCGTTTATACATTCCGCTGCACTCGGACAATCTGTGCGACTCTGTGGCTTAGAACTCTTACCGCCAGCCAACGAACCACGGCCTTGCACGGGCGTGGCTAACGCTCGTGCAGCATCACGCCCGGATGGGTCAAAGCGATCGTTCCGCGGGAGCGCTGGCGCGGTGATTCTCGCATAGCAGGAACGGCCGATTTACCTGCGGGAGATCGGGGCGTGACACCTACGTGGCTTGCATGCCGTGATCTTCGAGAAGCAGTTACACGCGTTACCTCATAATGGGACACGCGTTATACGCGGATTCAGGAGATCTTTCAAACATGGGTAGCAGTTATTATAACCGCCGCGTAAAGAGTGCAACTCTCTTCACAGTTTGGCTTCTACACCAACTGGACAGTTACTGTGACTAAGCTCTATAAATAGAGACCTCCGGTCACAGGAGGGAAAAAGGTCGAAAGGTCGAAAGGATCAGAGATCAAGAGATTAGAGAGAGAGAGAGAGCACAGACAGAGAGTAGTGATTGACGACTTTGGCAACGAGAATCCAATCCCTCCTGCAATATTTGAAGCTTCTTCTTCTTCTACAGTACTTCTTCATCATCGTGTGGTCCAAGGGACAAAATGATCGACCGTAGATCAGACTCCTAGAGCAATTTTTCCCCAGAATTATTTTTTTTGTACTTAACATCCTCGTATAGGATTAATTGTACTCTTTTTTCTTGTTTGTAAACAAAGAAAGGGTTTCGTATAAACCTAGTTTCATTCTTTCGTTTATCATCAAACACAAGATGGCGACTCTGCTGGGGAAAACTTTCTCATCTGACGAGAAAGCCATTGCGCAACACGATGTTGTATCCGTCGGATCGACGAAGAAGACTTTGGTCATCCAGTTCGACCAATCTGCTTATGAAGACATGCTTCGCGCAGGGGGTAGCCCTCATGCCCTCTCTGTCCAGGACAATAGGAAGCTGCATAAAGTGTGGATGCCCAAGACATCCTTTACCCTTCCTGCAAGCTCTCCTCCTCTGATCAACAAGGTTGTGACATCACAACCTATACGCCTTGTGCATAAAAATCCGTCTCCCGTCTGTGACGTGGCAAACAAAGCTTCTGGCAATGCCCCAGTGCCAATCCAGAAGTCTAGAACGCGCTCTGCGCGTAAAACTTCGTCTTCCGTCTGTGTCGTGGCAGACAAAGCTTCTGGCAACGCCCCAGTGCCAATCCAAAAGTCTAGAACGCGCCCTGTGCGTAAAACTTTGTCTCCCGTCTGTGACGTGGCAGACAAAATTTCTGACAAGGCCTCAGCGCCAATTTGAAAATTTCAAACGCGCCCTGCGCGTAAAAATACATTTCCCGTCTATGATGAGGCAGATGGACCCTTGGATCACATCAAGGGAAAACGAGTGGCAGATCTCCCAACCGCTAGGCTTGTACGCCACCAAGAGAAAAAGTTGCCCACTCTTCATATTACGCGTGACGCTGGAGGCCGCTTGAGGACTTTTCCTGTTTTACGCGAACCAGTGTCAAACTCCAAATTACACCAGGATAAACCTGTCCATGTAAAGAAGACCCGTTTTACGGGAAAATACGCTCCTCAGAAGGATGATGGATCGTATGAAACTTATATGGGGGAACTGTTGTATTCTTATGGCAGAGAGAGGGTTGTGGTTCCCAATCTCCATGTTCCTACTGATGTAAAAAGGCGGAATGAGCCCTCTTCTTTTTCTGTTAATCCTCCTGATTTGCGTGATTTCTTGATCCAGAAACGCAAAGATAGGGGATCTTCTAATATGACTATTACACCCCCTAGGGGGCATTGTTGTAATAGTCATAAAGTTGTAATTAACTACTGCTGTTCTAAGGCAAAACGGTCAGTTTTCGACCGGTTAAACTACTCTTTGTCCTTACAGGAAGAAGAACCGACATTCGCATCGGTAAACATGGCTTCGCACATTCCTAGAGGAAGGTCAAGTTCAAGACGTCATCCCTCTAGAACTCCGAGCCAAAGGAGATTTGACAGACTCCTTGAGAATATTGAGGCAGGTGTTTTTCGAAACACCCGCTCAAGGTCATAGCAATCGGCTTCATACTCTTCTGATTCCGACGCTGGGGGTCGCCAACTTTCCGAATCTGATGCCGAAAGTATAGACTCGATCTTTACAGAGATCTATACTAATCCCTCGGTAGCATCCAGAGAAATGGGAGTTTATGCTGTTGGAGATGAACATGAAGAAGCTTCCCCATCAGGAAGTACTGAATAACGCATCGCTGTATTGGAAGCATCGCTTAAAGAGATGCATACCATGATGGAGAGTATGCACCAAATGATGTTGACTCAACATACAGCTGCGGTAGCTCAAGCACCTATTCCTCCGACTCAAATACGTGTGGGGGTAGACATGCCACCGTCCAATGCAAGCTAGGAGCCTATTCAAAATCAAGAATCAGCTGCTCCTCAACCCCTTAACCTGGAGAATGTATTACCTCCTATGGGGATTACAGTACAACCGGTCTCTCACCTCTCTGTTGTCCCTTTCCCAACTGAAGATCCGATACAGGCAGTTCAGGAATTAAAAGCCCAATTTGATGCCTGAAGCATAAGGATCAACTCAAGAAGTTGGGAATCAACCAGCCATACCCAGCTATCTGGGACGAGATCCCTTTCCCACCAAAATACAAACCACAGGCTATGGTTTTGGTCGAGGGAAAAATGTCACCAAGCCAGTACATGAACTACTTTAGCATGATGACAGTGTTGTTGCAGGGGAATGACGCCCTTCTCACTCGAGTGTTTAAAGGTTGTCTGTCTGGAGTGGCCTATCAATGTACCGTAGTCTAGTGGACAACTGCATTACTTCTTTTGAAGATTTTAAGACTCTGTTCTTCGCTCGATTCTACAAAGGAGGAATGGACATGTCTATGTCATCACTTATCGAAGTAAAGCAGAAGGAGAAAGAAAATGTTCGTACGTTTATTGAACGTTTTCGTCAGGCTACTTTACAGATGCCTCCCGAAGTTCCGGATTCTGCCTTGGTAGACATTTGCAGGAAGAACCTTCTTCCGCTAATCTCAGTATTCACGGGACCATATCAGTTCCATGATTGGCCCCCGTTTATCATGTCAGCGGTAGCTGCTGAAGACAACAGTCGGAAGGCTCGTGACAACGGAATCATGATCTCTACCTCTGATCGAGGGAAGCAGTCATCCTCCAATAATGATCATACTCGTAGTTCCAAAGGAAAGGAAGCTCTGGCCATCAACATGTCCAGGCAAAATACTCCAGTGACTATGCAGACGAAACCGGGAACTTCCAGACCTATAGAGGAATATTCTTTTGACGACAACGATATTCCGAGTATATTCGATTGTCTAGTCAAAAGTGGCAATCTTACTCTCCCTGAAGTAAAGTGTCCAAATAAAGTTGGCAGTACAAATAATCCTAAGTACTACATTTTCCACAGATACATACATCACCCCACAAAGGTATGCTATGTACTGAAAAGGAAAATCCAGGAGTTGATCGGCGCCAAGGCTATTACTCTGCGTAATAGCAAAAAGACGGTCACTGCCAACATGATCTCACTTCAATTTGGCAACCTGCCCCCTCAAGAAGTCCCGGATGGTGTGGTACCTATTCCACGAACAATGATGAACATTGTTAATCTCCCTCCTATCAGGGATCAAAATCATGACTTAGTGCCCCTAACTACCAAGCGTGGGGAGATCATGTGGGTCCACCCTGATCTGGTGACAGAAATTGAGGAAGAGACTAAAGCTGCTAAAGCTAAGTCAAAAAAGAACTCGAGATGTAAACTATGTCATATGGTTGCAATATCCCCGATGTCGGAAGAAGAGGCTTTAACAACAGGAACCCGGTCAGGAAAAGCCTACCTTAAAGACTATAGAGGAAACCAGGAGGAAGCAATGGCAGTCACTTCGCCTGCCAAACATCCAGAACCTGAACCTGTTACGCCAGAGGCAGGTCCTTCTAAACCAACTTCGCTGGACAAAGGCAAGCAGAAAGAAGTTCATTTTGATAAACCTTTGAAGAATATTCAAAACAAAGGTTTAGAGAAACCATATAACTTCGACATCTTGGCTCAGTTGGCTAATACTCCGGCCAGATTGTCCATTTTTGAGCTACTTAGGCTATCCAAAGACACTCGTTAAGCCTTGAGTGAAGCGTTAATACAAGCAGATGTATGCTTGACTCAGCTCAAAT
Organism: Iris macrosiphon; assembly: GCA_036927795.1. Taxonomy (NCBI): domain Eukaryota; kingdom Viridiplantae; phylum Streptophyta; class Magnoliopsida; order Asparagales; family Iridaceae; genus Iris; species Iris macrosiphon. Next base: position 140,968,295 of record JAYESA010000009.1, on the reverse strand, counting down.
CCCCTAATAAAGAGCCTGTGGCATGTCCTCAATGCCATAGTATGATGGAAGTGGTCCCTAACATCACTTTCACGCAAGAGGACATGTTATTGAAACATAACAGACACGATAGACCTCTTTATTACACCAGATACGTCGGCTCCATGGAGGTAGACCGGATTCACATAGATCCGGGATCGTCGATCAGCATTATCCCTCATAGCTTACTAAGACCGTTGAGAATTCCTACAAGCGAACTGGCTTACACTACCACTACAATCGTGGGCTTCAATGCCAGGAAAAGCAAGCCGTTGGGAAAGATTCGTTTGAGGATCCAGATTGGTGACCTTAGATCAGTGGCTACATGCTACGTCATTGATTTAGAGGTGTCTTATAACATTCTATTGGGAAGACCGTAGATCTACGATCATAATATTGTTCCTTCAACTCTACATCAATGCTTTAAATATATAGACACCGAAGGGACAGTGAAAATGGAGTTTGCTGATCTCAACCCGTTCAAAGGGGTTGAAACATACTATTCTGATGCCATGTTGTACACCCAAGACTACATAAAGGAGGTGTCAGGCAAGACGAAAGAGGAATCCTACCAGGAGCCAGGAGAACCATCTGCTGAGCAACCTTTGTCAATCCAGGTGAAAGGGCGGACTACCCGTCCGAAAGTCATAGAACCCATGGCTATCCACTTGGGTAAAACCAAATCGGGAGGAGGAAGTGATCCTCTAGTGATCACTCTGAACCAGAAGCCCCCACCTTTGGTCATCAACCTTAGGCGTAACAAGCAGCCGACTGATGTAAATACAACCGAGAACGTGGTTTCTGACGATAATAAAGATTCTCTTTTCCAGTATACTGACGCTCAATTTCCTAATCAGGAATCCTCCCCCTATAACGATATAGAACCTATAGCACAAAATTTCTTGGAAGCTATAGACTTATATCATCCATATGTGTGGAAAGTAGCATCAACATCTAATGTCATCACGACATATGGACCGCATGAAGATTCTATCTTTATTGTTCCACCTTGTAACCTCCGTATCCTGAAATTCTAGCCTAAATATTATTTTTAGGTTAATTTGGGACTAGTAGAATTTTTTCATAATTTTTAATTAATTAAAAACTAGTAACACTAATTTTCTAGGACTTTCAAGAATTTAATTTAGGGTCAAACATAATTAAAAATATTCCAAAAATTTATTTTAGGTTATAAATAACAAAATATATTTTCTAGAATTTTTGGAAATTTTCTGAGTATTTTTAGTATTTATTGGGAGTTATTTAGGCTAATAACTAATTTTTAGGACTTGTAGAATTTATTGTGCAATCCCAGGAATATAGAATGGACCCACATTATTTTTTAGGGTTTACAACATTATTATATATTTTTTGAAATTATTTCAGAATTTTTGGAATAATTTTAGTATTTATTTTTAGTTATATGGGTAAAACTAATGTTTAGAGCTTCTCCTAATTATAGTAGAAAACCTATAAATATAAAATTGTCCCAAGTATTTTTCTAGGGTTTTTGGGTTCAAAATAACTCTAATTATCCCATTATTTTAGAGAGAGAGATTTTGGAGAATTGCCATCTAGGATTCCTTCATCTTCCAGAAGCCATTGCACATAGCTCCGGACTCCAAACGAGACCTAGTTTCTTGCATTAGAACGATATTGAGGTTAGATTTCTGATTATATAAATTGTTTTACGAAATTATGAGTATTAAATTCTGGAAAATTCGTAGAGTACAGCATGTCCGAAAATAGACGTGTTTCAATGTTTTCGCGATTTCGGGAGAACCAGGAATCAGAATCATGAACCATTTAAAGTTTCAGAAAGCTAATATCGAGATCATTGAAATATGTTTTTCCTAAAATTTAATTCAAAGTATTTGTATATTGTTAATTCTGTAGAACTTCTAGGTTAGAATTTAACCAGCGGTGCATGATACGAAATTTGTATGTGCCATAATTCCCAAACGAATTTGAATTTGGACGAGCCATAAATTCTAGTATATTTTTGATGATGAAATCAATAAGAAATCATACATGAAAGTCAAGTTTGTGTCGGTTAACTTTTTGGTCAACAGATTGTCTCGATTTGCGTGCCATGAGTCTCGAGTAGATAAAAATTTAGGTTCTTTTGGGCAAAATTAGGTTTGACATAAAAATCAGAATAATAAGATTAAAATAAGATTTTAGAGTAATTATTCCAGAATTAAATAAATTATATTTTGACATGGTAAAATTGTAATACAAAGGTTATTTGGACTGTGACATGGATTCTGATTCATACCAGCAAAGGACCACAGGCGAGTACATTCTCTGATAGTTTCTTATTTATGATATCCTCTATGTTCATTGTATTTAGTGTAAATATCTATATTTCTTGACACGATGGTTACACGGATTGGTATATCCGGATCTCGTCATGAGATGTTATTTCTTGTATATGGTGTATCGTGTACAAGTCTTATTTCATTATTTATCTTGTGCATGTACAGACACTGATTCTCGGGGAGACTTGCTACCTTCCTAGAGAATCCTGTGCCATAGCGTACCATGGTTGGATCTACTATACCAGTCGGGGTGGAGAGTATTTTAGTGTAGATATGTGATCATACCCTTCATGTACAAGTCTTGTTCTCATGTTAGTGTTGGTCATACACCGCACGTATGACTAGCCAGGCCCGTACTCGTGTACAAGTTCTCAAGTCGATCATATGTTAAAACTAGTACTCACACACTTAGTCATAGTATTCTTCTTCATTGACATATTGTTCCTTCCTGTATTTATTTACAGTATTTCCTTTATTGTATATCTCTCGTACATATATATGCATCTTGTATATTTTCATTTATTTACTGCTACATAGTTTATATCATTGATATAGAACTGCTGTTAGATATGTACTTTGCTCCATCCTGACTGGAAATATTTTTCCAGACTATGCCTTAGAGGACGGGTGTCCGATATTTATGGACCACAGAGAGAGTAACTGTTGACTTAGACCTTGTAGCCAGGTGTGATTCCGGGAGGTCTAACCGGGATCAATAGTTATTTAGTTAGTTTCTATTAGCAGTTTATGGTACCGGATTTGTCTCCGGCATACTTTGTTGAGACTTGGATATTATTGTTGAGTTAGATTATTCTATTTAGACTTGTGTTGCAAATTTGGTTTATTTATTTCTTCGATATCTTATCGTGCTTTAGCTATGTGATTGAGTATTGTTCATATTATATTGTGCTATCTGTGACTCCTTATGGAGTTGGATGCTCGTGTGAGAATGATTAGATAGCATTGTGACCAAGATAACGTTCTACCGCCGATGCTGCGGCGTAGGCTGGACGTACCCACGCACTCGTGCCCCTATACTGGATGCGGGTCCTGACACGTTTTTAGTGGTGGCCCATGCATGTCAGACTTCGCAAGTTGTGCGATATCGTAGTAGTGCGACAACTTAGTTGTACTACTGCGTGCCTGCGATAGGATCTAGGATATAGTATACTAGGATGAGAGCGGATACTCAATCACAACTAGAAATATTTTCAATATATTTGTCTTGTCATCCCTTCCTTCTGTTTCTTTTCTCGTCTTTTGATTGATTGATTTCTTAGTATCGTAGCTTATATCAGTGATTTTTGCTAGAATGTAGTTAGTAATACACCCTGACAGAGACTACAATACCATGACAAAATAGACCATAAACCATGTATATATTTTTCTAGAATGCATGTTGTATGACTGTAGGTAGGATTTTTCCTAAGACTCTTATTGTTGGGGGTTGACCGTAGTGAAGAGTAGTGATGAGGTTATGACTTGACAAAGAGAGACAAGGTGCCTTAAATTTCGAGGATAAATATTAATGAAGAGTTGAGAAATTAATATGGCAGAATTGACGATTTGTTAAAATCATAGATTTTAAGAAGATTAGGATATGATTGAAACTGTCATTAAAATTTGAGGAATTTAAGAAGATTATCATTGTATTTATTTGACTGCAAGATATAAATTGAATGCGGTATTTGAAGATTTTATAAGTATTACATTGATGAGTGTTGTGTGGAAAAAGAATAGAGGAGTAAATCATTAATAGATTAGTGTTTGAATTCAAATTTTGGGATGAGACCTTAGATTTTATAAATATACACCGATTGGATTTAAATTAGAGAATTGGATATTAATCTTTTTGAGTATTTAATTATTAACTTAAAATTTTGAAGGAGATTGTAATAAGAATGGAATTTGATTTTTATTTCATGGATTTTCAGGAATAAGATATTTTGAAAATTTTGTGAAATAACAATGTGGATTTACTTCATGATTATTTGGTTTGATGAATTTAATTTTGATGGTAATAAATAAATAAAATAATTAAGGATTTTAAATTTTGAGGACGATTTTTTTTTAGGTGGGTAGACTTGTAACCTCCGTATCCTGAAATTCTAGCATAAATATTATTTTTAGGTTAATTTGGGGCTAGTGGGATTTTTCTATAATTTTTAATTAATTAAAAACTAGTAACTTTTTTATGATTTTTAAGAATTTAATTTAGGGTCAAACATAATTAAAAATATTCTAAAATTTTATTTTAGGTTCTAAATAATAAAATTTATTTTCTAGAATTTTTGGAAATTTTCTGAGTATTTTTAGTATTTATTGGGAGTTATTTAGGCTAATAACTAATTTTTAGGACTTGTAGAATTTATTGTGCAATACCAGAAATATAGAATGGACCCACGTTATTTTGTAGAGTTTATAATATTATTGTATATTTTCTGAAATTATTTCAAAATTTTTGGATTAATTTTAGTATTTATTTTTAGTTATATGGGTAAAACTAATGTTTAGAGTTTCTCCTAATTATAGTAGAAAATCTATGAACATAAAAATTGTCCCAAGTATTTTTCTAGGATTTTTGGGTTCAAGATATATTTTCTGTAATTTTTTCAGATTTTTATGATTAATTTTAATATTTATTTTGAGTTATTTAGATTTAAAACGACTTAAATAATGTTTTGATAAAATCAAATCAAAAATAAATAATATAACCAAAACCATCCAATCAAATAATGACACGTGTCACCCTATCAATTTTCATTCAGCCGCTCAACATCTATATATATATATATATATATATTAATAACTCTAATTATCCCATTATTTTAGAGAGAGAGATTTTGGAAAATTGCCATCTAGAGATCCTTCATCTTCCAGAAGCCATTGCGCATAGCTCCGGACTCCAAACGAGGGCTAGTTTCTTGCATTAGAATGATATTGAGGTTAGCTTTCTGATTATATAAATTTTTTTACGAAATTATGAGTATTAAATTTTGGAAAATTCGTAGAGCACAGCATGTCTGAAAATAGACGTGTTTCAATGTTTTCACGATTTCGGGAGAACCAGGAATCAGAATCACAAACCGTTTTAAGTTTCGGAAAGCTAATATCGAGAACATTGACATATGTTTTTTCCAGAATTTAATTCGAAGTATTTGTATACTTTTATTTCTGTAGAACTTCTCGGTTAGAATTTAACCAGCGGTGCACGATACAAAATTTGTATGTGCCATAATTCCCAAACAAATTTGAATTCGGATGAGCCATAAATTCCAGCATATTTTTGATGATGAAATCTACAGAAAATCATGCATGAAAGTCGAGTTTGTGTAGGTTGACTCTTTGGTCAACAGATTGCCTCGATTTGCGTGCCATGAGTCTCGAGTAGATAAAAATTTAGGTTCTTTTGGGCAAAATTAGGTTTGACATAAAAATTTGAATAATAAGATTAAAATAAGATTTTTGAGTAATTATTCCAGAATTAAATAAATTAAAATAAATTATATTTTGACATGATAAAATTATAATACATAGGTTATTTGGACTGTGACTTGGATTCTGATTCATACCAGCAAAGGACCAAAGGCGAGTATATTCTCTGATAGTTTTTTATTTATGATATCCTCTATGTTCATTGTATTTAGTGTAAATATTCATATTTCTTGACACGATGGTTACACGGATTGGTATATCCGGATCTCGTCATGAGATGTTATTCCTTGTATATGGTGTATCGTGTACAAGTCTTATTTTATTATTTATCTTATGCATGTACATACACTTATTCTCGGGGAGACTTGCTACCTTCCTAGAGAATTCCGTGCCATAGCGTACCATGGTTGGATCTACTATACCAGTCAGGGTGGGAAGTATTTTAGTGTAGATATATGATCATACACTTCATGTACAAGTCTTGTTCTCATGTTAGTGTTGGTCATACACCGCACATATGACTAGCCAGGCCCGTACTCGTGTACAAGTTCCCAAGCCGATCACATGTTAAAGCTAGTACTCACGCACTTAGTCATAGTATTCTTCTTCATTGACATATTATTCCTTCCTGCATTTATTTACAATATTTCCTTTATTGTATATCTCTCGTACATATATATGCATCTTGTATATTTCCATCTATTTACTGCTACATAGTTTATATCATTGATGTAGAACTGCTGTTAGAGATGTACTTTTCTCCATCCTGACTGGAAATATTTTTCCAGACTATGCCTTAGAGGAAGGGTGTCCGATATTTTATGGACCACAGAGAGAGTAACTGCTGACTTGGACCTTGTAGCCAGATGTGATTCTGGGAGGTCTAGCCGGGATCAATAGTTATTTAGTTAGTTTCTATTAGCAGTTTATGGTACCGGATTTGTCTCCGACATACTTTGTTGAGACTTGGATATTATTATTGAGTTAGATTATTCTATTTAGACTTGTGTTACAAATTTGGTTTATTTATTTTTTCGATATCTTATCGTGCTTTAGCTATGTGATTGAGTATTGTTCATATTATATTGTGCTATCTGTGACTCCTTATGGAGTTGGATGCTCGTGTGAGAATGATTAGATAGCATTATGACCTAGACAGCGTTCTACCGCCGATGCTGCGGCGTAGGCTGGACGTACCCACGCACTCATGCCCCTATACCGGGTGCGGGTCGTGACACATTTTTAGTGGTGGCCCATGCATGTCAGCCTTCGCAAGTTGTGCGATGTCGTAGTAGTGCGACAACTTAGTTGTACTACTGCGTGCCTGCGATAGGATCTAGGATATAGTATACTAGGATGAGAGCGGATACTCAATCACAACTTGGAATATTTTCAATCTATCTGTCTTGTCATCCCTTCCTTCTGTTCCTTTTCTCGTCTTTTGATTGATTGATTTCTTAGTATCGTAGCTTATATCAGTGATTTTTGCTAGAATGTAGTTAGTAATACACCCTGACAGAGACTACAATACTATGACAAAATAGACCATAAACCATATATATATTTTTTTAGATTGCATGTTGTATGATTGTAGGTAGGATTTTTCCTAAGACTCTTATTGTTGGGGGTTGACCATAGTGAAGAGTAGTGAAGAGGTTATGACTTGACAAAGAGAGACAAGGTGCCTTAAATTTCGAGGATAAACATTAATGAAGAGTTGAGAAATTAATATGGCAGAATTGACGATTTGTTAAAATCATAGATTTTATGAAGATTAGGATATGATTGAAACTGTCATTAAAATTTAAGAAATTTAAGAAGATTATCATTGTATTTATTTGACTACAAGATATAAATTGAATGCGGTATTTGAAGATTTTATAAGTATTAAATTTATAAGTGTTGTGTGGAAAAAGAATAGAGGAGTAAATCATTAATAGATTAGTGTTTGAATTCAAATTTTGGGATGAGACCTTAGATTTTATAAATATACACCGATTGGATTTAAATTAGAGGATTGGATATTAATTTTTTTGAGTATTTAATTATTAACTTAAAATTTTGAAGGAGATTGTAATAAGAATGGAATTTGATTTTTATTTCGAAGATTTTCAGGAATAAGATATTTTGAAAATTTTGTGAAATAACAATGTGGATTTACTTCATGATTATTTGGTTTGATGAATTTAATTTTGATGGTAATAAATAAATAAATAAATAAATAAAATAATTGAGGATTTTAAATTTTGAGAACGATTTTTTTTTAGGTGGGTAGACTTGTAACCTCCGTATCCTGAAATTCTAGCATAAATATTATTTTTAGGTTAATTTGGGGCTAGTGGTATTTTTCCATAATTTTTAGTTAATTAAAAACTAGTAACACTAATTTTCTAGGACTTTTAAGAATTTAATTTAGGGTCAAACATAATTAAAAATATTCTAAAATTTTATTTTAGGTTCTAAATAATAAAATTTATTTTCTAGAATTTTTGAAAATTTTCTGAGTATTTTTAGTATTTATTGGGAGTTATTTAGGCTAATAACTAATTTTTAAGACTTGTAGAATTTATTGTGCAATACCAGAAATATAGAATGGATCCACGTTATTTTCTAGGGTTTATAATATTATTATATATTTTTTGAAATTATTTCAGAATTTTTGGAATAATTTATTATTTATTTTTAGTTATATGGGTAAAACTAATGTTTAGAGCTTCTCCTAATTATAGTAGAAAACCTATGAACATAAAATTAAACCAAGTATTTTTCTAGGATTTTTGGGTTCAAGATATATTTTTTGTAATTTTTTCAAATTTTTATGATTAATTTTAATATTTATTTTTAGTTATTTAGATTTAAAACGACTTAAATAATGTTTTGATAAAGGCAAATCAAAAATAAATAATATAACCAAAACCATCCAATCAAATAATGACACGTGTCAACCTATCAATTTTCATTCAGCCGCTCAACATCTATATATATATATATATATATATATATATATATATATATATATATATATATATATATATATATATATATATATATATATTATAATAACTCTAATTATCCCATTATTTTAGAGAGAGATTTTGGAGAATTCCCATCTAGAGTTTCTTCATCTTCCAGAAGCCATTGCGCATAGCTCTGGACTACAAACGAGGCCTAGTTTCTTGCATTAGAACGATATTGAGGTTAGATTTCTGATTATATAATTTTTTTACGAAATTATGAGTATTAAATTCTGAAAAATTCGTAGAGCACAACATGTCCGAAAATAGACGTATTTCAATGTTTTCGCGATTCCGGGAGAACCAGGAATCAGAATCATGAACCGTTTAAAGTTTCGAAAAGATAATATCGAGATCATTGATATATGTTTTTCCCAGAATTTAATTCGAAGTATTTATATACTTTTAATTCTGTAGAACTTCTAGGTTAGAATTTAACTAGCGGTGCACGATACGAAATTTGTATGTGCCATAATTCCCAAACGAATTTGAATTTGGACGAGCCGTAAATTCCAGCATATTTTTGATGATGAAATCTAAAAAAATCATGCATGAAAGTTGAGTTTGTGTCGGTTGACTTTTTGGTCAACAGATTGTCTCGATTTACGTGCCATGAGTCTTGAGTAGATAAAAATTTAGGTTCTTTTGGGCAAAATTAGGTTTGACATAAAAATCAGAATAATAAGATTAAAATAAGATTTAGATTAATTACTCCAGAATTAAATAAATTAAAATAAATTATATTTTGACATGATAAAATTGTAATACATAGGTTATTTGGACTGTGACTTGGATTCTGATTCATACCAGCAAAGGACCACAGGAGAGTACATTATCTGATAGTTTCTTATTTATGATATCCTCTATGTTCATTATATTTAGTGTAGATATCCATATTTTTTGACACGATGGTTACACGGATTGGTATATCCGGATCTCATCATGAGATATTATTCCTTGTATATGGTGTATCGTGTACAAGTCTTATTTTTTTGTTTATCTTGTGCATGTACAGACACTGATTCTCGGGGAGACTTGCTACCCTCCTAGAGAATCTCATGCCATAGCGTACCATGGTTGGATCTACTATACCAGTCGGGGTGGAGAGTATTTTAGTGTAGATATGTGATCATACCCTTCATACACAAGTCTTGTTCTCATGTTAGTGTTGGTCATACACCGCATGTATGACTAGCCAGGCCCATACTCGTGTACAAGTTCCCAAGCCGATCACATGTTAAAGCTAGTACTCACACACTTAGTCATAGTATTCTTCTTCATTGACATATTGTTCCTTCCTGCATTTATTTACAGTATTTTACAGTATTTCCTTTATTGTATATCTCTCGTACATATATATGCATCTTGTATATTTCCATCTATTTACTGCTACATAGTTTATATCATTGATATAGAACTGCTGTTAGAGATGTACTTTGCTCCATCCTGACTGGAAATATTTTTTCAGACTATGCCTTAGAGGACGGGTGTCCGATATTTTATGGACCACAGAGAGAGTAACTGCAGACTTGGACCTTGTAGCAAGGTGTGATTCCGGGAGGTCTAGCCGGGATCAATAGTTATTTAGTTAGTTTCTATTAGCAGTTTATGGTACCGGATTTTTCTCCGGCATACTTTGTTGAGACTTGGATATTGTTGTTGAGTTAGATTATTCTATTTAGACTTGTGTTGCAAATTTGGTTTATTTATTTCTTTGATATCTTATCGTGCTTTAGCTATGTGATTGAGTATTGTTCATATTATATTGTGCTATCTGTGACTCCTTATGGAGTTGGATGCTCGTGTGAGAATGATTATATAGCATTTTGACCTAGACAGCGTTCTACCGCCGATGCTGCGACGTAGGCTGGACGTACCCACGCACTCGTGCCCCTATACCGGGTGTGGATCATGATACACCTACTCGCAACAATCAGCATCCCATTGTCTTCGATCGTATGCGGAATAGACCGATTGTACAAGAAGATTCTCATGAGTCTGATGCTGGGAAAATGCAGGTTCACAGATATAGCCCACAGGCTTTGAAGATTATGCAAAGCGTGGGTTATGACTTGAAGTTGGAGCCAGGTCTCAACTATAGAAAAGGTAGACGAATGCCGTTACATGGTAATCCCTACTTCAAACAAACTCATTTTGGGTTTGGGTATACCACGTCTCTTGCAACAGCGAACAACTCTGAGTCAAATGAGGAGACCATTTTCTCTTCTCAAAATGATTTGTCATCCTCTGATTCAGGTGATGAACTCGAACGGGCATTATCAATAAATATGATGTTGACAAATTCTCTCGAAACAAAGGAACAAGAATCTGAACCATTTGAAGATGAATCCTGGGCTCAGCAAATGGATACACAATGGGAACTCCGGTTCAAACAAAAAGAACCACCCACTGAAGATGAGGTTATCCAAATCAATGTTGGGGATAAATTTTCACCAAAGCCGATATTTATCAGCAACAATCTTTCCGAAGAAGAAAGAGAAGAAATGATCCAGTTGATAAAAGAATATATCGACGTCTTTGCTTGGAATTATGAGGATATGCCAGGTCTTGATCCAAAAGTGGTTACCCATAAACTCAACATATTGTCCAATTCAAAGCCTGTAAAGCAACACCAACGCCGGTTCCGCCCAGATATAATGGATGCCATTGAAGCTGAAATCAAGAAGCTAATAGCCTGTGGGTTCATCCGGGAAGAACAACGTCCTGATTGGGTCGCTAATGTTGTCCCGGTTATGAAGAAAAATAGGAAAGTGCGTGTTTGCATCGACTTCTGAGATCTAAATGCGACCTGCCCAAAAGATGAGTTCCCTCTCCCCATTACAGACGTCATGATCGATAATACGTGCGGTTTTGAATGCATGTCCTTCATGGACGGATTTTTAGGATATAATCAAATTAAGATGAATCCTGAAGATAAAAAGCATACTGCTTTTCGTACACCACTGGGGGTATATTGCTATACGGTTATGCCTTTTGGGTTGAAGAATGTCGGGGCTACATATCAACGAGCTATGAGTAACATATTCCATGAGCATCTGCACAAAACGGTGGAATGTTACGTAGACAATATTGCTGTCAAAAGCCGCCTCAAGGATAAACACATCCAAGACTTGAAGATAATATTCGAGTTGATGCGCCAACATCAACTCAAATTGAACCCCACAGAGTCCTTTCTTGGTGTATCTAGTGGCAAATTTCTGGGATTTGTCATTACCGCTAAAGGCATTCAAGTTGACCCTGATAAAGTAAAAGCTATCCTGGAAATGCGACCACCTCGTAATCTTAGAGAACTTAGGAGATTTCAAGGTCGTCTAGCTTATATCAGGAGATTCATATCCAACCTCTCCGGAAGATGTCAACCTTTTTCTCGTCTAATGAAGATAGGTATGTCATTTGTATGGGACGAAGCCTGTCAGCAAGCGTTTAATGATATCAAACGATATCTTACTAATCCTCCAGTTCTGGTGCCCCCCGTCATAGAAAGACCATTTTTGCTGTATGTTCGAGCAATGGATCATTCTTTAGGGGCTCTTCTTGCACAGAAGAACAATGAGGGTCACGAATAGGCTATTTACTATCTAAGCAGGATGATGGTCGAAGCTAAACACAGGTATAATCCAATGGAAAAAGAATGCTTGGCCCTCATATTTGCCATTCAGAAGACGCGACATTACGTGACGGGCCAAACTATTCATATCATCTCCAGAATCAATCCACTTCGGGTTTTAATGAATAAACCGAGTGTTCTTAATTCTTGACTCGCGACTTGGGCAATGCTACTGACACCGTATGACATGGTGTACGTCCCTCAGAAATCCATGAAAGGTCAAGCCTTGGCTGATTTTTTAGCTGCCCATCCAATTTTGAAAACCTCTAAATTATATGAGGACATTTCCGACGAAGTTGCAGAATGTAATTCGGCAATGGAAGATGATATATGGCAGCTATTCTTTGATGGTGCTTCCAGAACTGGTCCCAAGGGAAACGTGGTTTCAGGAGTAGGAATTATCCTGGTGACTCTTGATAAACTCGTCATCTATCGAGCATATTCTCTTAGCGAACTCTGCTCTAATAATATGGCAGAGTATAATGCTCTACTAATCGGGCTTTAGGTCGCTAAAGAATTGGATGTTGAATACCTGAAAGCTTTTGGTGATTCTCAGCTGATCGTCAATCAGGTCAGAGGGTATATGAAGTCCGCAATCCAGACCTCATTCCTTATCACTGAACAACGATCGAGATAGCCATGTCTTTCAAAGGTTTCTTCTTAGAGCATGTTCCTCGATCTCAAAATTTGGAAGCTGATGCTCTGGCCAGCCTAGCTGCAGATCTAGCTATTCCTATAAGAAGGCAGAATTCGGTGATCCTTCTTAACAGAGATTTATTTTGTGTGAAAAATAACTTTCACATAGAACGCAGCTATGCTATAAACACAGTTCTTCCTAAGAGAGATTGGAGAAGGCCCTTTATAGACTTCATGTCATACGAAATCTTACCAGAAGATCCCAAAGAAGCAGTATCTATCAAGAGACGATCATTACGATTCTATTTTGATACTTTTTCACAAAGTCTATATCGCCGAACGTACGATGGACTATTGTTACGATGTCTCTCTGATGATGATGCAAGGCGGGTTATCCGAGAAGCTCATGACGGGGTATGTGGAGCACATCAACCCGGTCCTAAGTTATAGATCGTATCAGGAGAATGGGCTACTACTGGCCTACTATGATTGCAGATGCCATGAAATATGCAAGACAATGCAAAGCCTGTCAGGTTCATACGGATTTCATACATCAGCCTTCTGAGTATTTACATTCTACTATTGTATCATGGCCCTTTGAAGCATGGGGTATGGATATCATTGGTCCTATTCATCCTTCGTCTTCTAGAGGACATCAGTTCATATTGGCTATCACTGACTATTTCTCCAAATGGGTAGAGGCGATCCCTCTTGCTGAGGTGAAGACATCCAACGTGATCAGCTTTATCAAGCACCATGTAATTTATCGCTTTGGGATACCCCGAAGGATAATTCATGATAACGGGCCTCAATTCATCAGTCAAGCATTTCACCGATTTTGCAATAAGAATCGAATACAGAATATGGCCTCAACGGCATACAATCCTGCTGCTAATGGTTTGGCAGAAGCCTTCAATAAAACCATCATCAAACTCTTGAAAAAGTTTGTCTCTTCAAATAAAAGAGATTGGAACGAGAAGTTGGGAGAATGTCTGTGGGCATACCGCACAACGGTAAGAACGCTAACGGGTTGTACCCCATTTTTGTTAGTTTACGGGTGTAAAGCAGTTCTCCCTATTGAAGTTCGAATTCCATCACTCAGGATAGCAGTGGCTAATGAGTTGACTCAGGAAAATAATGATCGTTTAAGACTTCAAGAGCTAGAAGGATTAGACGAGAAACGCCTTCAAGCTCAACAGCGCATAGAGTTCTACCAGGCACGCATCTCCAGAGCTTTTAATCAAAAAATGAAGGAAAGAGTGTTCAAAGTTGGTGAGCTAGTACTAGCTGTGAAGAGGCCAATGATCATTACACACAAAAGTAAGGGCAAGTTCCAGCCCAAATGGGAGGGCCCTTATGTGATTGAAACCATATTTTCAAATGGCGCTTACAGATTAGCCAAGCCTAATGGAGACTTAATAATGGCTCCTATCAACGGCAAATTTCTGAAGAAGTACTATGCTTGATCTCCTTTGCTCAAAGGGGTATGGTAAAGATTTTATTCTGATGACACTACATACAAAGATTAGTTGGATCATATTCTATCATGTTCTTGTGACCTCTGAATAGATATGTTTAACTAATTTAAAACTTCAAAACCTATCACGTCCATATTACCTTTGATAGTGTTTTGTATACAAATTTAGTTGGAGCATATTCTATCATGTCTATATAACCTCTGAATAGATATATCCAGCTGAAACTTACCGAAAGTATATCACGTCCATATTACCTCTGATATCACTTTCATCTTAGCCTATCATTTATATTCAAAAGTGATAGGTCCACAAAGTCAGAAAATATATCTTTATTATCTCTGAAAATAGCAAATTACAGAAGAAGCAAAAAGGTACATCATTAGGGAGGAGCCGTCAAATCACGGATCTGTTGCGCCAAAGCAGCCATCCTCTCATTCCTGGAGTTCAAGATGTTAGCACAAGCCCGCTCCAGCCTTGCTTCGTCATCACTCAAGAAAGATAGTTCGGACAGAGAATTAACAAAACTTGCGTGGATGACACTCGCATGTGTCAAGTTCTGCTGAGCTATCTTTACTTGGCCCTCAAATACATCATGAACTGTCGATGCCTTGAGAAGCCTCTCCCTTGTCTGGGCAAGTTCAGCTTCCAATTCTTGAACCCTCGCTTCATATCCTTCACATTCAGTGCAGCACTTGGCCAGCTGAGGAATACTCTCCACCAATACTGCTTGCTCCTTATCCATCTCTTGATGTTGTTCCTGTATGGATTTGTTTAGAGATTCTATCTGCTGAGCAAGTTCCACAGTTAGGGAGTCATACTCTGCTTGAACCAGGTCATCGATGCTACCTCGGGATAGTTGCAAATATTCATTAATGGGTTGTTCTAAACCATTAACTATTTGCTCTAGCGCGTCAGCTCTTTCAGCGTCATTGAAATTTCTAATCTGCGCTATAGTGAGATTGGAGGACATCTTCAGAGCATCAAAACCTAGGTTCTTCTCTAGCACTATCGATATCAATTCTTTCAAAGTAAGGTAGAATATGCTAGTGTATTGATCACTAGCATAGCAAAGCTCGAATGGATGCTGGGAGTGGCCACAATATCGATGAGCCTCCTATCCGGAAGGACTGTAGAGGATGTTGCCACAGTCGTCGCTTCAACAGATGGCGTAACAAAAGAAGAGACACTAACAACGGTTGGAGTTGCTGGCATGCTTGACGAAGGAGGCGCGGTCGAGATGGCAGGTTCATCCTCCTCTGATGTTATTTGAACTGCCACTGACGGGATGACACCCGAGAATATTGCGAATGAAATATCGGCAGTTTCAAAATATACTTCGTCGACGTCAGGTGCCGCCGTTTCATTGGCTGGATCCGCAACAAAATCAGAAGTTGTGTCAACTCCGCCCTCCCCAGAGATGTCTTCGCCTGAAAATAAGATAAGAGAAAGTTAATATCAATTTGATGTTAATTTTTCTAAAGAAAGCATGAAGACAACATTTACCCATAGCCGATGGTATGTATGTTGCGTCTGCAGCCTGTATAGCTAAATCATTTCTTAATGATGCTAACAAGCTGTCATACCTGGAGAAGAGGGTACACCAACTGACGTTTGAGGGTAGTCAACCCAGTTATCACCCAGATCCACTCGAGGTTCATCGGGTGGAATTTCGCTCGAGATACTTATAGATGAAGGAAGGGCTAGCCCCATTTGTCTGGATAAAGGTATATTGATTCTTATTATGCTCGACCTCGAAGGCGACCTCGAGACACTACCAACAACGGTGGTAGCGGCAGCAGTCGCGGGCAAAGAATCTCCAGCATCGGCAGCTGGGACTGTGGAGGTTCCCTCTCTAAAAGGCGAAGGACCCCTAATCAAAGAATCATCCCCAACAGGAGAAATAATAGGCTTCCTCCTGGAAGAGGCCCCCCTGGTGGAAGTCTTTTTAGGACCTCCGGTAGTTAGCTTCTTCTTGCGGGGGGAAGGCTCTTTCAGAGTGGAAGCCTTTCGTTTATTGGAGATTATGAGAGGCTCTACTGGCGGAGCTATTACGCCTCTCGGTACAATCAACAAATAGTCGTCTGCACCAGTGGTTTTATCACCTTCATCTGAGGGAACAGACGGTATCTCCTCTCTCCCAGTGGACCTATGGGAGGGCATCCTGAAACTTCTATGTACATCGAAATCACGATGGAAGGTATTGATGGACGCATAAAACTGGGCGTACGAATGAAGAATGCGCAACTCCATGGAGAGAGAAGTCGCGGGCACAACAAAGGTTGCTCCGATACAACCCATGATGAAATACCGCCATCCTCTAGCTCCATCAATAAGTCCACCTTTGAACTTGAAGCTGGTGATAGGATTCCCCATGTGCAACTGGTCGTACCGAAATTGCCTGGCGAACCGGCTGGGCAGATAAGGCTCCAAGTAGCAGTGGTCCTCACTTCTGTACAGTAGGTAGGAAGGTCTAATACAGACAAACCAGTAAAGGCTTCAGGAGAAAGAATAGTCTTCCCCTGACCCGCATCTTGAAGTTTTATCCCCTGTTGATTGATATGTACAGGGGGGACGATGCAGAAGAACTTCCAACTATGGGCAAAATTTAGTGCTAGCCGACAGTCTATGACGCTAGTCACATTCCAAGAATAATTCTTGTAATTCAACAGAAAGTTATTGCCCGAACCACTGGCCAATCCGGGAGACATCACTTTGGTGTTGTGAAGGATTAACCATCCCATCAGATATAAGAATGGCAATTCCACTCTGGAAAATCCTTCACGTTGTGTATCATCAGCCAGCAGTCCCTCAGTAATGGCCCTCAGGCCAGCTTAAATTTTGTACACCATGGCAGGGAGTAGGCCCAATCTTGCTCCAAACACCAAACGCACTGTGGGCCATAAGGTGTTGCGATAAATACGATCCGCAGACGCGATACCAGGGACCACCCATTGGTGCAGCCAAACAGAAAGGAAGCCAGCTAGTTGAGCTTCTCTTGATAGAGGCTTTCAGCAATGCCTCATATAGCTGTAGGGTTTAGTTCCTGCAGGATAACCCCTATCTCTTCGTTGAGAACATAGTCTTGAGCCTCCGCATCTTCAATGAGATCATCGACTGTGTTGGCACTAAGCATGCTCAGAACGTTCAAGGGTTTATCTCTGCTATCTACAACCTTATCCTGCTTGGCATCTCTGATATGGGCCAAATCAGAGGTCTCTTTGTAGAAGGTGGTGCATTCAAGATAGTGGCTCATCAGCTCCTGGTATACTGCCACTGCCCAAGGGTTTGTATCCCTCAGCTCCCTGTTTATGGGAACATACTCTTCATAAGGAGTGTCTCCCATTGGCAGCTTTGAGATATCTGTTATCTCTTGAAGTGCTAAGCCCAACTCACCTAGCAGAGTGGCGAAGGTCCCGGTGAGCGAGTTATATCGCTCCATCAAAGCTAAGAACAAGTTGGGGTTGAGAGGCAGCCCAACACTAGTGGTACTCACAGCCGCAAATAAACCAATACTCTCCAGCTCCGTTTGGAAGTGCTTCAGGGCCCAGGCAGTTAAACTGGTCCATCGAAGATTCTAGGGGCTAAGCCATCCACCGATGCGAGGGTTAACCTTGGGGTATACTCCTCCCTGCCCCATAAAATTATTACATAAAGTCGCTATTTGAATCGGCCGGATCAGTGAAGTGTCTTCACTCGGGACGCTGCCCGGCAGTAATCCTCTGAAAGGCATGACAGGGCCTGAAGGACTGCTCACAAAGGACCCTCGATTCAATCCTTTCTTATAAAAGATCTTCCCCGGCTGCCCGTAAAGATCGGAAGTCAGAGTCCACACCATCTTTCTGCGATGGGTAGCATGGAAGAACGCTAAGATATGGTAATCTCTAGGCATCCTTGGCAGATACATGACCGTGCCCTCAGCAGAAAAGATACAATCTTCCTTCTTGGGCTTAGTCTGGGATTGTTTATCGATAACATCCCCAAATAAGAAACCTGGTTTCTTATATTCAGTGCCGTCTATATACGTCAGGGGCTCCCCACTGATCATACTCAGCAACATTCGTTCTCCTTGGGCAGAGATCAGAGTTCCCCTTTCTTGAGGATACTCGTTTTTAGAGATGGGGAATGTCACATAGGACAAGTCCTCCAGATAATTGGAATTCAGTATCCCAACAGCAGAGCCCATCACTTCAGCCAAAGGAGGGATCTGTAGGTCTACTGCAAGAAGCAAGAAAACAAGTTAGTTTTATACTAGACGCTACACTCTTGCAGTATACGCCAAAACTTGACAGTCTGAGCTTTTACGCCAGACTGCAAAAATTTGACTTTTTACGCTAGAATTTACTTCCAGTGCGTAAAAACTCAGTTGGTAGTATACGCCAAAACCTAACAATCTGAGCTTTTACGCCAGACTGCTAAAATTTGAGGTTTTATGCTGGAATTTACATCCAGCGCGTAAAACTCAAAGTTTGCAGTATACGCCAAATTTTGACAGTCTGAGATTTTACGCCAGACTGTAAAAATATAGAGTTTTACGCTGACACATTAGAAATGTGGGCGTATTGTTGCGCATACACGTACAACGTGTACGGAAGGTCCTCTACTCCTCTCGAAGTCTTTACCTGTGATGCCCGGAGCGCAGCTCGACAGTGGAGCACGTCGTTCAGAATGAGGCTCGCTTGGCCTAGCAGGGGTTGCTCGTGCTTGAGCAGAGGAGCGATATGAGGAAGCAGCTTTCTTTCTCTTAGAGATGGAGGCCTGTTTTGGTACCATGGCGAAACTCAGAGTTCTCAGAAAAGAGACGAAGATGAAGAGTTCTCAGAAAGAAAGGGTTTTGCAGAAACAGATGAAGGGTTTTTTCTCTCAAGACCTTGGGCTATTTATAGAGTTCAGATAAATCTTCGAATCCCTAACCAAATCCGACTTTTAATAGTCAGTTATGATTTTGGACCACGTCAGCCTATCATTTGAAAAGGAAGACGGACAGTCATGCTGCGTAACGGATCCAGATTTTACGCGCAGAGAAAAGATCCATAATTTTTACGCTTAGAAGCTTTTACGCTCAGAAGCTACAAATCTACGGTTTTACGCTCAGAAGCTTATACGCTCAGAAATTATAAATCTACGATTTTACGCTCAGAAGCTACAAATCTACGGTCTCACGCCCAGAAGCTACAGATCTACGATCCGACGCTCAGAAGCTACAGATGACCAATTACATGGGTTTACGCAGAAAATGCTCCTTTTTTGCTACAAAATATTCCAAGTGCCTGAAACACACAGATGTCAGCATTGAAGATGACTCTTTTTCTTGGGCCATTGGAAGTTTATTCAAAGTCTAGCCAGAATCCTTTACATCTAAGTTCAAGTATGGCCTGTTCAGCGGACATTTCTTGCCCTGTTTCGAGGAATTTTCGGGAAGCCATTCTTGAAGATGATGTTCTGAACAGAAATTCTTCGTATTAGAGAAGTGACAGTTCATAATTCTATGCGACTCCTCGTCCAAAAATAGCATGACAGTTGGATCTCCAAGACAACTTAATGCTAAAGAGCTTTTCATGCATCTTACGTTACGCGTAAAAGTCGGGACGGGACCGGATAAGCGTTTATCAGAGTCAGCATAAAAAATTACTCAGACGTGTTGAAGCTGCACATTATCAGACTTTCTCACAGCAAATATGGCAAATCAGCAATGTGTAAGAGAAGACAAGTTTATTAATCATGATTACATATGATAAAAATCTAGTTTACAAAGGATTTTTTATTTTTTATGATTACATATGATGGAAATCCTTTTTACAAAGGATTATTCATTAACACTGAAGATCATGATGGGAATCTATTACGCTAGGTTCTCGTCTGACGGAGATCTTCAATTCTTCTTCTACGATACTTTATCGACTTCCTGGACCGATAAACAAAAAAATGGTTAATGGCAGGAGGATACAGAACTGGGCTTGTCTAAATTATTCAAGCCTCCTCCATACACCATGGCGGCCACGCCTAGAATTGTGTTAGGGATTCAGACCCAACATAATACTGGAAGACACGGCCAAGCTGCCCACCAGGGTCCAGCTTCATAATAGGGGAAAATACAGCTAGCAAGCTGTGTGGTCCAATGAGACCCTTCCTCTCTCCTGGACGAATTGCCATATAAAATTGCTGATTATCTCGAGCAAAGGAAGCTATTATATCCTTCCATGATCCATCATTGCAGAGGATATTTGCTCGAAAATGCCTCTTTTTACGGCTCCTTACATGCTGGAAGAGCATAATCTTCTTCTTCCTCAGTGCAGCCCAATGAATCTCAGCAGCCATCTTTTGTGGTGAAGAAAGTATGGAAAAGCAGGT
This sequence comes from Iris macrosiphon, assembly GCA_036927795.1. Classification (NCBI taxonomy): domain Eukaryota; kingdom Viridiplantae; phylum Streptophyta; class Magnoliopsida; order Asparagales; family Iridaceae; genus Iris; species Iris macrosiphon. The sequence continues at coordinate 140,947,417 of JAYESA010000009.1, read as the reverse complement.
TCACTCATTTGCCTTTATATAGGCGAAAGAGAACATACCAAATCCCAACAACTTCTTAAATATCACCGAGAAATCAGCCTCGAAGAATGAGTCAAATTTAACCACTTCATGCTTCATTCAAAGTATTCTAAATTACGAGGAATTTAAAAACTTTGAAGGGGGTCTTGTAGAAGCATGAAAAATACGCTAGGTAATTATATGCGTAAAACCCCCAACATACATGAAGCACGCGTAAAACAGAGCTTCAGCGCTGTGTGGTATAAAACATGACTTCAGAGCTGCCCGCGTAAAGCAGCGCTTCAAGGCTGTTTTGGCGTAAAAGGTTGCTATGACTCCCTACAGCATAAAATATGTTTGTCTTTAATGCAAACGTAAAGTCATACGAGGAACTTTTCATATTCCTCAAATGAATCTGTCAGACAGAACAATGAACCTGACTCCTGACAAAAGTACTGCACTACGATCGAGAGGACGGCTGTAATGATGATTCTGCACAGAGGCCCAGACTGTCGTTTAGTGACATATCCTTAATACAAGTCATTTTTATGCATTCAAGGAGTACGCTGCCTATTCTGCACAGGTAGAGACGAGCTTTTACGCTCAAGATGAGACAAAATCAGATGCCACGTCAAAAGCTGTTTCTCATGCAGAGCTCGAGACATATCTCGGCATTTAATGCACGAGATTGAGACATATCTCTATATTTAATGCACGAGATTTGGTTCTATCCTTTATAATTTTGTCATGACTCAGAGAGCTAAAACTAGGGCTAATATGCTTACATCACTATCATGGCATTTTATGCCAACCAGGCTATTTTCAACCATAGGAGCACGCCGTATGCTATCTTCTCAAAATATGCCAACTAGGCTATTTTCAACTATAGGAGCACGCCGTATGCTATCTCCTCGAAATACGCCAACTCAGGCTATATTTGCAAAGGTACGTGATAAGGTTATTTTGCCCAGAATACGCTCAAGACCTCAGTCAAGAAGGATAATTGGCTATTTTTACGCTGGTTATCTATTATTCATGCAGCCTCAAGTTTTATGCGATACTTGGCTTTTAGCCAACAAGATAGCTAGTTGGCTTTTACGCCAATAAGACAGCTATTTGGCTTTTACGCCAACAAGACAGCTATTTGGCTTTTATGCCAACAAGACAGTTATTTGGCTTTTATGCCAACCATCTTTATGCGAGGGGCAGTTACCTACGTGGCTTGCATGCCATGATCTTCGAGAAGCAGTTACACGCGTTACCTTATAATGGGACATGCGTTATACGCAGATTCAGGAGATTATTCAAACGTGGGTAGTAGTTATTATAACCACCGCGTAAAGAGTGCAACTCTCTTCACAATTTGGCTTCTACACTGACTGGACAGTTACTGTGATTGAGCTCTATAAATAGAGACCTCCTTAATGGTGGAGGGATTCCATCGCCTGCTCCCGCTTAGATAGAACAGGAGCCCTGCCAGAACTAGAATGGTCACAAGAGGGAAAAAGGTCGAAAGGTCGAAAGGATCAGAGATCATGAGATCAGAGAGAGAGAAAGAGAGTACAGACAGAGAGTAGTGATTGACGACTTTGGCAACGAGAATGTAATCCCTCCTGCAATATTTGAAGCTTCTTCTTCTTCTATAGCACTTCTTCATCATCGTGTTATCCAAGGGACAAAGTGATCGACCGCATATCAGACTCCTATAGCAATTTTTCCCCAGATTTTTTTTTATAAACATCCTTGTATAGGATTAATTGTACTCTTTTTACTTGTTTGTAAACAAAGAAAGGGTTTCGTATAAACCTAGTTTCATTCTTTTGTTTATCATCAAACAAGGTGTGGGTGTACGAAGTCGGGGATGGCAGCGGCTCGGCGGCGTTCAGGCGTGTGCAGCATCTCAAGCGAATGGGAAGAGGGGGTTGACGAAATGGTGTCGAGGAGGAGAAGATGGCAGCAGTGGTAGTGGTGCACAGCGTTCAGGTCGATGATTGTGGCTCGTGCAGCGGGCTCCGGCGTCAGGCGGAGAAAGCCGACGAGATCTCGGGCGGTCGGGGTGGTGAGTGCAGCGACGGGTCATCGGGGGCTTCAGCGGGGAGTCGACAGACGTTTAGGTCGGCTCCGGCGTGGAGGGACGTGGTAGTATCAGTGGGAGAAGGAGGGGTGCAAGGTGGTTGCAACCGCGGCTTGGCTGCGGTACAGTCGGGTGTGCTGAGGCGGGTCCTCCGGCGTGTCGAGGAGGTCTGGGCGGAGGTAGCTCGGTGACAGTGGAGGGAGGTCGACGGGGAAGACGACTGGGGTGAGCGGGTGATAGGAAGGGGTGGTGGCTGGAGCTTGGCCGGAGGAGGGTGGCCGGTTCAGTTGGTTGAACCAAAAAAAGAAAAAGAGGTGAAGAGGAAGAAGAAGAAGAAGAAGGAAGAAGAAAGGAAGAAATATAAAAATGCTACGGTTGTGTATGGAGAAGAGGGAGGAGAGAAAAGGTAGGGGGGTTTCCAAGGTGTGGGGATTAGGGCCTGCTTGGGAAAGGGTGCATGAAGAGACATTATATAGGGGATGTGATGTAGAGTGTGTGGTGATGATGAGCCCTATTTTGAATGGGTGGCTCAGATTTAATATGAGAAAATTATTCATACAAAGGAGAGGGGTTGGGTTGACTAGTCAAAGAATTAGGGCTTCTCCATTTGGCTTGAACCAATGGGGTGATGACACCTAATGCAACATTTGCAAATAAGCCCCTTAAATTTTGGTATTTACACAGACACATAAAATGATAAAAAATTGGTGGGGGATTTGGTGTTTGGTGTTTTGTAGGGTGATGGGGTATTGTGTGTTTTGTATGGGCTTAATTAATGGGGTATTTGGATTAAATTGGGATTAAAATAGGATTAGTCAAAGTTGGTATCCCCAATTTAATTAAAGAATAAATGTAAGTGGTGTTCTAAAATTAATTAAAAGTACATGGGCTAAAATTAAGTAGGACAAAAGTGTCATGAATGAAGAAGACTCAGAACAGAATATTACCCTAATTTGGGTAGCTCAAAATGGATCGAGATTGTGTCTCCAATTTTGATTGGAACGCACAACGATACAAAGTTAGATTTTATTTAGAATTAAAATAAACGTCCGCGATGAATATTGTGCAGCTAAAATGAAGCACAAGAGAGCATAATTATGTCATGCCCCGATCTCCTGCAGGCTAAATCGGTCGTTCCCGCTAGGCGAGAATCGTCGTGCCAGCGCTCCCGTAGAACGATCGCTTTGACCCATCCGGGCGTGATGCCGCACGAGCGTGAGACACGCCCGTGCAAGGCCTTGGTTCATTGACTGGCGGTAAGAGTTCTAAGCCACAGAGTCGCACAGATTGTCCGAGTGCAGCGGAGTCATGAACGCATAGGCGATCAGTAACAAGTTCACTGAGTTGACAATATAGCGGAAGCATTGAATAACACAAGTTAAAGTAAAATAACTCTTTATTGATATAAACAAGTGTTACAGACGGCACATGGCCGAGATTATAAGTCACTCAAGCCTCTCTCTTTGAAACAATAAAAGCGTGCCAAGTGGCTACAATTGTGGAATGATTGTACAGGCGATGTTCAGGCGATGTTCCAATATTAATCTTGTATATGTGCTTCTGTTCCGGACGCAGCGCTGCTTCGGAGTGATCTCTATGCCTTAGCACGCACGAAGGAGGCATCCGCACCGAACGAGGTTTTCCCACACCCTGTAAACGAACTGATGGATTATCAGTGCATTGAATGCACTGGTGGGGAGGCTACTCGCCCGCTCGACAAATCCAAACACGTAATATAGCTTCCGTGCACCAACTATTAAGTTGTCTTTCTAGTTGCCTTAGGATAAGTTTCATGCAAAGATTGAATAGCCTAACTCGTGTGGCAGTGCACCGTACGACATGAGAGAAAATACGGCAAGACTTACCAACTTACCATTTGACCTTTCCTGTCCAAGGCAAACATTGTTAATTCAAGCACGGGCATCATATATGAAAATCAAGGCAATGACATATGCAAACACGAGAGTCGTTGTATCTTGAATCGTTCAGATGTTAAGTTGTTCATTTGATGCGATGCAATGACTCACACGCGGATAGCCGCTAAGCGAGGATGACTTATCTATATGAACATAAGTCGCTGGCGTAGCCATTATGGACAGTTTATAGTCTCAAGGCAAAATAATGTGCAACGCGGGTGGTGTAAGAACCCTAATCCTGAAAGCCGTATTCCTCTATTATTATTATTTTATCTATAGTAGTTATGAGCTAAATAAAGGGAATACATTTTATTTAGTTTTATTCGAGGTGTTTGAACATTTAGAGGACTTATGGAGCCATTATAAATTTTTCCTAATTTATTCCATGTAGGAGACTCGTTGGAAAGTTGCTATCTCAACCGTATGCACCAAAATAATTCTTAGAATTTCCTATGAATAGATATGTGTATATATATATAACAAATCCTATTGGTTATTGGATATCAAAACCCATAACCCTTAGCCCAAACCAGTTAATCACCCCGCGTATACTTTCCTCTCAACCGCACGTAATATCAAAACAGCAACAGAAGTAGTAACTTGCTATTTCCTGCTCCGCGCGTAAAGTAATTCCACGCGTAAACTCTTACCACCGCTTCTTACTTCATCTGTGCGTAAAGAACATCACCCGCCTAATTCCTCTCTTTACGCGTAAATCAAACCCAGGCGTAAAATACCACCACCGCCTAAATTCTACTCCGCGCGTAAAATAAGAACTTTACCGCTTATTTTCTCCTCCGCTCGTGTAGGGAAAATATCAGCAACAACCCACCGCCTCTTTACCTATTATTACTAAATTGCCCTCAGCCGAACCCTAAACCAATGAGAAGAAACAGCAGCAGAAGTAGTTTCTTAACCATTAAGCAAAAACCCACCGTCTCTTGACCCTATATATATCACCACACTCTCAAACCCTAAACCACTTCTTCTTACTACAACTTAACACTGTTGGACGTGCACTATACAGGACTTTTGCTTGGCAAGTATACCTTGCCATTAAACTGATTATTTACATTCCAACTGATGCATGCATATTTATTTCGGCTTATATAAATGTTTATTTATGTAGATTTTGGACCTACTTTATGAGACCACCCCAGTATCATGTAGCATCAGTAGGTTCATTGGCCGTGACACAGTTGTTACACGAGTTGTGAGTCTCATATAGATTCCGGACTACGTTTCGGGTTGGCCTCCTGTACGTATGGGCCATGCGTTAGGGATAACTGCTGATAAAAACTTTGTATGCTAGAAGACTCTGCAGTTGTTAGTGGTTCAGGGACATAGCCTATTGTAGTACGGTGGTCCAATCCTTGTCCTTGTTTGGTTATAGATTTGGGCTATTGTACTAACGATAGATTATGAACCAAATCGTGTCATGGATGTGACATGCTTAGAGTATTGGGCAGGGAGGACTACTAGTAGGCGTATGGGACACCCCACACTTTATTTACTACGGATGCCACACTCGACAGGGTAATATGGACGATATATACTACACTGATGCCACACTCTTCGGGGTGATATAGACGATATACTATACTGATGCCATGCTCTTCGGAGATGGACGTTATTACTGAGCGCCCTCCTATGGGGGCATATGTGGCATATACTAGCCAGTTTCATAATTGGTGAATTACGTCAGCATATGTCTAGCCTACACTTTCCATACGCACAAAGTTGTTCTTAAGTTGTATTTCACTTAAACGGTTAGGCGACCAACTGGATGTTTATTTTTTAGTACTTATTGGCATGTTATTATGTATCTTGTTACGTTCCTCTGAGGACCTGATCCCTTTCTAGATATGGACGAGCAGGAGTATCCACAGGAGTACGAACCTGGACCCGACTCTACTTACCAAACTGAGGAGGTCTTACCCTCAGAATAGCTGTTATTATTTTCACTGTTTAGAGATTTTGTTTTACTTCAGTATAGTCGTTTGTAGTGAATTTGTTTCCATCAGACTATCAGACTTGATACTTATCCTTGATATCCAGTTATTATTCAGCTCTTTATTGTCACTACCATATTCCAAAAATAGGGGTATTTTTGACTTTTATATATATTTGGAATTTATGTGTATTTAAATTAAATAATTGTGTGAGATGTTTAATTAAATATATTATATATATAGCGTTCATTAATGTTTGAGCTAGCAGACTTGACCTAGAAGCCCACTAGATGAACATATGACCGAATTATGGGATTATGTATTTAATTATTTTATTTTGAATTTAATTGTTGGATGTAGTAATTAATTACCGTAATTTTATTTAATTGTTGCGCCTTACCGTTGCTTCGATATTTGGAGCGTTACCATAGCTTTTGCCTTCCAACAAATTTTACAACCTTGCCCTAGACGTGCCCGCCTTTCATTCTGACCTTTTTGTAACTCATAATTATGCTCTCTTGTGCTTTATTTTAGTCGCACAATATTCGTCATGGACTTTTATTTAATTTCTTAATAAATTCTAACTTTGCATCGTTGTGCGTTCCAATCGAAATTGGAGGCAATCTTGACCCATTTTTTGTACAACCCAAATTAGGGTAATATTCTATTCTGAGTCTTCTTCACTAATGATATTTGTGACCCGACCTAATTTTGGTCCCATGTACTCCTAATTAATTTTAGAACACAGCTTGCATTTATTTCTAATTAAATTGGGGATACCATTTTGACTAATCCCGTTTAATCCCGATCTAATCCAAATACCCCATTAATTAAGCCCATACAAAACACACAACACCCTCTCACCCTATAAAACACCAAACACCAAATCGCCCACCAATTTTTCATCATTTTATGTGTCTGTGCAAATACCCAAATTTAAGAGGGCTAATTTGCAAATATTGCATTAGGTGTCAACACTCCATTGGTTCAAACCAAATGGAGAGCCCAAATAATTGACTAGTCAACAACCCTCATCCTTACATGAAGGAAATTTTTTATGTCAAATCCTGACCACCCATTCAAGATGGGTGCATCATCACCACTCATTTCCCACTCACCATCCTATTTAATGTCCCATCACACCCTTTTCCCAACCTAGACCTAAACCCCAAACCTAGGGAAGCCCCCATCTCCTCCCCCTCACTCAACCGTAGCCACCCTCCTTCTTTTTCATTTTTCCTTTCTTCTTCTCTTCTTCTTCTTTTTCCTTTCTTCTTCTTCTCCTTTTTTTGAATTTTAGAAAAAGAGAGGGATTTTAAAACCACCAATGTTCACCACTGTCCATTGTTCCCCGGGCAAGTTCGGCCCCCTTCCCCGGCTGTGCACCCGACTCCCTGCATCTCTCCGACCCCGCTCACCCGTTCTCCACCTGCAACTCCGACCGACGACCGAAGCTCCACCGGCTGCACCACCCTAGAGCCGACACCCACACCACCACTGCACCCGCTCCTCCTCCTCCTAGCTCCTCCCGCCGTGTCACGACCCGCACCCGGAAAATAGGGCATGAGTCGTGGGTACGTCCAGCCTACGCCGCAGCATCGGCCGTAGAATGCTGTTTAGGTCAATTATCTAGATAACAATCTCACGTAATCAATATATAAACCTGTCAAGATCTCAACTCCAAATGGAGGAGCAATATCATAATGATAATCATAATGTACTCAATCACGAATCTAAGCACAATAAGATAACACAGAAGACTAACAACTATAAAGTCTAACCAACAACAACTACTACAACAACCACAATATCAATAATAATAATACAACATCCTGAATAATATACAATACAAGGTCTCAACCCAAAACCAGGGACAAACCCGGTGCTAAAAGCTAATAAAACAATAACAAGGTCCTAGTGATCCCGGCTACTAACCCGAAAATTACTCCTAAACTAGAGGGTCCCTGTCTGCACCATCGACAGGCTGAGGTCCATAAAATGTTGGTCACCAATCCTCCGGATACTCTGGAAAAAATATGTCCAGTCAGGACTGGAGCAAGTACACCTCTAACAGCAGTTCCATTTAAATGATAAAAACTATAAAACAGTTATAGCAAGTAGCAAGAAGAATAAAATAAAGTATGAAACAAGGAAATATACATATCACTGGTGCATAAAGGTAAAGATGCATGAATATCAGAGCAAGGTAGTAATGACTGCAAGATACAAGAAATCTATACTAAGAGTAAGTCTGTGCACATGAACGTGTAGTGAGTCCAGCATGAAATACATATAGTAAGTCAAGTCCAGAAACATGTAAGTGAGACCACCAAGAATGCAAGTAAGTCAAGACTATAAAGAATGAACTCGGTGTCTTTGAAATACTTGTTTCGACATGTAAACGGCTAGGGGTAAGTACGGCTCACCGCGCACTGGGTGCACGACTGCTATCATTCCAGATTAGACCAGAGGGAGTGATTCCTGATGATTTCAGATGGGAATATTTACATGTCTACTTGAGTATTTTCCCGCCCCGACTAATATAAGTGAATCCAAGATCCGACACATAAATCAAGATGAGTCCAGCCAGAAACATGAGTGATGTCTGTAGTGATGCCTGTAGGTGATGCCAGTAGGTGATTCCAGAATAGAGGCCAGAAACATGAAATATACATGTCGCAAGTAAATGAATCCAGAAATACCAGTCAGTGTCTCATGTTGTGCCAGAAAAATCAGATGATACTATACTAGAAGCTGAATCATAATAATCATCAGATAATGAAAACTATCAGAGAATGTACTCGCTTGACGTCCTGAGCAACTGGCGATCCGAACTGGTGTCGCAAGGACCTATTGCGAAAAGCAAGGTTAAATAGGTTTCTAATGAGTTAAACAGATATAAAATAACTAAAAATAGGGTTCTAGGGTCATTCTAGATCAAACGGGTCAAACCGATGAAATCTGGGTCAAAAAGTCAACTCGGGGTCCAAAATGTCAACCCTGGGTCAAAACTAGGTCAAAAGTTGACTTTGGCGGTCAACCGAGTCAACTACAGTCAACTCTAGGTCAAACTAGGGTGCTCCTAAAATTCTAGGTCAAAACTAGGTCATTAAGCTAATAAACCCTCAAACTCGCCTCATTGAGATACCGGGATACCCTCGGTATCCGATACCTTACCCTAGGCTATACGCCCCGCCTATACCCTCTAAAACCTATGCTAGCACGCGTAAATATATACACATATACATAAAAACCTATCTCTAAAATCAAACTTAGGCAATTGCTCAAAAATTCTGCTCGAAACTCAATACCTTGGATATCTCAAGGTATTGAGATACCTTGGTATCTCAAGGTATTGAGATACCTCTCTAAACTCAACCCTACTACCCCTCTAGCTAACTAATATGCATATAGATATATACCTAGCTAATAATATAGGCTAGAAAATATATATCTAATACATATATGCATATACCTAGGTATCTACATATATATCTCACATACACACATATACACAATTATACATACCTTACCTTACTCTCAAATATATAAATATATCTATATCTAGATATCTAACTATCTATCTAGATATAGGTATATATATATATATATATATATATATATATATATATATATATATAGATATAGATATCTAACTATATCTAACTATCTATCTATCTATCTATCTATCTAAATAACTATCTAGTTATCTATCTATCTATCTATCTATCTATCTATCTATCTATCTATCTATCTATCTATCTATCTATCTATCTAACTAGTTATCTATATCTAGTATTTATTTACCTATCAATCTATCTATCTATTAATCCATCTATCTATCTATCTATCTATCTATCTATCTATCTATCTAACTATAGATATATATACCTATATATACATCTATCAAGTTATCTATATATCCGACTATCTATCAAGCTATCTATCTAAGTATCTATATATATCCACATATCCATCAATCTATCTAACTATATATCTATCTATTTATGTATTTACCTATCTAGATATCTATTTACCTAGATATCTATCTATCTATTTATCTACCTACCTATCTATCTTATCTATTTATTCATAACCCTCACTCCCCCTAGCTACTGCTGCTTAAACTGCTTGCTGCTGCTGCCTTAAACTGCTGCTGTGCTGCTGCCTTTACTGTGCTGCTGCAGCTGCTGCTGCTTAGCTGCTGTGGTGGCTGCTGCCCCCCCCCCCACACACACGAGCACGCACACACACATAAACACAGACACACATATATATATATATACATATATATATATATATATATATATATATATATATATATATATATATATATATATATATATATAACTCTATATATATATAGACACACTAATACATATATACTAATATCTATATACCAACACACACTAACATATATAAATACACACTAACAAACACTCACAAATACTTATGTATATAAATACACACATAGCTATATATATATATATATATATATATATATATATATATATATATATATATCCACACACACTAATATATATATACACACACACACACACACACACACACACACACACACACACACACACACACACACACACACTCAAACATATATATATATATATACACGTACTCACACACACTCACTCTCACTGTCACGCCCCAGTCCCAAAATATCGAGGGACTGGATACGCGGCAATGGTCAGCAGCATGTACCGATGGACAAACCCAATTTAATGGTTCCATCGGGGCATACTTAAGCTGTAATATAAGGTCTACAACAACAAGTTTCGTCTCGATCCGACGTGTGTACACTAAGTTACAGCGAGAACCAGAAAGGACGAATACGGGACGGTGTCCGTGGATACGCATTGATTCCGATGTGCACGCACATCCGAATCAACTTCTGCAAAATCCCGCACGTCCGTATCGACGGCGCCCACGTATCGGTGAAGACCGCACGCGACCAAGTCGTCCCGTTTGGCGAGGCGTACTCAGTTTCGGGGTAAAACATGGCGTTATTTTTCCTGTTTTTGGATCGCGGTTCGCGATCACCACAGGACGCGATGCACCGAGAGGTTTGCACGGGCACCGAGGGGGTCATGCAGGCTACGAGATGCAACTGACGAAAAAGAAATCGGGGTAGCGAGGAGTGAGATACGAGTACCTGAACAGGGCTCCAGAAACTGCGAATTCTTCGTGTCCGACACGTGTCCGACACGTGCCAGAGCTAGGGCACAGGTTCTGTGTCGCTGGGAGCGGGGTTCAGGTCGGTGTCACGACCCGCACCCGGTTTAGGGGCACGAGTGCGTGGGTACGTCCAGCCTACGCCGCAGCATCGGCGGTAGAACGCTGTCTAGGTCATGTAACTATCTAATCAAACTCACGTGAATACCCAACTCCATAAGGAGACGTGGATATCATAAAATAATGCTAGAAATACTCAATCACATAAACTAAAGCACGATGAGATATCAAGGCAAGCAAGAAATACAAGACAAATCTAACGACAAAATAATCATACCTGCAATCCTTAACTTCCAATCCTCAAGTGTGCCAGAAACCAGTCTACTAAGGTCACAGTCTGGAAAAATATTTTCCAGTCAGGAAGGAGCAAAGTACATCTCTAAATAGCAGTTCTATATTAATGATATAAACTATGTAGCAGTTCTAGATGGAAATATACCAGAAGCATGTATAGGTACGAAAAATAAAAGAAATACTGGAAATACTGTAAGTAAATGCAGGAGAAGAAACAATATGTCCATGAGCAAGAACCTATGACTAAGTGTATGAGTACTAGCTTTATCATGTGATCGGCTTGGAAACTTGATCAGGTTGGTTACATGTAATTAGCTATGATTCTTGTAAGGTCAGGCTAACCGTTGGTTAGCAATGATGCATGTTGAGGTCAGGCTAATCACACGTAACAGCTATGAAGCATGTAAATGGTCAGGCCGCACCCGACGTGAGATGCGGGGTGAGCTATGATGCATGTAAAGTTGGGTATGATCAAATATCTACACTAAAATACTCCCTACCCCTGACTGGTATAGTGGATCCAATCATGGTACGCTATGGCACGGGATTCCCTAGGGAGGTAGCAAGTCTCCCCGGAAATCAGTGTCTGTACATGCACAAGATAGCAAGAAAACAAGTCTTGTACAAGCTACACCATGAATAAGGAATAACATCTCATGACGAGATCCGTGTATACCAATCCGTGTAACCAACGTGTCAAGAGCATGGATATCTACACTAGATACAGTGAACATAGGAGATATCATAAATTAGAAACTAATCAGAGAATGTACTCGTCTTGGGTCCTTAGCTGGTATTACCAATATCCTGTCCCAGAGGATCGTCTGGAGGATCCAACAGTCCTATAAACATATAATAAATGTAACATTGTATCAGGTGCTACACTAATACCTGAATTATTTTATACTAGTACACTTTGTTAACTACATATTTATAAGAAAAATACAATATCCATACATATGTGAATACATACATAGAATTTATTTATATACCATATAAAATACCCAGTATACATTCATATACATACATATACTAAATATACCAATTTTAAAATATACTAAGTGTATATACAATACATATATATATATATATACCAATTTTATAATGCGTACTAAATATGTACAATACCAAAATATGTTTAAAAGTACATATATATATATCAATACAATTATAGATATACCATATATATATTTACATACCCAATACCTACGTATATATATATATATATATATATATATATATATATATATATATATATATATATATATATATATATATATATATATATATATATATATATATATATATATATATATATATATCAATATAAATACTAACATATACTATATATATATATCAAAAATATGTTTTCATATATTTTACTAAATACGTATATACAATATATATCGAATACATACATATAAATGGAAAATACATACACACATACTCATATACACCAAATATGTATTAATACGTATATATGTAAAAACCATAGAAATAGAGGGAAGAGGGAGAAGAGCTCTCACAGGGGGTGGGCCGCAGTCGGACTGCGGCCCGCCGGGGAAGGAGCTCGACGCCGAGGTGGTCGGAGCAGTGGCTGCGGCTGGACCTTTATTAACTGGATAGGCCCGCATTTACCATGTTTAACCTCAATTGTCACAAATGTTTCCTTCGGACCTTGCAGCAGAGTGGAGACATCAAATATTGACTTCCCCTTCACATCCACACCGTTGACTGACAAAAGTTTATCTCTCCATCTCACACCAACGGAATAAGCAGGACCATCCAATATGATCCCCAGTACCTTCAGCTTGGTAGCACCAGAATCATCAGGAACTTCTCTAAGACTTATTCCAATTTCCTCTTAACAGAACTTCCATACCCTTCCCTGCTCATCACTTCTTCTTGATCTCCTGCGGGGAACTATAAAACCTTGGCCACCTGAAAGCGGGGAGGGGAAGGCGACCAAGCACGCGACGGAGGGCCTGAAGAGGCCGGTAGTGGGTCTTCGGTAGAGGCAGCACGGTTAGAGAGAAGGGAGGGAGGAGTTGTGGCTTGGAGGCAGAGTAGATCCGGCGAGTCTGCAGGGTGGTCGAGTTGCAGCGGCGGTGCGCTGCACAGGATGGAGCGGGTCAGGTACGGTGGTGCACAGCCGTCGTGGGGTCGACAATGCACAACGGGTGGCCGGACAGTGGAGCTTCGGTCGCCGGCCGGAGACAATGCGGAGGAGAACGGATCTGGCTACTCGGGGACGGAGGAGTACGCTGACAGCGGGGAGGATGGAGGCTGGTTGTCGAGGTGTGGCTGACCGTGCCGGAGGAGCAGCGGAGAGCTCGGCTGCAGGTGGATCCGGTGGAGAGACAGGGAGGAGGAGAGGAGAGTTGACAGTGTAGATAGAGGAGATGCCGAGGGAGGAGGAATGCAGAGGGGACTCGGGGCTGAGACTTCGGGATGAGGGGGCACCGTATGTTTGGTACAGGCTTAAATAATCGGGTACTGAAATTAGATTAGGATTTATGAAGTCAGTCAAAATATTATCCTCAATTTAATTAGAAATAAAATGCAAGCTGTATTCTAAAATTAATTAGGAGTACCTGGGACTAAAATCAGGTCAGGTCATCAATACCATTAGTGAAGAAGACTCAGAACAGAATATTACCCCAATTTGGGTCGGACGAAAAATAGGTCAAGATTGCCTCCAATTTCGATTGGAACGCACAACGATACAAAATAGGAATTTATTCAGAAATTAAATAAACGTCCGCGACAATTTTTGTGCGGCTAAAATGAAGTTACATAGAGCATAATTATGAGTTGCAAAAATAGCAGAATGGAAGGCAGGCACGTCTAGGGCAAGGTTGTGAAATTTGTTGGAAGGCAAAAGTCAGGTAGCGCTCCAAATATCGAAGCAACGACAGCGCGCAACAATTAAATAAATTACGGTAATTAAATACAATCTCCAAAAATTTAAATTCTAAAATAAATAATTAAATACATAATCCCCATTATTCGATCAGGTGTTCGTCTAGTGGCCTCTAGGTCAAGTCTACAGCTCCGACGTTAAGAACACAGTATATAATATAATATATTTAAATACACCTCATGTAATTATTTAATTTAAATACAATTATTGAGAAATCATTTAATATAATTACCACAATACTAATAATTATAAAAAGTCGAAAATATTCCTGTTTTCAGAATGTGGTAGTGACAAGTCTACCCTCCTTAAAAGAATTTCGTCCTCAAAATTTAAAGTCCTCATAGTAGTGTTTATTCATTATTTTATTTCTCATCAATAGTTAAATTTATCAATCACAAAATCAGGTAGTAACCCACCTTGCCATTTCACAATCTCAAAAATTCTGAAATTACTGTATCCCTGCAATATCCTAGAAAATAAAAATCAAAGTCCATTTTTTTTTTCTCACAATTTCCTCCAAAATTTTAAGTTAATTAAATACTCGAAATTTGGTATCTGCTCCTCGAATTTAATTTCAATAAATGCATATGTAAAATTAAATCTCGTCCCAAAAGTCTGAATCCCCACAATAATTCATCGATGATCGGATTCTTCAGTTTCTCTTTTCCTCAAAATACTTAATAATGCGACACTTATGGATCCTTCAAATGTAACGTCCGCAATATAAAATTTAAATTACCATATTGCAATCAAATATATATAATGATAATTTTCCAAATTTCCTCAAATTTTAATGATAAATTATATCATAATCAACCTTCCTGAAATTAATAATCATCAATTCTGCCATGCTAAAATTTTAATCCTTTATTTAAATTAATTTTTATCCTCAAATTTCAATCATACCTCGATCTACGTAAAATTAATGATCCATCAATTCTGTTATACTAACCCCTTAATTCTTTGTTTAAATCAATGCGTATCCACAAATTTAATCATCTTGTCCCTTTTTGTCAAGTCATAACCTTGTCATAGATCCTTGATATGGTCAAAACCCCAATGATCATGGTCTAAGAAAATTTTCCCACAGTCATATAACCTGTAATAAAAAATGTACGGTCATGTGTATTTTATCATGGTATTGCAGTCTCCGTATCAGGGGGTACTACTAACTACATTCTAACAAGAAAATCATGAATATAAACCACGGTACTAGGGAATCAATCAATCAGAAGACGAAAACAACATGAAAAAGAAGGAACCTGCTAACCTATTTCTTGCGGTATCTCTTATCTCTAACATACTCTTAACTCTAGCACATTCACTAACTAATTCCTATTCATGTACACTGGTACCCATATCAACTAATCATTAATCCACAAAATCCATGAATATATTCGTATTGCACACACCTGTTTATTAATACCAAAATTTGATGCCGAGAATCTCTAATATAACCATGATTCAATAATGCATCCCAGTTGATACCTCTATCTCTTTAGTACCATACCCTCTGTCAGTTCTCGTTCCTACTACAATTGTCCATACTAGTCGTTCTTATCACTCAAATATATGTCAAGCGCAACATCATACTAAGTACTGCTCTTTCCAATACAATTTTAGATGGACACCCAAGTCAGTCTGCGGTGCCATCTCAATCATGCTCAAGTCACTAGATCCTTACACATGTATATCATCTACTCATATATTATTATTCGTATCTCTCATCTACCCTAAAATAAATCCTCAAAATAATCGTCAAGGTTTAACTTCTCGATCAACTTAAAATAAATTGTATATACTTCCTCAACATCAGATACTCAACATCGAAATAAAGTTTAATCACTCCAAAAATCTTTGTAGCCTTAACTATGTTTATTGAATTCATATTTGAAATCCTCAAAAATTTTGACAAAATCTCAACTCCTCAATTATTCTAAAAATAAAATTTTTATTTCCACCTTTTAATTTATAACTCCATAAATGTACATATCAGTGCTCACGGTCTCTGATACTCAAGGTGCACTCAATGCATCTAGTGTCTATAATTGTGTACTAAAATTGTACTACCTGAATCACCTGTACTATTACCTCCAATAATCAAAGTTATCATCACCTGTATTTTCTTTCATGATTTCAATTTATGTCAACTGGTATATCATTTAATTAGCATCACGCAGAGTGCTTACTGTTTTGAGCGTCGTTCTCGACTAATCCTCGATATAGAACCATTAGCACTCTTGGTATTATATCACTAGCTACATTAATGGATTATCTCATCAAGCTCATTAGAACTCATGATCACCTATATCCTCTATTACACTCATGTTTCTTTATTCTCATGGGTATGTGTATGGTTCCTCATCTTGATTAATGTATAGGTATTTCTCTTTAACTTTTTTAGCCTGTTAAACTGATTTGTGATACGCTTCACCATCTTCATTACCAATTCCGATATTTCTCTACTCATGACACCTCATTATAACTCCTCATATAAATTTATTTACCTTTAACATGCCCGATATCAATCATCAGATTGAACGTTATGCTCCATTAATCCCTAACACAATTCCTTGATACCTAATTATTTACATAGATCACTCAAGTGCATAATCATGATTATCCAGGGCGGGTATGTTAGCTCTGATACTAACTCTTGAACTATCACTGATACTCTATTCTCTCCTTCTACTCACAGTCTCTAATGACACTTATCCTAGAACCATTGGTACAAGGTACTATGCTAAGGGCTAACTCTAGATTAAAGCCTGCTGCTCACATGTCCAACTAAGAAACACTTACAAACTCACAAGTCACACTCAGTCAAACTAATACAAGACACAACCAAAATTGCAAGTCACTAATTATCCCACTAACAAGGATCCTTAAAGAAATAAGGCTCAAAAGAACTGGGTTAAGGACTGAAGGTATCTTTACTGCTAGTAAAGAAAAGAAGCGATGGAACAAAGTCCTGGAATAACATAAATAGATAAGTCTTGAGATGATACTTTAAGAACCAATTTAAGATACAACCTGATAATCATACACGTCTGTCTGAAATCATGACACTCAGAATCCTCGCCACGCCAGTAAGCATAGATGCGATAAACGATAGGTTTCGTAACTAAGGTATGCAACTCTATAATCATGTCATCTAGAATCTTTGCCACGCCAACCGGTATGGCTGCGAGAGACTCTAAGTTTTATAACTATAGTATGTACATCCAAGTCAGGTTCCTACGTTCTCGTCACCACAGCTAATATGGCTGCGATAAACTCTAGGGTCCATAACCAAAGTAGACGTTTTACCTTTCTCACTGTCCTCATCAACATATGTCATCAGATGATACCGTAAATTTTAGCCCGTAAAATTTATCTCGATATGAAATCAACTCAACAACGATACCAAGATTTTAATTTAATAACTGATCAATAAGGATCAAGTTCAATAACAACAAGCGAGAGCAGACGGGAACAAGGGGGAAGGATTTAAATTGGAATTTATAATGAGATTCTCAAGGGTCGTCCCAAGAATCTCTCAAATAATTTGTGATTGAGTATCCTCTCTCATCCTAGTATCCTATGTCCTATATTCGATAGCAGGTACGCAGTAGTACAACTATGACGTCGCACTACTACGATATCGCACAACTAGCGAAGTCCGACCCTGCATGGGCCACCACTAAAAACGTGTCACGACCCGCACCCGGTTTAGGGGCACGAGTGCGTGGGTACGTCCAGCCTACGCCGCAGCATCGACGGTAGAACGCTGTCTAGGTCATGTAACTATCTAATCAAACTCACGTGAATACCCAACTCCATAAGGAGACGTGGATATCATAAAATAATGCTAGAAATACTCAATCACATAAACTAAAGTACGATGAGATATCAAGGCAAGCAAGAAATACAAGACAAATCTAACGACAAAATAATCATACCTGCAATCCTTAACTTCCAATCCTCACGTGTGCCAGAAACCAGTCTACTAAGGTCACAGTCTGGAAAAATATTTTCCAGTCAGGAAGGAGCAAAGTACATCTCTAAATAGCAGTTCTATATTAATGATATAAACTATGTAGCAGTTCTAGATAGAAATATACCAGAAGCATGTATAGGTACGAGAAATAAAAGAAATACTGGAAATACTGTAAGTAAATACAGGAGAAGAAACAATATGTCCATGAACAAGAACCTATGACTAAGTGTATGAGTACTAGCTTTAACATGTGATCGGCTTGGGAACTTGATCAGGCTGGTTACATGTGATTAGCTATGATTCTTGTAAGGTCAGGCTAACCGTTGGTTAGCTATGATGCATGTAGAGGTCAGGCTAATCACACGTAACAGCTATGAAGCATGTAAATGGTCAGGCCGCACCCGACGTGAGATGCGGGGTGAGCTATGATGCATATAAAGTTGGGTATGATCACATATCTACACTAAAATACTCCCCACCTCCGACTGGTATAGTGGATCCAATCATGGTACGCTATGGCACGGGATTCCCTAGGGAGGTAGCAAGTCTCCCCGGAAATCAGTGTCTGTACATGCACAAGATAGCAAGGAAACAAGTCTTGTACAAGCTACACCATGAATAAGGAATAACATCTCATGACGAGATCCGTGTATACCAATCCGTGTAACCAACGTGTCAAGAGCATGGATATCTACACTAGATACAGTGAACATAGGAGATATCATAAATTAGAAACTAATCAGAGAATGTACTCGCCTTGGGTCCTTAGCTGGTATTACCAATGTCCTGTCCCAGAGGATCGTCTGGAGGATCCAACAGTCCTATAAACATATAATAAATATAATATTGTATCAGGTGCTA
The DNA here is from genome assembly GCA_036927795.1 of Iris macrosiphon. NCBI lineage: Eukaryota > Viridiplantae > Streptophyta > Magnoliopsida > Asparagales > Iridaceae > Iris > Iris macrosiphon. Next base: position 140,928,171 of record JAYESA010000009.1, on the reverse strand, counting down.
CACTAATACCTGAATTATTTTATACTAGTACACTTTGTTAACTACATATTTATAAGAAAAATACAATATCCATACATATGTGAATACATACATAGAATTTATTTATATACCATATAAAATACCCAGTATACATTCATATACATACATATACTAAATATACCAATTTTAAAATATACTAAGTGTATATACAATACATATATATATATATATACCAATTTTATAATGCATACTAAATATGTACAATACCAAAATATGTTTATAAGTACATATATATATATCAATACATTTATAGATATACCATATATATATTTACATATCCAATACGTACGTATGTATATATATATATATATATATATATATATATATATATATATATATATATATATATATATATATATATATATATATATATACTAACATATACTATATATATATATCAAAAATATGTTTTCATATATTTTACTAAATACGTATATACAATATATATCGAATACATACATATAAATGGAAAATACATACACACATACTCATATACACCAAATATGTATTAATACGTATATATGTAAAAACCATAGAATTAGAGGGAAGAGGGAGAAGAGCTCTCACTGGGGGTGGGCCGCAGTCGGACTGCGGCCCGCCGGGGAAGGAGCTCGACGCCGAGGTGGTCGGAGCAGTGGCTGCGGCTGGACCTTTATTAACTGGATAGGCCCGCATTTACCATGTTTAACCTAAATTGTCACAAATGTTTCCTTCGGACCTTGCAGCAGAGTGGAGACATCAAATGTTGACTTCCCCTTCACATCCACACCGTTGACTGACAAAAGTTCATCTCTCCGTCTCACACCAACGGAATAAGCAGGACCATCCAATATGATCCCCAGTACCTTCAGCTTGGTAGCACCAGAATCATCAGGAACTTCTCTAAGACTTATTCCAATTTTCTCTTAACAGAACTTCCATACCCTTCCCTGCTCATCACTTCTTCTTGATCTCCTGCGGGGAACTATAAAACCTTGGCCACCTGAAAGCGGGGAGGGGAAGGCGACCAAGCACGCGACGGAGGGCCTGAAGAGGCCGGTGGTGGGTCTTCGGTAGAGGCAGCACGGTTAGAGAGAAGGGAGGGAGGAGTTGTGGCTTGGAGGCGGAGTAGATCCGGCGAGTCTGCAGGGTGGTCGAGTTGCAGCGGCGGTGTGCTACACAGGATGGAGCGGGTCAGGTACGGTGGTGCACAGCCGTCGTGGGGTCGACAATGCACAACGGGTGGCCGGACAGTGGAGCTTCGGTCGCCGGCCGGAGACAATACGGAGGAGAACGGATCTGGCTACTCGGGGACGGAGGAGTACACTGACAGCGGGGAGGATGGAGGCTGGTTGTCGAGGTGTGGCTGACCGTGCCGGAGGAGCAGCGGAGAGCTCGGCTGCAGGTGGATCCGGTAGAGAGACAGGGAGGAGGAGAGAAGAGTTGACAGTGTAGATAGAGGAGATGCCGAGGGAGGAGGAATGCAGAGGGGACTCGGGGCTGAGACTTCGGGATGAGCTGGCCGGAGTCGCACAGTAGTTCGCCGGAGCTAGGCCGGAGATGGGGCCGGGCTCGGGTGAACAGGGGGTTGATGGTGAGGTTTCCCTCTCTCTCTTTCAATTTAAAACAAAGGGGGAGAAGAAGAAGAAGAAGAAGAAGAAAAATAAAAAAATGAAGGGGAGAAGGAGAAGCTGCGGTTAAGGGGCTTGGGGTTTCCTAGGTTTCCCTTTTTTTTTTGGGGGATTAGGGCTAGTGTAGATAGGACATTAAATAGGGGAAGAGTGTGGGTGAAATCAAGGGGGAGGATGCATCCAATTTAAATGGGTGGTCCAGATTAAACATGAATGAATTTTCATGTGGGGATGAGGGTGTGGGTTGATTAGTAACAATATTAGGGCTCCTCCATTGGTTGGACCAATGGGGTGTCTACACCAAATATAAATTTACAAATTAGCCCCCTTAAATTTGGGAAATTGCACGAACACATACAATGATGAAAATTTGGCGGGCGATTCGATGTTCGACGTTTTGTAGGGTGAGAGGGCGCCGTGTGTTTGGTACAGGCTTAAATAATCGGGTACTGAAATTAGATTAGGATTTATGAAGTCAGTCAAAATGTTATCCTCAATTTAATTAGAAATAAAATGCAAGCTGTATTCTAAAATTAATTAGGAGTACCTGGGACTAAAATCAGGTCAGGTCATCAATACCATTAGTGAAGAAGACTCAGAACAGAATATTACCCCAATTTGGGTCGGACGAAAAATAGGTCAAGATTGCCTCCAATTTCGATTGGAACGCACAACGATACAAATAGGAATTTATTCAAAAATTAAATAAACGTCCGCGACAATTTTTGTGCAGCTAAAATGAAGTTACATAGAGCATAATTATGAGTTGCAAAAATAGTAGAATGGAAGGCAGGCACGTCTAGGGCAAGGTTGTAAAATTTGTTGGAAGGCAAAAGTCAGGTAGCGCTCCAAATATCGAAGCAACGACAGCGCGCAACAATTAAATAAATTACGGTAATTAAATACAACCTCCAACAATTTAAATTCTAAAATAAACAATTAAATACATAATCCCCATTATTCGATCAGGTGTTCGTCTAGTGGCCTCTAGGTCAAGTCTACAGCTCTGACGTTAAGAACACAGTATATAATATAATATATTTAAATACACCTCATGTAATTATTTAATTTAAATACAATTATTGAGAAATTATTTAATATAATTACCACAATACTAATAATTATAAAAAGTCGAAAATATTCCTGTTTTCAGAATGTGGTAGTGACAAGTCTACCCTCCTTAAAAGAATTTCGTTCTCGAAATTTAAAGTCCTCATAGTAGTGTTTATTCATTATTTTATTTCTCATCAATAGTTAAATTTATCAATCACAAAATCATGTAGTAACCCACCTTGCCATTTCACAATCTCAAAAATTCTGAAATTACTGTATCCCTGCAATATCCTAGAAAATAAAAATCAAAGTCCATTTTTTTTCCTCACAATTTCCTCCAAAATTTTAAGTTTATTAAATACTCAAAATTTGGTATCTGCTCCTCGAATTTAATTTCAATAAATGCATATGTAAAATTGAATCTCGTCCCAAAAGTCTGAATCCCCACAATAATTCATCGATGATCGGATTCTTCA